>PTEX01000083.1:2932885-3128554 GCA_003342815.1 Eudromia elegans
GGCGCGGCGGCCGGTGAGGGCGGCGGGGCGGCGGCCATGGGGTGCCTGCAGAGCGTGGCCTGCAAGGCGCGCGTGCGGCGGGAGCACATCGTGGTGTCGGACGTGTCGGCCACCATCGAGCCGGCGGCCACGGCCATCGAGGAGAGCTCGCCCGTGGTGCTGCGCTACCGCACGCCCTACTTCCGCGCCTCGGCGCGCGTCCTCATGCCGCCCATCGCGCGCCGCCACACCTGGGTGGTGGGATGGATCCAGGCCTGCAACCACATGGAGTTCTACAACACCTACAGCGACCTCGGCGTGTGAGCGGCGCGGGCGCCCGGCTGCTGCTGCGTGGGGGTCTCCGGGGACGCTGCCGCCGCCGCGGGCTCCCCCGAGGCTCCGCGAGGCGCGGGGGTCCCGCGGGGCGTGCGGGGGCTGCGGGAGGGAAGAGCTTCGCCGTGCTCATGTGCGGCGGTGGGAGCGGTGAGCGGGCGCTCGGGCTCTGAGCGGGGTCCTCTGCCCCTGGGATGGGGGTAGGAGCAAGGCAGAGAAGGGGGCCAAGGGCGGGCAGGTAGGTGAGTTTTGCTGAGGGCTCCTGGCGTCAAGCAGGGTCCCTCCCGGCTGCAAGAGCTGCTGCAGTGGGGTCACTGCAGCTCCGCGATGGGCTGGAGACGTGTGGGCACCTGCCCTGCTCGCTGGAGGGGTGTCCTCGAGTGTCCTCGAGCCCACAGAGTGTCCTCGTGCGCCCCCGGCGCTGGGGATTCCGGGGAAGGTGCCGGGGGTTGCACCGGGGCCTGGTTCCCCGCCACGGTCCCGCCGGCGGCGACGCGATCGCGGTGTTTCCTTGTGCGCTGGGCTGGGGCMGCGGTGCGGCTCGTGCGCGCCGGGCTGCACTGTGGGGAGCCGGGGCTGCCGTGCCCCAGCGCTAGGGCTGCCTGGGGAGAAGGTGAGCTGAGCGAGGCTCTGCGAGGAGGGCCGGCCCAGCTGGCTGGGCTGCAGGTTAATCCACGGAGCGAAGGCGCCAGCTGCCTGCGGCTGAGCCGGCGAGCAGCTGGAGCCGGGCGTGCTCGTGATCGAGGTCCTCGAGCGCGTCCTGCGGGCGGGAGAGCCGCTCCCAAGCTCAGCGCTCGGAGAGTTCGTGCCACGAGCAGGGAGAGCTGGCGGGGGACCCGGGAGGTGGACGGGAGTTGCTGCTTAGCCTGGGCACAATGCCTTGTTGAAGTCGCTCGCGCTGGGGCTCGCAAAGCTGCCGAGCGGCTCGAGGCCGCCAGCCTCCTGGTGCTTCCCTTGCAGGCACTACCTGAGCGGCATCACTGTGGCCCAGATGACCCGGCTTTTCTGTTTCCCCTCTCTAGATCGAGCTGGGAGCTGCCTGACCTGCGAGAAGGAAGAGTAAAAGCCATCAGCGACTCTGATGGCGTGAGCTACCCCTGGTATGGAAACACCACGGAAACGGTGACGCTGGTTGGGCCCACTAACAAGATCTCCAGGTTCTCTGTGAGCATGAATGACAATTTCTACCCCAGCGTGACGTGGGCTGTCCCGGTGAGCAACAGTAACGTGCCGCTGCTGACGAGGATTAAAAGGGACCAGAGCTTTACCACGTGGCTGGTGGCCATGAACACCACCACCAAGGAGAAGATCATCTTGCAGACTATAAAGTGGAGGATGCGCGTGGACATTGAGGTTGATCCCATGCAGCTCCTGGGGCAGCGGGCACGGCTGGTGGGAAGGACTCAGCAGGAGCAGCCCCGGATCCTGAGCAGGATGGAGCCCATCCCGCCAAATGCACTAGTGAAACCCAATGCCAACGATGCCCAAGTCCTCATGTGGAGACCCAAGCGAGGCCAGCCTATAGTCGTTATACCTCCCAAGTAGGGTGGCAGCGGGGCGCACGCCGGTGCGCGTGCGGGGACCGCGGTGCCGCCAGCGTGGTGTGGATGAGCGGGGGTTCTGAGCCGAAGCAGACCTCTCGGGTTCGCCTGCCTTCGTAGCTGTGGTTGCAAACGCGGCCTTTGCTTGGTCCGGAAGGAAGCGTGAGCCCGGCCTGGCTCACGGCAGAGGGGTTGCTGAGCTGCTGGATCGCCCCGGAGGCGGAATTGAGTACTCCTAGGAGGCTGTGGCTGGAAAAGAGGCCGTCTTACCGAGTGCCTCCCGTTCCCTTGCAAGGAACGCAAGGAGCAAGCACACGATGAAGCCGTGCCTGTGGCAAACGCTGCTTTCCACCCCGTTAGACGTCGAAGCGGAGACGGTGCCTCGCGACGCGGGGCCTCGCGTGCAGAGCTCCCCGTCCGCCCCGGGACGGCTCCCCTGCGCCTCCGGGAGCGCTCCCAGCCCCTCGCCGCGCTCGGGAGGCGGGAGGGCCCCGCGGAGGCGCCGAGCTGCAGCCCGCAGGGGTTTTCTGCGGCCGACTCCAAGCAGGACATTTTGCATGCGTCTCGGTGTGTTTGGAGTAGTTGTGAATGTAGGAGATGCCATAGTTCTTTTCAGTCTTGGGGTGAAGTCCAAGGGCAGGTTAGATGTCCTGTAGTTTTAAGGTGCACTAAACCTTTGCAGTTCCTCCGTCCCTCCCCGCCCCTGCCAGCCCCTTTTTAACCGAAGCAAAAATGCTTCGCTGCTGAAGGAGAAGTTGCCCGTTTGCCCTGCCCAGGGAGAGCAGGCTGCTGCCAGTGTTGGTACCCAGGAGCACCCGGAGGCGCTCCGGGACCCAGGCGCTTCCCCTGCAGACGTAAGTTGGTTGTAGGGAGTCGGGCACTTGCTCGTTTTCCATGCAGGTGCCCGTCCGTGGCCGCCCATGGACCCACGCAGTGAGGAGCTTGCCTGCGTGCTTGCAGGCCGTGGGCGCCGGCGGGTTGCTGTAGTCCCCATGGGCATCGGGAGCGTCACAGAGTGCCGCGCGCTGCTGCTCCGGGCAGGCCCTGGTGCATGGCGGGGCTCACGTGGCCGCGGGCTCCCCGGGCCCGGCCTCGTGCTGGCGCAGGCGCTGGGCAGGTCACAGATCCTCCTGTTTGTTCTCTCGTTTTGCTTGCTTTGCTGCTGGGCCCGCCGCTGGCGTGTGGGAATGCACGGCCGGTGGGTTGCGACGTGCACGTTCCTGCCCGTTCTGGCCCCGGGACCGAGATTTCTCCTCCCCATCCCCATCTGGCACTTTAGCTGCTCCCTCGGGATGCGCTGGAGGCACCAACCCCGTTTGTGCTGCTGCTGCTGCCGCCGTGAGTGTGGCCCCGGGCACCCCTCACGCCCAGGAGCGCGAGTGCCCCCTGGTGCCGCTGCCTCCTGCCCGGCTCCAGCCGCCTCCTGCGCAGCCTCAGCCACTGCTGCTGCCTTTCCAGGGTGGGATGTGCAGCCCGGGCACCCCGGAGCCGGTCTCCGGGAGGAAAGAGGTTCCCTGGGCATCTTAGACCAAAAATCCCTGGGATCRCGCTCTGCTGTTTGTTATTCTCAGCGGTGTTTGCTACTGATTTWTTTTTTCCTTTGGGAATGTCGAAGCCTTGACAAACACTCCAATATTGCGGCTGGTCCTGCTGCTCCTCTTCGCCCTTGCATGGGCACAGGGGTGTGATTTGGTGGCCTGGGAACCAGCCTGCTGATTTTGGTGCCTAAGCTTGGGTTTTTTGGTGCCTGAGTTTGGCTTTAGTGGGGTCCGCACGGAGCCTTGCGGTGAAGGCTTGGAGGGGCAATAGGCCAAGAACGGGGCTTTGTTGAGCCGAATTCCTGCAGGGAAATGGTTGGTGTGGGGACATATCCCAATTTTGTGAGGTTCTGCCGGTGTTTTTCTAGATGATCAAAGGCGTTTTTGCCCTCATAGACGTTTTGTTTCTCGGAAGTGCGTGTGTGGCGGTGCTTTGGTGCGCAGAAATACCGCGTGCGCTTCTCGGCACGACCTGGGCAGGAGGGGCAGCTCCCAGCCTGCGGGAAGCGCACGAGGAGCGTGCGGGTGACCTCGTGGGACAGGCGCCACCCCGGGGCACCCTGTGATCCTGAAGCCCTGGGACGTGGAGCCGTCGGGAAGGGCTGGCCTCGCTCGGCGCACGTGGCCACTGGCGCTCTCTCCACTCCTCGCGCGTCATCCAGCGCCGCGGGGTCCCGGGGCCGCCAGCGGCCGCAGGGCGTCAGGTCCGTGCGTGCCCTGGGTCCGTGCGTGAAGGGCCCGTCGGGATGCGTCCTCCGTCGGCTGCTCTTCCCCGGCAGGCTCCCCCTCCGTGCGCCGCGTTACCTCAGGGAGGGGAGGGCGGCCGTAGCGCCCGGCGCCTTTATTTATTTATTCCTATTTATTGCGGGTTTATTTATTCGTATTTATTGACGGCTGGGACGYGGGCGGCTGGGCCCGCCGCGTGCCGTGGGGCCCTGTGCCCTGGGTCACCTCCCTCCTCTCCTTGCCCTGTCTTCTCCAGGGCAAGGAGAGCCCGGGAGGAGGACCGGGATTCATGGAGGCGCCTGCAGGGAGGGCGCTCTGGGCCCGTCCTCCTCCTGCAGAAGCCCCCTCGGCCCCTTCCCGGGCACTGCGCTTCCTCCCGTGCCCACCCCGGCCCGTATAGCTATATATACGTGCCCCTATTTATTGGCCCAGCCTCCCCGTGGTTTTTTTTTTCTGTTTGGCTCACGCTCTCTTTGATGTTGCCAATTTCCGGAGATGGTGATAAAAGCACGAACGTGTGGGCGTCACTATGGAAAAAAAGACAAAAATCAGGTATTCTGCTGCCGTGTGGGGAAAATCRGAAGGAAGAGAAGACGAAAGCTGGTTTTGCAGAGTGCCTTAAACACAAATGACTTTACCGAGTAGGGGGCTTGGGCTCTTCTGTCTTTGGATGTTATTATGAACTCGAACAAATGTTGCATTTCACTTCTCTGGGATTAAAAGACAAATACTCAATCTGTGCTGGGACCGCGCTGTGTTTCCTTGGATAGGAACGCGTGGCCTTGGGGTGGCCCAAGCTACTGCTCTCTGGCTCTGGGGGGTTCCCCTCATGGCCCTGCGCTCTGGCCCTCTGCGCCTCGCTTGTGGCTGAAGAAACACCAGAAGTCCCCTTGGAAAGTGCAGATTCTCCCCCTCTTCTGGCATAGGGGGGAAAGGGAGTTGTGATTCAGCCCAGAGACCCAGTAGTGTTTTTCTGTGCAGTCTTCTAGTAAAAATGATAAATTAGGATAAATATAGAGTTTCATGATGAAGTTTGATTTAGAAAAATCCACCAATGTGGAGGGAAATGAGAGCAACTGAAACATTTGGGGAAAAGATAATGTTTGCAATATATTTTCCTGCCTGGTGACTTTGCTCCTGTGGAAAGGGGTCTTTTCTCAGGAAGAGCTGCAGTCACCAAGACCAGGGAGAGGGTCTAAATGGCCTTTGGGACGAATGGGACCATCACCTGGCACTCACTGGCCTGGGGTGCTGGTTGTGGAGAGGCTGGGGCAGCACGGCCCCGTGGGGCAGCTCCCTGGCCAAGGGGCTGCAGGGACCGTGCCGGGGGCGGGAGGCCTTTGGCTAACCAAGGGGCGCAGGGCAGGCTTGCACTGGGTACCAGGGCACGGCTGCCCAGAGGGGAGCACAGGCACCCCAACAGCCCTGCCGCAGTGAGCAAGGAAACCCTTCCGGGCCGAAGCAGCGGTGCCGCCCGCGCGCATGCGTGCCAGCAGAGCCACACGTGAGGGACGCTGTACTGACGAGGGCTTTATTCRCTCTATCCCATCATCCAGAAAACCTGAAAACACCAGTGAGCTTTCAGCAAGAGACAGCAGTCAGAAGCGAGAGYGCTGGGCTCTGCAGCTCCTCCTCAGCGTGTGGGAACAAGAGAGGTTAATGAGTTAGTGGGAAGGAAGGTGCACAGCAGCCTTGAGCCCTCCAAGCTACCCCATGGGAGATGCACGAACCCACCAGAGAAGCCCTCCCAGACCTGGCTGCTGACCCCACGCTTCTGCTCTGGGGCCAGCGTGGCTAGCAAGGAGAGGAGCGGCTCCGCTGCGCCGGCCAGGAGCTCCGCCAGCCTGCCGAGCCTTGCTGAGCCGAGTTAAGGCAAGAAAACACCCAGGCTTTTGAATCTGAGAAGATGTGCAGGACAAGGGGGATGTGCAGCATGGATTGAGTATTGGATTTAACACCAGTGTGACACTACGAGGCTGATGACCGGGCGGCATCGGGAGCCCTGGGCGAGGGTGACCCCCGGTGTCGCGCCCAGGGAGGGCTCCTGACGCCGAGCGGCCGCTGGCCACGTGGACCCGCTCACTCGGGCTGCGGCGTGTAGCGCAGGTACTTCTTGCCCGACGGCAGGTCCTTGGTGAAGATCCCCTTGGGGAAGAGCTTCTTGGCTTCATCGTCAGGTAAGCTCGGAATCACCATGACGCTCTCACCGGGCTGGGGAGGAAATGGGAACCGTGAGAGCCGCAGAGGAAGCGGCAGGGCTGGCTGCAGGTGGCACTGCCTGCTGGCAGCTGATGCCACCCTCCCTGTGCCCAGTGCATGTCCCCTGCAGCTCTGTCTGCAGTGGCAGCAAGGACCGAGTGGGAGATGCACCACGTGGAGAGGGCACTTGGACCATGGCTTCTCTKCTAGAGCTTGGCCTGCCTTGTAGCAGCAGCACTACATGCCTAGGACCTCTGCAGCAGCCGAGTGCGTCCTCTGGCTCTGGCCAGGCAGCCTTCCCTGGTAGCAACTACCAAAGCCAGCAGGAGGACAGGTTCAGGGGCTGAGCAGCCCTGCCAGGCCACGGAAATGCTGCCTAGCTCAAGTGCACTGCTTGTTCTTGTTTCCTATTGTCTGACCAAACTGGTTTTTTGAGTTTTAAATAACGCTTTTGGGTTGTAACGGCACTAAGGAACTGTGGTTAGCTGTTTTGCACAAGGCTAGGACTTGGGCGTGTATCTGCTGGGCACGGCGGGCCGGTGCCCACGCTGCTCCTTCCTGGTTCAAAGGGAGCAGAAGGGCGGGTGAACCCTGGCACCAGCCACCCTTGTGCTTACTGCTCTGCTGCTGCATGGTGCTGATTCTGAGTAGAGTTTGGCCTGGCAGGTGACACCCAKTAACACCCTTCCTTACAGACACCACAGGCAGGAGCTGCCTGGCCCCAGAGCTCAAGTGCTGATAACCCAAAGGGAGGGCTCTGGTAAGCCCAGCCTGCAAYGGCCCTGGAGCCTCTGCTGGGATCTGGGCAGCTGCCCCGATGCTGCAGCCCCCCAAAGGGGTTACTGATGTTTCGGGGCCTCTCTGCATGGTCTGCCYGCTGCAGTGCTGGGCTGCAGACTCTGCTCCCCTTCTCACCTTCCAGTTCACAGGGGTAGCGACCTTCTTGTACGCTGTCAGCTGCAGGGAGTCCACCACTCTCAGGATCTCATCAAAGTTTCTCCCAGTGGTGGCTGGGTAGAGGATGGAGAGTTTCAGCTTCTTATCCGGGCCAAAAACAAACACCTGAGCACAGGGAGACAAGGTCAGGTTCCTGAGCACCTTTGGTGGCGAGTCCACAGCCTACTGCTGCGCTGGATCTGCCCAGCCCTCGTGCTCCTCCCTTCTCCCAGGAGGTGTCCCCATTTGATCGCTGCTCCYTGGGACTGCGGAGACACTCCTACAATGAATGATCTCCTACAACAACCAGTGTGACCTACCCCAGCACAGGGAACACAGAGCTTTTTTTTTTTTTTTTTTCCTGAGAATGTGTTTCAAACATGAGGTTATTTCACTATTTGAAACCAATTCTCCCCWCCCCAACCCAGCCTCTCCTTGCAGCGCAGTCCAGCTCCCGAGGAGGGTCAGGTCCATGCAGGTAGGCTGCTCCCGCCTCTATGCCGCGCGCAGGGCAGGATGGCAGCTCATGCCGACTGCCGTGGCGCTCCGCAGCCCGAGCACGGCCAGGGTACTCACCACGCGGGCAGTGAGGGGCATGCCGTCCTTGTCCAGCTCGTCGGGGTCCAGCATGCCCAGCTTGACAGCCAGCTCCCGATTGGCATCGGCGATGATGGGGAAGGGCAGGGTCTGCTCGGGCTGGTCCCCGTTGTACGCGTTGATGTCCTGCAGAGAGAAGCCATTGGCACGCTCTCGCTCCCCATCCCGGGCGCCAGCGCCGTGGGGACAGAGGTGAGGAAGGCGAGGCGAGGAAGGCAGGCCTCCGTGCAGGCAGAACACACGGGGCTCTGGGGTGTCACACCGGCCACGACCACAGCTTTGGCATGAGTGTGAACTCACCCGCTCTCCTACCCTAGCCGGTGCCTGGCTTTGCCTGGACACACAGAGGTAGGAAAAGCGCTGCTGGTCCTGGAGACATGGTGGGATTTACCCACCTTGCTCTGAGAATGGAGGTCCCTCTTCTGAGCCCTCTCTCCCAAAATGTGAGCCAGCATAACTGACCTGGGAGSCAGCACCTGAACTGAACTCTTAAAGAACAGCTTTWTGCTAGTGGTYGAACAAACCAGTGACCCCAAAGCTGACAAAGCTCGCATGTGAAACAGCTGGGTGCGTGTGCTGGCTTACAGCATGATTTCGTATGAACAGTAGCTGGRAACAGGAGAGAAAACAACACCTTCAACAGCTGCCTACGCTCTCCCTCATGACCTTGGTCTATAAGGTTGTTCCTCATGCTAGTCCAAACTTTGTCTGTATTACAGAGGATCTCTATTTTTAGCCTCTCTGAAACTGGTCTGGATTCAGTCAAAACATCCACGTTTTCCCTGTAATCTGGGACAGCTCCCGTATGGAATGGACGGAGCCACAGCGGGGCTGGGAGTTGCCTGCTCAAGGCAGCACAAGCAGAGCAGCTGACAGCATTAAARCAAGTGAGAATTCAAGGTCACTTGATAGCCCCAAAACGGAGCTATCTTTTCTTTCCCTTCTCATTTTGCTACAAGGGAACAAAACCAGCTCCAGCAAGGACCTAACCTCCTGCCCAGCGCTGTGGTGTTACGGGCTGAGCTGGCCGTTTGAGCGTGCAAGTCTTTGCTCCCTCAGGCCTCGAAGGCTGAGGAACAGGCTGAGCCTTGCTCAGGAGCAAGGCAGGGAAGAAGAGTTTGGAAATGCTGCCCCTTGGCACTGCCAATGGTGCTAACTACTAGAGGCAGCAGGAGCAGGCAGGTCCAGCCCTCCAGGCTGATGATGTAGGGGGCCCTAGCCCTGTCCTGCTAAGCACTGTCTGCTCAGGATGCTGCAAGCAGGTCAGAGGGTGTATGTGGCGTGATGTTTCCTTTGCAGCTTTTCATTTGTTTCATCGCCAGAGCCTTCACGAGTCAGCCCTGCACCGCCAGGGGCACTGCCTGCTCATCTCGGGTGAGCTGGGTGTGTTTCCCAGTCGAGTCCTGGGCGAGAGCAGCACGTGCACCCACCTCACAGCTGAGGCCAGGAGAGTGTTTCTGCTTGCCTCAACTAGCAACACTTCCTTGGAGCCAAAGGGCAGCCAGCTGGGCACCAAAGACAGGAGCAGGWCATTCCCTCACCCTGCCTTGAGCACTGAAAAATGCCTTAGGAAGATGGAGTTTCTTGTCTGATGCTGAGACATYGTCTGCTGTCTTACTCCTTCCACGTGCCCAGAAGGTCTCTGACCTCCTCTGCAGCATAAGGTTCACAGACAGACCTTTCTTGCAACTTATGAATTTTAACGAGGATCAAGCCTATCCTGTGTTCAACAAAGCAGAAAGCAGAGGCAGAAACAAGCAACTCCAGCAAGCCTACAGCACGAGAGGTACCTCTTCAAGGAGAGAGAAACARCTGCTGGAACAAGCATAGGAGGCTCTTCGACACTCAGTGAACAACAGATCAAGTCTTGCAGGAGCAGAAGTCCCTCTCTACCTCAAGCTGAATTAGTTTCCTCTTCTTCAAAGATAACCCAACTTTCTTTGCTTTTGCCCCCTGCTTCCYTTCAAGCGTTGGCCAGTTTGTGCCTGCTGTGTTGTGTCTGCTGGCTTGAACTCTGTGAGCAGAGCATCTCTGGGATGTGCTCTCACCTTTTCTGACTTTGTTTCTCCTAATTCACCTCCTTGAAGAGCTGCRAGAAGAAATCCTGTACCATGACAGGACACCAGGACTTTGTTGCAATTCAGCAGCAAAGTGCCATACTGCACGTTCTCAAAGTCCTGAGACTTACTACAAAACTGTTCTTACAGGCCTCAAGAAGGAGAGTAGTTTAATGAGTAAAGAAGAGCTGCTGTGGACTTCTACCTGAGCCTGCACAGTTTAAGTCTGGTCAGGATTTAAAAAAAAAAAAAAAAAAAAGTGTTTGGCAATCTCAGTTCAACTGTTTGCAACAGCATCTACTGCCCTTCGATTGCACAAGAGAAAAGCAAAGCACTCTAAGACGCGGCATGTCCTGCCCAGAGCAGAAGTCTTGCTCCTTCCCAGAGCCAGACAGCTACCAGCACACTGACTGCAAAGAAAATCCTCAGCCAAAATTTAAAGGAATATTTTTTTTTTCCTGTGGGTGTTTAGCACCATATCAGCACCTCTGCCATCCAAGTAAGAATTCATCCTCTGGCTTTTTATATTACAAGCCACAGGTCTATCTGACAAATCTCCTCTTTGTGGAGCAGTTCAAGTTGCCCAGCAYTAACCTTTACTGCTGCAGCACTCTTGGCTGGCACACTGAAAGGTGAGAAAGGGGAAACAAGTCCTTGGCACGAAACTACTATACGATGGAAAGTACTTCTGAAAGGCAATAATCAAGTCCTACGGATTATAATTCATTCCAAAATGCACGTAACTTCATCACCCAGAGGATCTCCACACAAAACAGTACCATAAACCCTACCCTCTTGTGCAATAGCACACCCAGAGTCATTCACTTCCCTATGAACTACTTTTCTTTCCAGGGTCCAAGCTGAAACCAGACACTGTGGATCAGATTTATTCACCCCTGACTCACCAAAACTAAGGCACTGGTGACTAAAGAGAGCAGTGAAACCTCCTCTCACACGAGCAGCACCCCTGCAGCGACTGCTGGGCTCACAGGAGAACACAACTCTCTACGTGCCACGGAGCAGGTGCCCCTGTCTGGTGCAGGTGCCCTTGGTTATGCAGAGGTTTCTCTGTTGATTCATGGAGAGTTTCAGCCACCCATTCCTTGCTGCCCGTTTGCTTCCTTGCAGGCTGTGCTCTGGATGCAAACAGCTGCTTTCTCTCAGTACAGTCAGTAGCTTCATCCGAAGAGAAAGCACAGACGTAGAGAGAAAGGTTGCACAGAAATCTAACTGCAAAAAGCTTTGCTTGTCTCAAAGACTTCTCTCTAGGTTGAGATTTAGGGAAAGAAGCTGCAGTTTTTTCCATCTCAGCTTAACATTTAATGCTGACTTCTTTTGTCCAGGCAGGCATCTGCTGCTAGGTCTTGGTATATCTCAGTCTCTTTCCTGTGGGTGGGCAGGAGAACCTTTGGGGCCCTGGCCGTAGTCTCAGACTTCCAGCAGGCCTCACAGCTGCCTTCCTAGTGTTTCTCTTTGCCTCTGGGTGTTATTTCAAGTTCTCTGCTTTGTCAAGGACCTCTTCTAGCTTTTCAAACATATGCAACAATGTTAACAAATTCCCCTGTTCCAAGCCTTTGAGCAGCGTTTTCCCACTTCGTCTACATGCTCCATCTAAACTTTTCTTGTTCCCCTGTAGGCTGTGAGATGGGCAATTTCAAATACAGGCTGCATGAGAGAGTCAAATACACTACAGGTTTATCCACACCAATCTGAACGTTTGCTCTAGCTGCATTTAAGAGTTCTCCTTTACACAAATGCCGAGGTGACGTTTCTAAACCTCTGTGTCCAAGACTTCTCCCTACGTGGATGTAAAGTTCACCCAGTGATGCACAGCTCAGGTGCTGCTCTTCACCTTACTCTGCAGTTGTCCTAGAAGGTTTTCCAAACATGCTGTTCTGCCTCCCATCAGTCAACACTTGGAAGCTGTTCAGCAACTCCTCGTTTCACCTGAGGCCATGCTGAATAATCCTGCAGTGTGAGCAAACTTGGCTCGTCGTTCACCTCTTCTCCGGATCATCTCGGAATGCTCAACTGTTCATCTCCCTGCAGACCCTTGGGGAACTCGATGCTGCCTTCCCTCCCTCAACATGCTGATCGCGTCTTCCCATCTCACAGCAAGAATGGACAAGACAGCCTTCCCTTTCACAGTGGATTTCGTTCGAGATTCTTGGAAATTCAAGGATTTTATAGTCAGCAACATCCCTATAGCCTGTCCAAAGCTCTGACGGACCCGATGGGGTTGCCTTACAAAAGCCAAATCAAAACTTTCTGTTATGCTTAAGGAAACTCATCTGCTAACTCCGTTGGTAGTTTTGGCATCGCCTCAGCTGTGCTCTATTCAGGTACGAAGGCCAATTTAAGCAACAGGGAGTGACTGGGCAATTTCTACAGCAAGACAAACATGAACTCTCAAACATGAACTAACATTTGAGTGGGCAAATTGCTCATCTTTACCACCCCTCTCAAAACACACAAGCAACACCAGCCCCCTCCAAATCACGTGAAAACGTCCCAAGTTCAGGAGTTAACCAAGAGGCTGATAACTCACCTACTCACTTTTTTCTTTTTTTTTGTACTCTGACTTTATGAAATGCTCATCTTGCATCCCTGTCACCTGTCAGTGCTGCGGTGCGGCTCCCTAGCAGCACACCGTTGCTGAGGCTCCATTTTAAGGTTTTCATTAGTCTCTCCTTTGTCCCTTTAGCAATTTTTTCTCCCTTTACTGCGGTTTTATATTTAACATGATCTTCCCTGTGGTTTTATGTTTAACATGCCCAATATGCCCCTGTTTATTCTCTCTTTCCTGCCTGGACATGATCTGCACCCTTTGAAGCTATTCAGTTCTCATGCCTTTTACTGCATGTAAAAGCCAGTTATTGTTTTACTGCAGAGCTTTTTTAGGGCCTGTGGACAGACTCCCTTCCTCTGAGCTACTGGCACTGCCTCATACACTCTGCATGTGGTTTACTCTTGCTGGTGTCAGCCCTTTCTTCTTGTTGCAAAGCATCAGTGCACAGGGGGTCTGCTGTACTCGCAGACACACTGGGCTTGCTTAACTCAGCTGTAAACCAGTCCTAACAGATGTGTCTTGGTGTTTATACCCCAGTGAGTTTCCAAAGTGCCTGCCACAGGAGCATGGCCAGAGCATTCCTTGGTATGTCTTGTTTTCTAGACCTGTTAGCTACACAGAAACACATGTGCTTGGGCCAACTTTTGGACTGCTCCAGAAAGTGGGGTATCTGTGCAGACCTCTCTACTGCTCCTGTTTTGAATTTTAGCATCCCCTCTTCTACGTGCTTTGGGATTCAAATATCTCCCAGACCTCAGAAGATGTTTAATTCCCAGCCTGTGCTCATCTCTCGCGGGCCTCTCCTCCGGTCTTTGCTGTAAGTAACGCTCCTCTTGCCTCCTGCGCCCCGTACCTTGCTCCAGGAGAGGTGGTCTTGGACGCTGTCGATGGAGAGGGCGATCATCTTCACGTTGCGCTTGCTGAACTCCGGCGCCAGCTTTGCAGCCCGGCCCAACTCCGTGGTGCACACGGGTGTGAAGTCCCGGGGGTGAGAGAAGAGGATGACCCATCTGAAAAGAAGAGGACAGGAGACCGCGTGAGGGGGAGCTGCTGCTCTGGGTCACAGTGTGGACGTGCTGGATTGGACTGAGGCCAAACGCAGCAGCTCAGGGACAGTCTGTCTCCCTGCTAAGTGGAGAAGGAAATCCTGTCCCAGGAGCAACATCCCTAGCCCTGGAAGCTTTTACAAGAGAAGCCCCATTCATTGTGCTCTGACAAAGACCAGCCTCTGGAGCCTCCCTCCTACTCAAGAGATATTGGAATAGCCCATATTTCCTGAAGGGGAGACGGACATGATGCCACGTGAGCAAGGTCTGCAAGAGCCATGTGTATGTGCCATCCCCCAGGGAGCACAGAGATGCCAACCTGCAGGACACGATACTGCGAAGATCATTCCTGGTTTATCAAGCTCATCTTTACTACACTGTGCACCTCACAAATCACCATGGCAAAAAACACCCATTTATATCAGGCAACTTAAAAGGAACAGGATGGGACTAGTCCTTAACCCAGCTGCTGCTGGGAACTTCCAAATGTACTTAATTAAAAAGTAAGAATTAATCAATGAAGAGTGGATGCTAGAAGTCAGCATTATATTATGGCTGCAGCTTTAACAGTATTGTCACCTTGCTATTGCCCAGTACTTGCCATCAGTGCATAGGCTTTACAAAGCAGGTGAATGCTACTCATCCCATTTTACAGATGAGGAAACTGAGGCACAGAGAAAAGCAGCAATAGGCACAGCTTACTACGGCCAGCAACCAGATGGAAACAAGGCTTGTGTCTGCCAGGCCTCTGATCACATCACTGTGCTGCAATTAGCTGTAATCCCTGCAGTTTATGACAGACCAGCTCGTAACTCTCCGGAGTTTCCCCAGGCTAATACAAAGCCAGGCCCCAGCACTTAAAAATTCCTGCCCAGGAATTGCATCATTTCTATGCAAAACCCAGCTCAGTGTGTGCAGACCTTACTGCACAGCTTGTCTCCTGGCCCCAGTGGCCAGTAAATGTAGCAGTGTGTCACAGCAGCTGGAGTAAGTCTTGATTTGGTGGTTTGCAAACAGAGCGAGAGGGATGAAGCCAGGTACCCTGCAGCTCTGACAAAGCTGTGCAATCACCCTGGCTCTTAAGGAACTCATGGGGCAGCGACAGGGTTGCTGGCGTGACATTATGCCTTACACAGTATTATGCTGCTTGAATAAAAAAGGCAGCAAACTGCTGAGGAGATGCTGGCCAAGAAGTCTGCTGGGTGCATGATTAGGCTGGAACAACCAGTTCTAAAAAGCCCTGCAAGCACCACCTTACTTTCTCATTTAAGTTTCCTTATTATCTTGTTTCCTTTTTATCTTGTTTGCCCAGCTCTGCAATGCCGAGCTGAGGAGAGGACTGAGAAGGCCGCAGCGAGCGTGCCAAGCCCTGCGAGCAGTGTGTCCCAGCAGCGCCGTGCCAGCCCCGCTGCTTGTGCCAGGCACAGAGCACGAGGCTCCGCAGGACGTCGTGCCCGCGCACTGTGGCTTTGCAGGGCGGGCTCAGAGACTCGGGCGAGCTTGGGCTCGGTTCCATGTCCACACACACGGGCGCACTCACAGGGGACATACGTGATGCCTGAGCTGAGCACCACGATGGCCTGGGCTCCCGCGCTGCTCCGGCTCTGCTCCATGCTCCGGCTCCTCGGAGAGGGGCCTCCGCATTTTCAGAGCGCCTTCTCCCTCCGCCTGTCCTGCTTGGCAGCCCTGCGCCAACAGGCTGGCACCGAGACCGGTGTCGTCCCCAAGGGCAGGACAGTGGCCTCCCCAGCCTCACAGAGCACCCACTGAGGGCTGCCACAAACACCGTCCCAAAAGACCGGGGCAGACCCTGGCACAGACCTGCCTCCCTGTTCCAGCCACGCTGCCAGGGCTGGGGCTGATGTGCACGCAGTGAGGAAGACCACGCTCCTCCACGCCTCCCACCCGGGACCGGGCACAGCTGACCGGTGCCCAACTCCATTCTTAAATCAATCCTTGAAAAAGCACGGACTGACACTGCGATTGAATCAGTGGTTTCGAAGTTCCTCGAGTTCCTGCAGCTTCCACGCAGGCTACAAGGGCTCCTTTCAGGGGCGAGCTGACCGCCTGCGCTGACAGCAAGCCAAAGGCGCGAGGCCCAGCGTTCCAGCGCAGAATAAAAGCAGCTCCTCGTGAGCGTGTGCCCTACATTGCTATTCAAACTGAGCAGCAAACAGCCTTCTCCTCTGGAGGACAGTGTCAGGGTCATTCCTCCCCCCTTAAATCATCTGCTCTGTCCACGCTGAGCTCTCCCTGCACACGAGGGATGGGTTAGAAGCGTTTCACCAAGTAAGTACTTGACTCACCCTGATTTCAGGCAATGAAAGCCTTGGATAAGAGCTACGCTATCACAGGAATGCTTCCTGAACTCAGAAGAGCAGCCAAACCCTTGCAGGAGGGAGTCATAGAGCACTTCCTTGTCTCACTTCTAGAAATTAAAAAGCCCCTTTGGCTTTTCAGCATTCAGCTGCAGCATTTGGGAGCCAAAAAAAAGACACAGACCTGAGAAGGGAGAGCGATACCCCACTCTGCTCTGACCACGGTGCAGCCTTAGGGAAAACAGTGCCCGGGATGGCTGCAGAGCTTCGCCGTGCCCTGCGCAGGGCAGGCCCAGGGGCTCGGCCCTGGTGCTATCGATATGGACCTGCCGTTATCCTCCCAGAGCACGTATTTCTTCTCGGAGCACAGGTTCCTCCTAGCCCGCGGGGCAGGTGGAATGGGCCACAAAGCTTAAGGCGGCGGGCCTGTGACTCGGCAGACCGCGTCGTGGAGCCAAGCCACGGCCCGTGTTCTGGTTCAACACCTCCCTTCGCCTGGGGCAGATCTGCTCTTTCTGAGCTCACACAGCTGAAGGAGAGACCAGGAACGTTAACAGAGGCTAGCGAGGAGGGAACACCAGAGAGCTTGTGCAGTGTAAATCACATCACGGAAACTTATTACTTATCCAGCACAGACTGAGAACAAGTGCCGGAAGCTGCCGCCGTCCGGCAGGCTCCTTGGGAACGTTTCACCACGTGATCCGGGGAAACAGATGGGTTTTTGTTCAGAATCTTGTGGTTTCTCCTCTGCGCATAGAGGGAAATGGCTGGGCTGGAGCCTCCCCAGACAACACAGGGCAGGGAGCCCTGCCTGGGGGCTCCCACGTAGCACCCCGTGGGATGGTGCTTTAGCTCCCGTGGCTCTGCGTGCAGGGGGGCTGTCCGGGAGATCCCGAAGCTCCCAGCCTGGGAGACTCCAGAGGATCCCAATGCGCTTGATCTCAAAGGGCTCCTGGGGATCCTCATGGATCCTGGGGCCACAGGGCACCTGAACCCAGGCAGTTCTAGGGGATCCCAATGCTGGTGACTCCTGGGGATCCTATCCTGGGGTCCCAAGACATCCAATCTCAAGCAGCCCCAGAGAATCCCAATCCCAGGAGAACCTGATTCTGGGCTCTTGGGACACTTGATTGAGAAGATTTGTGGGGAACCCCAGGAAATTCTAGGAGATCCCAAGGTGCCCAAACTCTGGGAACCCTCATGGATCCCAACCCCAGGGGGTGGGTCTCGCACTCCCAGAAAACCGCATCCCAGACAGCTCCAGAGGACCCTGATCCCTGGAGCTCCGGATCCCGGGGGATCTCTGGGACCCCCCAATTCCTGGAGCTCTGGATCCGAGGGGATCTCTGGGACCCCGATCCCGGGAGCTCCCGGGACGCCCCGGCGATGGGGCCGCCCGCCCGCCGTGCCCGCCGCGCCGCCTCGCGCCCGCTGCTCACGAGTCTCCCAGGAAGTCGTGGAAGCGGATGCGGCCGTGCGTGGTGTCCGCCTCGAAGTCGGGTGCCTCGTCGCCCAGCAGCAGCCCCGGCATGGCTATGGCTGTGTCGGTGTCTGTGTCGGTGTCTGTGTCTGTGGCGACGGCCCCGGCGCGTCACGGCACGGCGCGAATGGCGCACGCGGCCCGGAGCGCAGGGCGGGGCCTGCGTCTGCGCCTGCGCCAAGCCGCGCCCCCCGCACCGCCTCCCGTCACGCGGCTCCCGTGGTGCCTTGCGGCTCGGCGGGAGGCGGCAGCGGGGCCGCGAGAGCCCCGGGGCGGCGGCCGCGATGGCGACCTACGTGAGCGAGCTGGAGGCGGCCAAGAAGAGCCTGAGCGAGGCGCTGGGCGAGAACGTGAAGCAGTGAGTGCGCCCCGCGGCCTGCGCGCTCCGTACGGCCCGGGCCCGGCGTCGGTGCCGCGGCGGGCCGGGGCCCGGCCGGGCCCCGGGCGGCGGGTGACGCGGCCGCCGCTCTCGCCCGCAGGTACTGGGCCAACCTCAAGCTGTGGTTCAAGCAGAAGATCAGCAAGGAGGAGTTCGACCTGGAGGCGCGGCGGCTGCTCACGCAGGACAACGGTGAGCGGCGGCGCCGAGGCCCTTCCCGCCGGAGAGCGGCCCTGGTCCCCCTGCTCCCCTCTGGCGTTCATCCTCGCTCTTCCTAGCGCGTCCTTTCACGTTTCGGTTGTCCCGCTGGGAAACCGCATCCTGTCGGGAAGCTTCGCCTTCCCGGTGCCAGCCCTCTGTGCGTTTTTGCGTCTGTTTTGCATGTTTGGGTTTTTTTCCTTAGCGAAACCAAAAGCTACCGGGATTCTCCCTAGGAGAAGGGGAAATGGATGTTCCCTGGTTGAATACACTGAGTTTCTCATGTCCGTTTTAAGAATGGGTTCCTGTAACTCATGTGGTGAAGTGGTCAGAAGTGACCTTTTTGTGCCATGAACTATACTACCTTTTGTTAGGGTGAAAAGCTTCCCTCACAGCGATGAGGGGTCAAATGAAGAAAAATAAATATATATATATATATTTAAATGGTAAAGTGAACTCTTTTGACTTTGCTGCACTCTATGTTGCTAACGAAATATCTGTCTTTATGCAGTCCACTCTCACAATGATTTCCTCCTGGCAATCCTTACCCGATGCCAAATCTTGGTTTCTGCTCCAGGTAAGTCCCAGGAAGATTCATTTAACATAAACAGATAGCAGGGCTTTCACACATCTGTGCTTAGTAGTGTTCTTTACATATATATACACACACACACACATATATATGGCACTCTAAATCTGTGGGCCTCCATATGTGTGTTATTTTCACCATATAGCAAATGCTGAGAGCTTAAGTGTGAAGGGAGATACTGCTTTGCTGTCTTTGATTTGCTCTGCATATTACTTCCTATTTCTTTTGGACTTAGTCATACTATTTGTTCTCCTTGCTGATGAGGATAACATCAGGGGGGAGCAGGATTTTCCTGGTGATCTTGGAATCAAGTGTATATCTGATAGAAAAATGCTTACTGTAGATGCTTACAGTAAAGGCTTAATTGAACCTTAGCCAATTACTTCAGCCCTCTGCAGCTGTGATAATTCAGCTTTTAACTCTCTCCATGTTTAGGGTGTTGTCAGCATGGCAACTCTTTTGAAGATTGAATAGAATATTGTTTATGTCAGATCTCTAGATGGAGATAATTGAGCTACAGTTTAAAATGTGAAAATGCTGTGTGGTTATGGAGAAAATATAGCTGACAGGCTAAAAACTGAGAAATTAGATTTTGAGAGAATGCCTGATGTTGCCCTTACTTTGGCATTTTCCTTCCTCCAGCTACAAGAATTCTTAAGTCATGGGAGTTCCTTAGTGTACCAGCTGGAATAATAAAATATTATTTCCTGTCTCAGAAATTGTTCCGTCTTGAGCTTTCCAAGAACCTTTTCTTGAGTCCCAGTCTAGTTCTCTTTAGCTGGCTGCACTCATGTAATTCAGRAAATTTATGTCTAAGTTTCGCTGCTTGTTACTCATGCCTTACAGTGCTGGACTTTAAAACAAATGTCAAGAGTAGCAATACTGCTGAGTTTTAATCTGAAACAGCAGTGTGTGGCAATGTCCCATATCTGAAAATCTTTAAACAAAAGACACTTCATTCTGTGATGATGAGTGTTAGTGCTTATGTCCTAATGATTTTCCATAAAATACTTGGTAAGATACAAAAATTAATGCCATGAATTTTCAGTGTTTACTAGTAAAAATAAGACTTCCTTTGAAGTTGGAAACTAAAGTTATTTAATTTCTATTAAAAAAAAAAAACACTAACTCTTTTTTTTCTTGATGAAAGTATGTTGGTGTTCTATGACTCCTGTAAAACACTATGTGTGGAACACAGTTTGTCTTGTGCTTCTGAAATTTGGCATCCCCTTCTCAGGCCATTCCTTGGAACCTTTTATGAATATCTGCCTGGATGCCAGGACCTGGCCTTCTACCCCAGGTTCACAGCTTTAATGACAAAATGCCCTCCAAGTCTGTGACCATGCAGTGTTCTTTGACTTAACCTGTCCTATGCACTGGTAGATGGTAGATATTAGTGGACACTTAAAGTGTAGAAATAGGACATTAATACAGTGAAGCCCCCCTGATGCATGTTGAGTAGTATGTGGTTCATATATATGCTGTGACTGGGCATTACTTTTTGTGTGTTGTTTTCCTTTAATGCTTTCCAATTGTTTTCTGAACCTGTGATACTCAAAGCTTGGTCAAGATTTTACATTTTCAAGTTTCTGTAGGTGTCTAGGAACGTGATAAAAATGAGACCCAGCAAAAAGCAGTGTTGTGCTCCCCAGGTACTTTCCATACGCTGTGAAAGCTGATCATTCTTTATTATCTTTTAAAATTTCAAGTCCTTGCAAGGACTTTGTTTGTCCTATACAAGCCCAGCTTCTCTAAGCTCTTGAAGAGCCCTGCTGTGTAGGGATTCAACAGCATGTAACCAAGTGCTACTGTTAGCTGAGCAATTACCTTACTAAGGGTTGACCAACTGGTGACCTGTGCTTCCAGGAAGGCTTTTTTGTTGACTTGTTGCCAGCAGTTCTGCACAAACCATCTTGAAAACAAATCATCTTGAATAATGTCCGTGTTTGTAAGATGCAGTTTGTTACCAGCATGTCCCATTACCTGCTGAGCAGTCTCTTCTGGAGTCTGTCTGTTTTGATCTCATTTGTCAAATCTATGCACATTCTTCCAAAGATTCTATAACTGATCTGTGCTGAGACATCTCAGTCTGGACCCTCACTGACTGGCTAACTGGCAGAGATATTACACATGTATTTTACTAGAAAGTCTCCTGTACATGGCTTGGTTAGTTGTGTGTGTAAATCCAGGCAAGTTCAGTACAAGTGGGATACCGGATGATATGTCTAGACACATTTTTTCCTGACATCTGCATTTTTTTTTTTTTTTAAGGAAAGGAAAGTTAATGAGTGCTGTTTCCCCCACTGCAAAGATGTTCGCTTTGTGATTTATGGCAGCTAGTAATATTAAAGTACAAATGATGTACTTGATGTATTATTACACGTATTGCTGATGCATGTAGCTTTCATCATCATGAGAGACAGGGAGGAAAAATCCATCTTTAAAATGCTACTTCATATTAAACTTAAAAGAAAAGTGTGCTCAGTGTTATAAACATGCCTGATATTGTAGTGTTTAGAGTAGGAAACTTTGGAGAATGTATGGTTTGACAAGTATAGAAATACCAGCAAACCAGTCTTATTCAAATATTGGTATGTCTGATAATGGTGGTTCTACATGGGCTTGTCCTTAAACACTGGGTGGAGTGGGGGACCATTTGGCAAGAAAGAAATCTATCCACTTCCTCCCTGATCTGCTTAGGCTGTTAGTGACACAAACTTCAATTACAATTTAAAACCCTGTGTGACACAGGATATTCAGGGCTTGATAATGGTGAGGGGGAATGGCTCTCAGATGTGAAGAATTATAAGTTTTCCTTAAGGTATGTTCAGCTCCCATGGAGGACTGAGCAGGATCCTGAGGAAGATCTGCTCGGAAAGTCCTAAACCTGACTTGTGTCTTTTCTAAAGACAAGTGCTAAGGTCCCTCCACCCTGGTTTAAAGGCATCCAAAACCATATTTGAGTGGCATCCAGTTGCTGCAGCTGAGAGGTTGGTAGTGCCTGAAAGTGAGAGGAACTTCCCAGAAATATCTAAAATGCTGAGAACTGTCTTAATGCTAGTTTCAAGTTGGGTCTGTTGGCCTGAATCGTGTAGCAGATATCCCCTAACAAAAAGAGAAGAAAAAGAGGAAAAAAGGAACGAAAAAGAAAATCTGTTTTCTTTTGTATTCTTTTTTTAATGACATTTCTAGAAGTGCTTGCCTACCTGGATTTTTAATTTGAGATAATTTCTTTCAATAATAAATCCAAGCAGCCTTCATGCATTTGCTCAGTAAGCTTATCTTGTATGTGGAAAATTGCACGCAGTCAAGATAGTGAGATTTCTTGAGTTAATATATTTCACTTAATTACTTTCCTTGTTAGCTAAAAGTTAATTTAATAAAGCTTAAGCAAATGCAAGCACTTGCGTTTGTGATGAAAGCATTTAGTGTATTTATTAATAATCTTGGGCCAGCTAAGAATTGGTTTGGAAAGTTAAAACTCTTAACCTGGATAGCAAGAGGTTTTTTTTGCATTAGAGCAGACTTCAGGTTTTGCTTTGAGACAACTGTAAAAAACTCAACTGCTCAGAGAGACATGTGCTGCTTCTCTCCAGAGAGTAGAGAAGGGAGTAAAAGAAAGTGTGAGGAAGAAATTGCAAGTGTGAATTACTACTGGAAGAGTCATCAGAAAATATTTAACTAAATTGCCATCCCTGTGAGAAGATAAAATACTGAAAGATAAGCAAATGAGAGGGAGGAAGGAATGCATATTATCTGTAGCCGGCTGTTCTCTGTGTATCTGTGTCATTTCCTCCTAGGATTTGCTATTTCAGCACATCAAGAAAAGCTGGCACGTTCAGTCTGCACTGCCTGCTGTCAACCCCACAGCTCCTGGGGAAGCATTCTCATCTATTGCTTGCCTTTGATGGCAATTCAGCAGCCATGGTCGATGATCTGTTAGCATCTCGTTCTCTTCCTGATAGGAATAAATAAATACTAATATCTCTAAAGTTTCATGCCTGAACCACCCAGCCTTCTCGTTTGTGGCCAGGAAGACAGTTACTGCTTTTCTTAGAACAGCAGAGGGAAATTTTGCTTTCTTCATCTGGTGGTAGTCAGGTTTATTAATATGAAAACCTAGAAGGGTGCCAAAAAAGTCTGCCCTGGGCTATTTTTAGTGGGAAATAGGAAATAGCACCTCATCCTTTTCCTGTTGTACATGTAGGTGCTTTTCTGTTAAATTTGCAATCTTGGACTCAGAGTTGCATCTTTGTGACTTATTATCAAAGACTAAAATCTGGATTACCATTTAGGTTAAGTCTTTTTTTCTTAAGTAATTTTTAAACCAAGGACTCTGTTATACATTTTATCAAATAAAATGAAGGCAATTTTGTTTGCTATTTCTGTCTCCAGCCACCTGCTTTAATGCAAGCAGGTGCTTAACTAAGGATACTTCTGTAAGTGAGGCTGCAAAAGAGCTGTGAGATCTCTGACAAGGCGGGAAGAGGTAATAAGGAGGGTCCTTGTTACCCACTCCACAAGCACCTTATTATCAGCTTGGAATGTTACCCACTCCACAGGGTAACATTCCCATTACCCACAGGAAGTGGGTAACATTCCAAGCTGATAATAAGGTGCTTTTATGCCTGGAAGCTTTGAAATGGGTGGGCCAGTTTCTGTGTTAGTCCTTAACATGCCAAACCCCTTCTTCCTAAAAGGTACCTAACTCAGCATGCAGGAAAGAAGAGATTCTTCTATGAAGAGCAAAGTGTCTTGGGACAAAAGTGATATTTTGTTTAAATTCTACTGTGTTAATTTTGAGATTTCAGTCGAGGGCAGGAATGGTCCATGATAATTGTCTGTAGTAGCTTTCCCATGCTGTGTTGCCAGGAGGATGTTCTTGATGAATAGTGAGAGTGGCCTCACTTCTGTGGTTCTGGGAGAAGGTCTGATTATTATCTTGTAATTCCCTGGAATTGACTCTTAGATTCCGTGTGAGGCTGCATATAGTGGAAAACTGCAGCCAGCCCCACTCCCAGGAACCGGGGCTGCAGTATATTTGTATTTATGAATTCTAATTTGCAGCAAAGTAGATACAGTTGCAGGAGTCTGGGACAAGTTGGTCTTGTGCTTCGGCAGGCTGTGGTGGCAGGAGCTCAGGATGCTGTTTTCTGTGCAAAATCAAAGGAAACGAGTACTGGAGAAACAAAGTAGAGATTGTCGTGGTAGCCACAAGAGGGCTGTCCAGTTTTAGACTGCAAGAACCAGTACTTTATTTTTTGCCTTTAGTAAGCATGTCGGCATCAGATCTGATCTCCTCTTCAGCGCAGATGTGCGCAATTCTTGTTCAGATACAAATCTTGTAAAGCTATTGGAGTCAATCCGCAAACCATCCTTGCCAAAAGCTGTGTGATTACAAGACATGACTTGGCTTGCTTTAGGTAGTTTGCTATCAGACTACACAGAGTGGAATTTTTTGAACGCTATCCTGAAGGTGACGTGGCCAGATCTATTTATTTTCTTCATGCTGTACAATGTCTTCCCTTGCTGCTTGCCAGTTACACACACTTTCATGCTTGCTGTTTGTATTGGTGTCGTCCTGCTCCCGAACTCTGGGGCCTCTGCAGTTCTCCCACCCTGTCTTTTCCACTTCAGAGCAACAGGAATGATTACCCCTGGTGTTCAGTGAATCCAAGATAAAGCTTGCGAATGCTGATGGGGAACTGCAAACACAGGTGTGATGAGTCAGGCTTTCTCTAGTGCCCTGGCTAGCATCTGGCCTGGCCCAAGATTGCTCCTCTGGGCAGGTACCTGCTGTTCTTCTGACAAAATGTGACTTGTTCCTTTCTCATGGCTTTCCTGGGTGACTGCATCTTCTACCATTAGTTTTTGTGGTGTGCTGACAGAAATCTCTGCTGMAGGAGGGAACCTGAATCAGTGGGACCAGCAAAGGATGGATAGCTGAAACAGTTCTGCTCTGTGAATTTCTTTCTCTGCCTCATGGCTGAGGATTTTGAGCCTAGCTGAGGCATTCAAGTTAGGGTGTTTCATGGTGACAGAAGCATATTGACTCTAAATAAAGTATGACATCTGACAACTTTTTGTTTTCTCCCTCAATTTATAGAAGGTGCAGGATCTTTGCCATGGCCAGGTGGTTCTGCAACTAAACCTGGAAAGCCCAAAGGAAAGAAAAAGATTTCTTCAGTTCGACAAAAATTTGATGTAAGTGTCTGTGGTCAAGTGGCCTTAGCTCATTAGTCTCAGGGATGGAGAGGTCTGCACAGTGGGGTTTTCATTGCTCTTGGGGTGGTTTCACATAAAACGGCATGTTGCACTGGTTCTGAGCTGAAGCAGGAGCTAGGAGCCAGTTAACTGCTGCTTTCATGTGAAAGCTTTTCTGCAGAAGGCTACACTGTGTCCTTCCTTTAGCACACTAGAAAAATCATGGGAGAACACCTGAAAGTCAAAGTTGTAAAACCTTTTATTTCGGGAGTGCTTTATGCTGTTTGCAGTTGTGACCTGAATTGTCACAGTGGTCTATTATTTCTGTTTTAAGATTTCTTGTTTATTGTTRAAAAGTTACAATGGTCAAAGGAGAGTTTGATAAGCACCATACTGAGCATGGTAGAAGTTTTAGAAACTAGTTTACTTGAACATTCCCTCATTTTATCACATTTTTAGTATGTGTTTATACACATGTTTCTGGAATGTTTGGTGGTAAGTATTGTGTAAAATGTCTGCTATGTGTGGATTTCCTCAGTACTGTGGACTTAATGCCCTAATGTTCCTAAATAGTTCCCTCACAGGTCAGAATCACCACTGTGTGAATGACCACAGTTTCATTCCATTTAGCTTCTGCTTTCTCAAACCTTGTTCCTCTTGGAGTTGTCTGTTTCAGATGAATTTTTTTCTTCTCTCCAGGCATGCAGGAATGTAGCTTTCCTGTAATGAAAACCTTCAGAGTTACTGTGATGAAAACCTTTAATGTTATTAGTAGGTGGACTGGTTTTCACTCTGACTTAAATGCCACATTGTCCTTTGAACAAAGCAGTTCCCCTTTCTCTTCTGAAACTGAGACATCAGAAATCCACTCAGCTCTGTTCTTGTTCTTTATATTTCAAGTATGAGTTTATCATGGTGCCCTATAAAAGCCTGATGGGAATTTTTGTTTCAGAGGAAAGAGGGTTGTGGGGTTTTTTTTGTGTGCCTTGCAGAGTGGAGGAATAGGAGTTCTGGGAGTGCTTCAGAGCAAGTGCCCTCATTCTCTTGTGGGTCAGGCCTGGACTGAGTAGGTGTTTGGGACCAAGGCTCAGCTGTCCCTGTTTTTTCCTTCCTACTTATGGTAGCTCAATCCCCAAGCCCTTTGCTAGCCTTAAAAGGCAGTTATACTGGAATGTTCATGGCTAGAAAATGTGTGTTGCCACCCTGTGGTGTGAATTTGAGTTGCATGGTGAATTTTTTTTTGTTTTTCCAAATAACTGAGTTAGTCCTGTGCAATAGCCATTTTCTGTCTCTGAAAGAGTGGCCATTCAGTAACAGARTCTTGCTTAGAGCAAGATGCGAAAGTGCAGAGTACAGAATGCAGACCTAGAATATAGTAACCTGTTGCATTTAAAGCCATAGGGTTTTATGAAAGGTGACTTGAGACATTTAAGAATCACACAAGCTTAGGACCATAATCTTATATCTCTGTAGGAGACTGGACAATAAGGATATGTATTAATTACAAATTGTACAAAAGCAAAAGGCTTCTGCAAGAAATGACTATATAGGTGAGAACTCTTTAATATGTCCATAAAATTGTGACAGGTCTGGATAGGTGAAGAGAGATAAAAGGAAGAGTGATCACATTTGAGAATTACAGAAGCATCAGCAAAAGGTAGCAGGAGTGAAGTACAGAGCAAACCAGAGGAGATGGCTCTTCATGGAGGGTTTAGTTAGTGTGACATATCTTTGTGCAGGATGTTGAGGGCCCTAGAGATTTAGATGATTTTCAGAGGCTACTGGGCAAGTTCACGGCCTGTTAAATAAAAAGACACCAGCACTGACTTAGGGAGTTCTTAACGTCCAAGCGTTTGGAATTTGGGAGGGTATTTTGGGTAGGAATGGGTAGTAGTGAATATTATTCTGTCCTGCTATGTATTTCCTTAAGCATATACTGTCCAGTTGGAGAAAGGATGTTTAGCTGCATGAACCAAATGAGATATGGCCATGCATATCTCTTATGTTCTAATGTTTTTTAAACAGCATCGGTTCCAGCCTCAGAATCCATTATCTGGAGCCCAGCAATTTGTGGCGAAGGATCCTCAGGAGGATGATGATTTGAAGCTGTGTTCCCATACTATGATGCTTCCTACACGTGGCCAGCTAGAAGGAAGGATGATTGTAACTGCATATGAGCACGGGCTGGACAATGTTACGGAGGAAGCAGTGACGGCTGTTGTTTACGCCGTGGAGGTGAGGCTGGGCTGGGCAGTGGTGGCATTCAAGGCAATCACTGTGCAAGATGGACTCAGAGCCCATTGCTGGTGTGGGGARGAAGAACCTGTTTCTGTGATTCCTCCTGTGGCACCTGGGAAATAGGATCAGAATCAGAGGGATTCCAGACCTGTGACATCAGTGACATGCAGTCCTGGATTTGTGCCTGCAAATTCTAATTTAGAAATATTTGTGTGAAGAGCTCTAGACACACTTGAGTGGTTGATTTGGAAAATTCTGTTTGCGTCACTTAAAAACATTATCAAAATGGCAGTTRCACTTTAAAGAGTTCTTTTTGCCCATAATGAATTATTTTTAATAGTATCTTTCTGGAAGTGAAGTGTTAGGATTGTATAGTACCTGCAGATAAGGGACCTGTTCCTGCTGRTTTGGACCATCAGTAGCATGCTACCTGACATGTATCGGCTGCGGCCACGTGATGCCACTGTTACTTGGAGCTTTGGCTTATAGGTGATTTCCCTGAGTCACAGTTTGGGGAYTGACCTGAGTTCCCCATCCAGGAGTGAAGATTGATTAAGAAGCATTACCTGTTTTGTTTTCCTCCAGAGTGCTACTTCTCCCACAGTTTCAAGGTACCTGCACAGTCTGAATAAGAGAGTAAGTGGCTTTCTTGCTATAGTTTTAGGGCAAGTATTCCAGTGTAACACTTACTCTCTAAGAGCTCAGCAKTTGGGGATTTCCTGGCATTCAAGAGAGCTCTTTACCATGGGAAACAGCGTTTCATGTGTTAAACTACATGTCACAGGCTAATACACAGTGCCCTCTTTGTATTTGCTCCTTATAAAYAGGATAATGTTTGTGTGAAGTATAATGAACTGCTGTCTTGAAACCTTGCTGGTTTACAAACATAAAGCAGAAGAAAGACTAAAAATCCAGTGATRGGCAGGTGATGTTCCAAAAATGGACTGGGAGTTCAAGCACAGAATTGTTGACTGGAAGGAGAAGGAGCACCAGAGGTCTTCAGTCCCATGTCTCCTTTAGGGCTGACTATGCCTTGCAGTAAATCAGGTTGACTGTGGCTTTGTTCAGCCATTTGCCAGTGAAGGATTGTTGAGTTTGCACTATCTTCTTTTATACACCTGTATCAGGTAGTTAGAACACAGCGTATCCTGTCCGGGTCTTTGTTCCCTTGCATCTTTAGGTCATTGTTGCTGTAGCAGCAACACTTCTGTCTTGCCAGTTGGTAATGCACTTGTCACAGCAGTAGCTTGGTAGGATGAGCAAGTTGGTGTGAGTAACAACAAGGTGGTTGTGGTTTTTTTTTTTTTTTTTTCTTGCAGAACCACCTTAAGGATATTTTGACGTCTGTAATATCCAGGAGAAAAGCCTATCGTCTGCGTGATGGCCACTTCAAATATGCCTTTGGAAGCAATGTTAACCCTCAGCCCTATCTGAAGAACAGTGTTGTTGCTTATAATAATTTAATTGAATGGTAAGGAAGCTCAGTAAGCTGTTAATTTCAGATGTAATTTGCTAGCCCTGAAGCTATTCCATTGTTCAGTTCCTCTTTCTATCTAACAGGATCTGTTGGTAATGCTACTTAATTTTCACACTGCAAAATGTAGCAGTACAGAGAGCTATACTGCTAAATGGGAGGAAAGATACGGGGATTTCTCAGCAGCAAAGAAACACCATTATTTCTTTCTTGCCTGCACTTGTGCATCGGTTTTTGAAGCTGTGCCCTGGTACTCTGAATGTTTTATGAATCATGACTTGTTTGGAAGCTGTAGTGAGTGCCACAGAAATTCTGTTGGCCTCAGTGGAGCAGTGCCTGGGCAGAAGAGCCCTTGTTTGCGGGGACACCTTTTTTCCTGCCATATGATTGAGGGATCAGTGAGGTCCTGGAGGACGCTTTCACTCTGTCATTTGCTGCATACAAATATATTAGTTTTTGGACAGCCTTTCAGGTTAGCAAAGCTCCAGGGTCCTCTTGTTCTCCAGAGAGTCAGTGCTGAACAGCTTACACTGCATATGTGGTACTGTGTGTGTGTGTCTGTGACAGACCTGCTCTCAGTTGTCGGGTTGTAGGTGYGTTAACATTTGCTTATAGCAATACAAACACTACTGATGCAATCCACTCCATACAGCTCTGCTCATGTCTTTTAATTTCATGTTGTGGATGTCTTACTGTTTAATCTTGGTGGAAAGTGGCTGTAAATAAAAGTAGCAAAATCAGCATCAGTTATAAAGCAGGTTTGACATTGGAAATCAGTTTGCACTGACTTTGAACGGAATTTTAATATTCTTAACTACAGCTGATACAACTTTATATAGGCAAGACCTAAATCAACCAATACAGAAAAGTGAAACTTGGGGACCAAATCCTTGCTGTGTTATTTGCAAAACTACTGCTTTTTCCTCAACTGAAAAGTTTTGCTGCCTGTTYTCTCTGCAGCCCTCCAACCTGTGTGGCACCTTCTACTGGCCAGAGCCTGGCTCCCCAGCCCCTGCCCGATGATGCTGAGCAGCAAGCAGCTCTACTCCTGGCGTGCTCTGGAGACACCCTGCCAGCTTCTCTCCCTCCAGTGAACATGTATGACCTTTTTGAGGCGTTGCAGGTAACTATTCACCTGATGCTGTGTTGTGCCTCAAGGCAGTGCTGTCCTGAATACCAGCCAGTCTCTCAGATACAATTTAAATGCATGGAGGTCTACTGCTCCTCCAGTGAGGTTCCTCCTTTCCCTCTCAAATGAACAACTCGGCTTGCAGTGGCTTTGGCTTATTCACAGCACTAGCTAACTGTTGACATAGTCAGCCTATGCTCTCATGCCTGTTCCGCTCCTCTCTCGGAGCATTGAAGAAATCCATCTTTCCTTACAGCTGCTGTAGGAAAGTAAATTCTCCCTGTGTAACAAGGCTGCTGTGGGCATTGCAGAACTGATTTAGACTGCAGTTTTGACAGAAATGCAGCCAAATGACTAAGTGATTTGCCTGTGTTCTTGCTCTGCAGGGCTGGCTCTCTGCTCATCCTGGAGCAGAGACCAGTTCTGCACCAGCATTATGATAAAACAAATGTGAAAGCGTGAAACTTTTCTAACATGTATTTCCAGGTGCACAAAGAAGTTATTCCTGCACACACTGTCTACGCTCTAAATATTGAGAGAATTGTCATGAAACTTTGGCATCCAAACCATGAGGAACTACAGCAAGATAAAATTCATCGCCAGCGCTTGGCAGCAAAAGAGGGTCTCCTGCTCTGCTAGAGGCAGCAGGCATGTCAGGCCTCAGGTTACTACACTGCTGTTCCTTGGACTTGTCACTGGGAGGCTTCTTGCAAACCTGTGTCAGCTTTTCAGGGAAGATGTAAGTTATGAGTCACCTTTTCCTATGGAAATATGACTGAGTTGTGATGCGCTTTGTCCGCTTAATGAGAGCGGTGTACTGTGGAGTGCTTGCAGCAATCCCACTGAATTGGAAAGGGAAAAATTAGCTTGCTTTGTAAAGACTGTTTTTATAGGAAAAAATAAATGTGAAGGTGGAAAGAGTTGCTTTTAAAGAAGGTATTTTTGTGTTTTCACTTGTGAGCATGTGGATTCGRTCTCTCCCTATTCCCCTCTCAGGCAGTTTCTTTTGACTACCATCTCCACAGCCTTTGTCCACCTGTGTTGGTGGGATTCATTCACTTCCCTGGAAGCAAGATGGACACTTGGGAAGTGAAGATAAATAATCCTGTAAGCTGACATTGTTCTTGTTATATCAGGAAAACRTCTGATCAGAACATCTGCGAAAATAAGCTGGAAAAGGACCTCTCCTTTGTCTTGTCTTTYAAATTGGTTTGCATTACCAAACCTGGAGAGGTACACTGGCTAAATGTGGAGGAGAAAAGAGTAGTAAGTAATGTTTTCCTGTCAGTTGTCAGTCGGGTGCCCTGCTCTCACCYCTGTCATGCAGTAGTTATGACAAATGCTGCAGTAATTTTGTGGACCTGTTGTGGAGAGGTGGTCTCAGCAAACAGTTTGACCCTCCCCAAGGTGGGACAGGAATTCCTATAYATGTATAAGAGTGTCACGGAATCARTATGTTAGTGCTGCAGCATCTTTGGATGAGAGAGAACCCTGTGTAAGAGATACTAATAAAAAAAAGTCACCTGTATATGGGAGCTCTTCAGATCTGTGTGTAAAAGGGGGAATTCCACCTGCTTTATTCTGGGTGCATTACTGTGTTCATGAGTCAGCTGCATCCTCAGATGCTGAAGGGAACYGGTGTATTGAGAGAGGCACAAGGAGAGCCAGTGCCCATGTGGGTATCAGTGGCTGTTTGCATGAGAAGAAAAGCTCCGGAAGATGAAAAAGCTGGGGAAGGGAACAGCCCCAGGCCTGGTGGGATGAGAACAGCTGTGCATTGGCACAATGAAATACAGCAGTGTATGGTTAAGCAGGAGTGAGGTGCAAGGCTGAGGATGTACTGAGCTGCCATTTTTTTATTTATTTAAGCATGTGTAACTGTCCCAGGTGAGYCACTAGCTCAGAATTTGAACCCAGCAGCTTTTATGTGATGCTTTTTAAAAGCAATATTGAACCCAGGTAACAGGATATTATGAGATCAGCAAGTCACCCGGAGTACGGGGGCGTGGGAGGGGGATTTCCCCAATAATTGTTGTGCTTCTGGTATAAAATGAAAGCATTAACTTTGTTTGATAGAAACTTTGGGGTAGCTCTGAGGATTTTGGGTCCAAAGGAAGCATGCAGCCTCTGACAGCATCAGAAGTGAGTTCTGAAACTATATTAYGTATGGCATGAGAAACACCTCTCTTCTGTTTGCTTATGCTAGGGCAAAGGCTCTGCAAACGGAGCCTTGTGCCTTAAAGAGCTGTTGTCAGTTCCACCCTGAAGAAAAGGGGTTATCCAGGGTACCTGCTACACAACCAAGGCTGGAGAAAGGTAATCCCTGTTTCACACTGCTGCTTTTTGAGCAACTTAACTGGAAGGGAGCTCATGTTGTCCACCCCTGCTTCTCACACAGGGGCTAACTTCAAAGCTGGAGCATGGTACTCTGGGGCCAGGATCCCTCCCCTTGCCCTGGTGTGTTACCTGCCACCTTCCTCTGCGTATCCTCCATCCCATCGGCCAGATCATTAATGAGACTAGATGCCATCACCACAGTGCTGATCACCAGCAGCCACGCTGAAGCCCAGGAGTGCAGGTCTCCTTGTGTGCATAATCCTGGAGGAACCTTGCAATGTGCTGTAAGTTACCACTCTGCAGCCTCTTGGAGACTTGATATTTGCAGGGGGAGRCTACCAGCTACCATAGAAAAAGRGGGGAGGAAGCGCTTGAGTCCTCTMCTGGGTTCCTCTGAAAGCCAGAACTTGGCCAGATGGAGAGGGCCGTGTCATCTTAGGAGGTGGCCAATGCCTCTGGGAGGGCAGAAAGCAGAAAAAAATTCCTCTGTGTGTGTGTGTGTGTGTGTATATTTTTCAGACAGTTGCAGCTAGCATACGAGACCTTTAGTCTGACTAAGCCTTTCCCGTTGGATTCTGAGGAGGGTCCTAGAGGCACGAACACACTCCTTTCAAACACCTAATGGTCAAGTGCTGATGCTGAGACTGCTTTGCTGCTGTAGAAAGGAGGTTTGTCAGTGGAGGAACTTACCTGGTGACTCTATGCCACCCTCTTCATATTGGGCTGACCTTGGCCTCTAGGATACTTCTAGCAGAAAGAGGAAAATAAGGAAATGAAGAAACCACAAACTCTGCATTTATGTCATTTAACTGTGTGCACCAGTGACTGGAAAGCTGGGACTGCAGAAGTGCCCTGCTCTCCAGCAGTGCCAGCCTGCAACAAGAGCGGAGACCTCTGGGGCTCCCGGGACGGCAGGACACGTGTCGGGCGCAGTCGGGCATTRAGAAAGCGTCCCCACGAGGCAGTGCCTCTCCCCAGTTCTGAGAAAGCAGCTGCACAGAAGGGCTCGTGGTGGCTCTTCCCTTTGAGGAACTTGCAGGTGATGATGGATGTGCCCTGCCGGGCTGAAGGGTGGTGCAGGAGGATTGGCAAGCGGTGCTGTAGCAAGAGCACGTTGTTCCCRTTGCAGCACGACGTGCTGCAGGAGGTGCTTTGGCAGCTTCAGCTGGCGTCTGGCAGGAGATGACTCCCGTGAGGACTGTTTGCAGCGCTACCCTTCCTCACCAATGCCCTTACTGGCRTGGTCTGGCTGGCAGGAGGGGAGGGAGACTCTCACTCACTGCAGCAAGCACTTCATGGCAGCTCTAGACCAAAAGCTTTCGCTCTCCTTTTAATCTCTAGGAGAAAGARGCAGGTTAGAAAAATGGTCAAAATTCTCCATGGCCTGAGGAAGCCACAGGTTTGCAGAGATGTCCCCTGCTTGACACCGCTGAGGACTGTGTGCACGGCAGCCTTGAATTCGCAAAGAGCACCAAGACAGGCCATGGACGTGGGTGTCTTCAGCTCTTAGCTAGCTCTCTTCTTCAGGTGGGGAGACCTTAGTGCAGGCTGCCAGTTGAAGCCAGGGCACTTTGGCTTCTTTCTTTGCATCTTCTGCTGGGTCCCTGTTACTTGGCATGGGCACCCTCATGGAGACACTGCTCACCTGGAGGAGATGGGGGGTTCTTCCAGGTCAAGGCCAGGCAGTAGGCCACCACCAAGTCACTTCTGCTACCTGCCCTTGGCTCTGGGGTTGAGTTAGATTCTGGTCAAAGGCACTAATGGAATGTGACACACTCCAGGTTTGGTAACAGGGTAACCATGGAGGAATCCTCTCTACAGSAGGGCTCATCAGAGAGATCTCAGACATCAGCTTTATTATCGCCTCTCTGGGTATGTGTTGTAATGGTTGGTTATCATTAAAAAGCGTTGTTTCCATTTGAATTTCTGAAACTTCAGTTTCCCGTCGGTGGGTTTTGTTATGTCTTTGTTAAATTGAAAAGCTCCTAAGAATCAGATACCTTGTTCCATGCAATGACACAGCCACTTCTGAAATCTCTCATATCACATTGCGATGGAGCTGGGGCTGCTTTCATCTCACCGGAAGGGCTGCTCTCCTCCCCACRGAGCAGTCCACAACCTCTCTAAACCCTCTGCCACTTCCAGCAGTGGGACGGGCAGGCAAAGGCCACCTTCCTTAGCCTGCTTAATGCACAGCCAGAGGTGGGGAGCTCCTGCAAACCACCTGGTGCTGTGCCTCCGGCTGAGAAGCTCCCCAGACCGCCAGCATCCCTCAGATAATTGTGGGGAATAACGGATAATTTCTGCCTTTCAGGTCCATCTCAGGCTGCCCAGGAGCAGTAAGGGCACTGGAGGRCAGAGCCTTCCACCTGGCTCTGTTCTTATACCGGGGCGAGCGTTGGGYCCTGCGGTGCTGCGGGCAGGGCTTGGTTGGAGCCCCAGCGTGGGGCTGCCTCCGAGCTGGAGGRGCTCAGCCCGATCCTCCTTTTGAGTCGCGGATGTCACTTTATTTTTGTTATTAGATTTAAAATGCTGATGGCAGCAGATACTCTGGGCTGCTCTAGGGAGAAGCACAATTTCAGAYGTTTTCCACTGAGACTTTCATTTCTCACTGAAATGCTGTTCKCAACAGAAGGAGATCACAAGGCAACTCGGCTTGCTTTGTTTTCATCTCTCTCCCCAAACCTTCCCATCCAAAGCTGTCAAATCTGTTTTTTACTCTACAATAASGCTGGATGATTTGACATCCTTGCAATTTGTTGTAATGTAACTCCCCATCACCATCAGCAGCTTCCCCTCCCTCCTGACCTACTGATCCCCGGGGGTGGAAAGGGGAAGCCGGAGCATCCTGTCCTCCAGGCGAGTGTCCCCCCGCTACTCTGCAGGTGGCCAGCAGGTCGCCCTGGGACTGCAGAGCCTGGGGGTGCTGCTGCCTCCTTGGGTGCCTGGCTGGGGAGCTCCTTTGGGTGCAAAGGCAGCCCAAAGGCTCCCGCTTGCCACAGTCAAAGCGGGAGATCCGTGTTGGGGTCCCACTGCCCCGCATCGAGCGCTGCCGGCTGCCCCCACGCGGGGCTGAGCGCCCGTCCCGGTGCCGCCTGATCCCTCCACTTGGGCTTTCTCGGTTTCGCTCCTGCTGGCTGCGGGCGCCAGCCCTGGTGACGCACTCGACCAGCGCTCAGCCCGGGGCAGGCATCCTGTTTCCAAAACAGGCAGCGTGCCCCTGCTGCCCCGGGCACCCGTGGGTGCTCCCGGGGAGGATGGTGAGGCCACAGAGGCGAGAGGAAGCGGGAGGGTGACAGGGTTTTGTTCTGGAGAGTTGCAAAACCGTGTGAGCAATCGGGTGGGACCGTCTCAGGGGCTTTGGGGCGGTGCTGCTCCTCCCAGGTGCCCCATGGAGCCGCAGGCGTGTCGCTCTGCAGCCCGTGTGGGCTCATGGGCGCCCGTGTCCCTCGGCCAGTGACGGCGGTGCCGACCTTTGCGTGGTTTGAGGCTGCAGGCTGCCCACGCGTGGCAAGCAGCAAGGGGTGAGGAGGGAGTGGGGAAACCCACCCGGCTGCACAGGCACACACAGAGCCCAGGCGCGCGGAGCCCCGCGCCGGTGCGGCCGAGCTCCAGCCAAGGCGCCTCGCGACGCCTCAGGGCACGCGGGCCTCGCGGCCGGCGGGGCGGCCCGCTCCCAGGGACGACGGGCGCAGCGGAGGCACGAGCAGCAGCGTGCGCGGCCGCCCCGCTCGCTGGAGGCAGCCCCGGGCACCGGGAGCTCCCCGCGACATCAAAGCGGCTGAGGTGGCGGCGATGCAAATGAGCGATCCCTCAGCGCCGGGGCCTGACCGCAGCGCCGCGGCGGCGTGTGCCGCGGCCCCGGCTTCCCCTCGCCGGGCGCGACGCCGGCGGCTCCACGGCGCCAGCTTCGCCCTCCCTGGTGCGCTGCTGCCGCCCGCGGGGCCACGAGGCGCCCGCAGGATTGGCCGGTGCCTGGGGGAGCCTGAGCTCCATCTCCGCTTGCTCCTTTCTGCGCGAGAGCGGCGACTGGGCTCAGACTCCTGCCGCCAGGCGCCCTGGCCGGGTATGCTCGTCCCCGCGGTCCCCATTCTGGCTGTGCCCTCCCATAGAGGACACCCTCCTTCCAGGCCCACCCGGATGGTCGGGACCCCTGATGTGCAAATCATCACTCACTGTGTGGAAACCTCACCCTGCTTTCAGGAACACGGCCAGTGAGGGGGAGCCGTGGATTTTCCGGCCTGCRCTTGGAACAGCTCCATTAACTTCCATGAAGTCGGGCCAGCACGAAACACTGCTGACCATGTGGCCCACCGCGGTGGCTACCTACTCGCCATGTGCTCCCTTGGACAACGTTCCCATGGCAAGTGGGAGCAGGAGCCTCAGGGACTCTTGATAGCCAGTAACTCAAAGGGATCAGTGTTGCAAGAACGGAAATGGGAGCTTTGCAAACATATTTCGCTCAGGAGCTGGGGCCAAATATGGCCTCCAACTGAGCGATGGTGCATGCACGTCTTGGCACACAGGCTGTTTCGGCTCTCCGGAAGACTCAAATTAGAATTTACTGGAGCTAAATGAGCTGCCTTCACAACCGGCAACCTCCACAGCACCCCGAGACACCTGCAATGTGGCTCCCRGGAGCTTTAGTCCCACGCTGTCTCTCAAGTCTCGTCGTTGCACTGCAGCAAATCCTATCTTATCCATMATGTGGCCACCAGAGAGACGAGCCCAGCAGGGATCGGGATCCCGGGATAGGGCATCCCATGGTGGGGCTGATTTCAAGATAGGGAGAGAGGCAAGCACGCAGCAGGACAAGCCCTTTCCTTGGCACTCCCTGCCAAGAGCATAAGATTCGCCCAAGCAGCTTGCAGTTTGAGAGCCACACGCTGACAGTGGCCTGACCGACCACGGCGGAGCAGGAGCCCTGATGCTCTCAGCTGACCTGACCCTCAAGGCAACTCAGGTTGGGCCATTGCTGCCCCTTAGGCTCCTTCCTGGGACCTTTGGGGCAGGGGGTCTCTCAGCAATTCCTAAGGCTCTGRTGGAGGGGAGGGTTGTCTGAGGGGGACTACAAAAATCCGGACATCCAAGTGTTGGTTGACCCTGGRTTTCTTCACACTGCGCCTTGTGGATGTCGGCCGCTCTGAGCCGGGCTCCCACAGGAACACGGTTCACCCCAAGGTTTACAACAGGCTCTAGCACATCTTCTTCTCTCTCCTTTCCATCCTATATTCTGCACAAGTCATAGCAGTATTGATGGTATCTCTGCGTGGAGACGTGGAGAGACATGACTGCGCTCGTCCCAGCACTACGCAGATGACTCCACCACGTTATCAATTGAACTTTTCTGGGATTTTTTTCTTTCAGTCCCCAAATACCGGAGGTTGTTTGTTTGTTTTCCTGGCCAAAATGCTGATTTCGCCACAGTTAGACTGCAACAAACCAATATCAAACAGATGCTGGAAAGCAGAGAGTGTATCAAGAAGGGAGCTCTTCAGAAGCTCCTGGACGGTCTGGTCCACCTCTGGGCCGGTGCTTTAGAGGGCCCCATCTCTCCTGTGCTGCCCGAGTGTGGGGCCTGGGAAAGCCACAGGCACTTTATTTTGTAGCACTTATATCTCTAACCAGATCTACACTGATCTGGTAGGCAATAAGCACACCGGAGGTGATTCATATTTATCATTAATCCATAATTATAATCATTATCGTGCCCAGGCTCCAAGAAGCAAGACCACCACAGTGGAAAATGACCAGCAGACAGATGTAGCCATCAAGATATGAAAAAAAAAAAGGCTTGCAAAGCTAAAAGTGCCGTGTGAATCATTTGAGGGTGGCTCTAATATCAGCAGGCTGAGTTTCTTATGGGAACCTCTGCACAGCAGGATGAGCCACCAGCTCATCAAGGTGGGGGGGCCTCATTTCCAGGCTGGGAAGGGAAGCTCTGCCCTAGCTCCTTGCTGAGTGTCCCAGCCTGGAGAGCCACTTGCTCCCTCTGTATCTCAGCCCAGCTGGGCTTGGGCGGGTGCCAGCAAAGAGACCCGAGCGCAGAYGGAGCTCCAACTGCCCCCATCCTCAGCGCAGGGACGGAAACCATCCCAAACAGACTAGAGCTCGCCGCATGTAACGGAGGAGAAACCAGCCCTTCCACGAGGGCTGCCTTCGGTTGACCTAGTTGAGTCATGGGCAGGCAGCACACAAGCTAGAGACATCCTGCATGGAGCGGAAAAGAGAAGAAATAAATAAAAGTGCTTCTGGCAAAGTCCCCGCGGGGCAGTGGCGAGCTGCCAGGGCCCGCGCTTGCCACCGAGAAGCCCCTGCCTAGGGGACAGGACGGTCCCCTTCTGTCCCCAGGGAAGGAGGGGCAAGAGGAGGGTATAGGGGAAGGCAGCGGGGCTCTGTGCAAGCCCCGGCCAGCACCTTGCTGGAGCCTGAGCTCGCGTCAGGCGAGCCGGGCATGTCTAGACATGTGATAATCACTTGCAGGCGCTTCGCTTGGGCTGCAAAGGAAAGGCACGCGGGACCCACGGCCTGGCCACGGGCTTCGGAGCCGCCCCGCGGCCCTCCCTTCGTGCTGCCTGTGTCCCGGCTGCTCCGGAGCCGGCGCGGGGCAGCTGGACGTCACTTTGGTGCTAGCACTTGGTCGCTCGGGGCTGCCTCCCTGCAAGGGGAGGCTGGAAGCTGCAAGGGACCAAGCCGCGTCCTGCCCTCCTCCCCACGCGGGTCTTGCAGGCGGCCACGCGTGGCGCTGGGGAAAGAGCCCAGTCGCAGGGCAGCAAAGTCACTTCCCTGCTCAGTTCCTGTGGTGTTCCTGCGGTGCGGTTCAGCTGCATTGACGAGGCAGCCAAAATGGCCTTGTAAGGGCATTTAAAAAAGTGCATATTCTATTAAAAAAACCCAAAACCCTAAGGTCTGGATGAGAAAGAGATTATTTAAAAAGAAAAGGCTGTCCCAAATCCCCAGGAAGTCACGCTTGCAGCCCCACAGCACATGCACTTCCCGGTCGTGCCATGCAATGGGAGGCAGTCCCGAGGAGCGCCGCGGCACGCGAGGGAAAGCACGGAGAGCAGCAGGCGCCCCAGGTTGCCGTTTGGCATCGGAGCTGCGGGAAAACCGAGGCGGGGGACCCTGCTGGGCGTGGGGGTGGGCGAACGCTGGTGCCGCCCGCCCCCTTCCCCAGAGAGCAATTAGCACATCCGCCTTGACGAGGAACTGGGAAACTCTCCCTGGGCACCTGGCAAGCAAAGGGGCGCTTGCCGAAAGGCATACGGGACTTATTACCCCTGCTGGGAAGAGGATCTGGGGACTTATTATGGGATGTCTGGCGGGGGAAGACCGGAGGTCTTTGGGGAAATGGAAGGGTTGAGGTGGTTTGGGGAGGGAGAAAAGGGGGCAAAGCAGCCACTGGGGGTGTTTGTCTGGTGTGGCACCATAGGCGACGGACAGATACAAGAGCAAAACTGCCCCATGTACATGAGAAGTGCCCCCAGACCTACACTCCCCTCCACGTAGCTACAGAGGGGCCACCAGCTGCAGGACAGGCCATGGGGAGCGCGRCGCAAGCCCTGAGCTCTGGACATGTCCCTAGGGGAGAGACCCGCCAGTGCCGTTTGTTTTGCATTTAAGCCACAGTGAAAACAGCAAGCGAAGGAGAAAGCAAAATGCTCCCGAGAAATCTGCGGGCAACCGCAACGATCCACGGCGAGGGCTGGCCGCGTGCGCCAGCGCCGCTTTCACGCCGGCCTACGTCCTGCCTGGCCGGCRGCATTCCTCGCGGGACGCAGCATAGGGAAGGCAGGACTCGCCTGCCAGGGCCCGGGAGCCGTGCCTGGAGCCGGGGCGCATCCCCCTCACGGCGCCCGGTTAGAGCCGTGCCGGGGTGCAAGAGCTCCAGTGTGTAATACAGAGAAAACCTCAGCCTGGGGTTAGTCATTCACGGCTCTCGGTGCTGCCTCGCTAGCCCRGCACGGGCGGGCTGGGAGCATCAATACAGGGAGCCCCGCCAATGGCAGCTGCACCCCTCGGCTCCCTGGGGCTGCCCAGGGCCACCCGTGGGGCTGGGCCACCAAGGGGCAGCAGCCTCTTGCCCGGTGTCACGTGGAGCAGAGGGGCCCGGCCATTTCTGCTGCAATTCGAGGAGATTTAGCCAGGAGCCAGGAGGCAGTTCCTGGTCTCGCCCTGCTGCGACCGCACATCCAAAAGACCGTGCAACCTATGCTAGGTATGTTAAAAAACCACGACCCTTTCCTTTAGGGAGGCATCATTTGGCATTTTGTCCTATTACAGGTAAAAAAGGAAAAAAAAAGAGAAAAAAGGCCAAAGCAAACACCTGAGGAGAGGGAGTCTGGGTCTGCCGAGTCCCAAACGGGCTCTGCTTGAGCCCCAGCGAATGCCCCCGGGCAGCCGGCGCGGTGCCGCTGCGGGACGCCTCCCTTGCAGAGGGTCTTGCTGACCAGCAGCAAGCGTAGTCTAAAGGTCACCGGGGGCTGTTGCCACCACAAAAGCTCCTGAGCTCGATGCACGAGGAGGCTGCCCTGGTGCTTTTTACGATGAACTTGCTGAAGAGGTGATTGAAGTGAAGGAGTGACCACGATCTGATTCTACTCAGAATGTGCAAACGGAGGACAGTCCCAGCCAGTAATATAGGTACTAGATGTTTCAAAGGTACTAATATAAATTAAAGGAAATCATGAGCAAAACTGACCAAATGGAAACAACAATAGCTAAATGACTGTCAATGGAAAGCTGAGCCTTATATTTTGTCAGAAGCCTAACCTGAACGCTATTAAACACAAGGAAAGCAATAGACAGAAAACAGGGAGAGGAAAGAGAACAGAGTGTCCATAAGGAAGAGGCTGCTAATTGTGAGGGGAAGAAGCAAAGTACCAAAAAAGGTGAAATTAATCCCAGTTAGACATGAGAACGCCTCAAAATGGACGTCTTCCTCTAGGCAGAGAAGTTTCACAATTCAGAAGGGCTGGGCGGATGTGACTGCATGAAAATGGGGCTGGATTGGGATTTGGTCAAGAAAGACTCCAAGCCTGCAGAAAGACCTTATGTGGGTCCACACACACTTGTTGGCACCAGGTCTTGGTTTGTTGTCCAGAATTACATGCTGAATAGACACGCTTACTGACAGAATTCGTCTAAAGAGATGTGTGAAGTGATATTGCGCATATCCTGGCTAGCAAAGGATGACCCTGCAATCCCAGTAGAATACTTGGAAAAGAACGGCTTGACTCATTTCCTAGACTAGGAAATAGTGCCACGTGGAGGTCCTTCTCCTTGAGTTTGGCTAGGACGGGAATGAGGKTGACCTCTTCTCCACCTCTGCAATGAACCATCTGGAAGGAAATACAAACCCACCCCTGCTGACCAGACACACRCGTGACATCAGGATGGAGGGAGGCAGGGTGAGGGCCAGGCTTGGGACTGGATGGATGGATGACACCAGAGCTAATGGTGCAGGACGAAGAGGAGCCCGGCCCGCAATGCACAGGGAAAGAGGGTGAGGCAGCCAAGCAAAACGTCTTATTCCATCACAAACTAAAACCCATTGACTTGGTAGCAAYKTTRGTTTTGTGAAACAGAGCACCTCTCCCCTTAGTGMTGYCYCTGCTTGCCCATCTCCCACCTGCTCATGCTTCGTTCCAGCTATTTGGACTAATAAAAGATAGTTTTTCTGCCTGGRAACCTTCCCTGAAGTCCTGCACTCAATTCCTATCACCGCGTTTACAAAAGACGTTGCAATGTCCGAGCAGGCTACAGAGCCACAGACTGACACAAAGACTGAAATAAAACATTGTTTTCRGGAGGGAGTGACTCTTGGACCTCTGTGTTGGCTGACAAACTCACATAAGGGAGATGAGAGGATGCAGCCAGGCTGGTGATGATGGTGCTGACAGGTGGGAGGAAGCACTTTCTTAACCCTCCTCTGCCTTCCCGGGTGCATGACCTGTTTGCAATTCCTCCCAGGGGTTTCTAATCCCCTGGAGCTGGGAATGAAGCTTACTGGGCGCATTTTTAAATGACAGCGCTATAATTTCCGTGAGGGCCCTATAATTTATCTCTTTTCCGACAGACTCTTGTTTCTTCCCATCAGAAAAATGTCAAAAGATGTACTTGATTTTATCTCCTGCTATCGTCTGGCAGGATGATACACTTAGGTGTGACTTCTGACCAAAGTGGCCACTGAGGAAAAGAGAAGGGAGTTTGGTATGACTAAGTTCACCTCGACCTTTCGAAGGCGCCGTGGCGAACACTCAGCCCCTTCCCACTCAGCTCACACATGGTACGTGAAGCCCACCCAGMGGAGCATCCACAGGGGTTCACTGGAAGGAGATAACGCTCAGTGCTGAGATCACTCAGCAGTGGAAAACCTCCCGCAGACAAAAGGGGGCTGCGAGCGGCGTTCCGAGACGTGGCGAGCCCGCTCGTCGTCCCGTCTTGGACAGCGCCGTCACCTCCCTTGCTCAGAGGGCTGCGTGGGGTTGTGCCGCGGTTCCTCAGGCCACTGCCAGCCTGTCCCGCGTCTCCTGCACCCCCAAGAGCTCCTGCAGCAAAATTCGGTTCCTTCTCCCTGCCCCGTGATCAACCCGAAGGCACAGGAAGGATAAAGAGTAAAAGAAGTGATTGGCACYGGTGCGAGACGAGGTTCTGTCTTTGGGATCCCTTCCCGGAGCCCTGGGTCTGCACAAGTGACCACATTTTCCTTGGTGGCCCCACAGCACTTCCACCGTGCTCTCGTGCAGCCCGTGCTGCCAGGGGGCTCCTGCTGAACGCGCTCGTCTCTGCTGGCAGGAGCCCCCGAAAGACAAACAGGAGGCTGGTGGTGGCCATGAGCGAGGGGCGAGGGCGGCACATGTGCGATGTGGGGCTGAAAACCCCAGTTCGTGTGCTTGAGAAGCACGGGAGCAGCACTGTGTAGTTGCTTTTTAAATCAGTGTCAAGGAATGTACCTGCCTTGGGTCCTCGGAGGAGCCCCCAAGCTGTGTGACTGCAGCTCAGTGGGGTCCCCGTGGCCACGCGGCTCCTGCTGCTGCTCGGCGGGGCGGAAAGCAGCAGCCTCGGGGCCCCCGGCTCGGTGGCCTGAGCTCTGCTCAGCTCTGCTAGGAATAAATAGCAGCACCACGGTTTAGATCAGCTTGCTAAAGCGCTCACCGCCCTGGGCTGGGAAAGCCCAGGAATGACAAAAAACACAAACCTTTAACGTGAGAGACACTTTAGTACTGTTGCCAAAAAACCCAAGAATGACATAAAAAAAAAGCCACCCTTCCAGCTAACCAGCTCCAGGGCTCTCCAGGCCTCAGGAATAACGCTGTTGTGAGCGTTTCCAAGAGGCACTTCTTGGGGAAAACACCCTGACACCTGCACAGCGGGTGCCTGCTGCAGGAAACCAACAGAGGTGAGCCCTGGGCGCGGGCAGCAAGGCAGAGAGCYGGTGGGGAGGCCAAGGCTGGGAAGGGGGAGGTTTTCCATGGGAGGGAGAGCAGGGGCTCTGAAAGCCCCTGTCTGAAGCCACTAGATTTGCATGGGTGCCTAAGCAAGGTAGATGGGCGAGAGGAAAACCGCGAGAGCCGGGCTGTGCCTAGGTGCTCGTGATGCTCCTGAATTAGCTGTCCTGTTTCGGACGCGGTGCTTTACTCGAAATGCAGCTCCTGCTCCCCGGCGCTAGCGGGGCTGTTAACCCAGSCTGAGCGACACTTGCACTGGGCGGGGGGTACAGAAATGACGAGATGACTTCAGAAACACCTATGTGCATCCACACATACATGCACATATCCTCCACCCACATTTAGAGAGAATTCTTCGCTTTTATTTTAGAAACAAATCTTGTACAAAATCCAGAGGAGGGGAGGGAGATGGGCAGGATGTGTGGTGTACGTTGGAAATGTGGGAATTACGGGATCAGGCTGGTTTGGACTCCTTAGCTCGGCATCCCCAGCGTTTTTGCAGAAACACCCCTGGTACCAGCAAAGCCACGGTTCCCTTGCAGGAGGGAGGGCGCAGGACAGAGCGCCAAGACCCCGCATGCTCACTGCTCATGCCAAGACCCTGCACACTCACTGCCCATGCCGAGACCCCTCACACTCACTGCCCATGCCGAGACCCCGCACCCTCGCTGCCCATGCCGTGACCCCACACACTCGCTGCCCACGCTGAGGCCCCGCACACTGGCTGCCCATGCCGAGACCTGGCACACTCACTGCCCATGCCGAGACCCTGCATACTCGTTGCCCAAGCCAAGACCCCACACACTCACTGCCCATGCCGAGACCCAGCACACTCGCTGCCCACACAGCTCAGCCCGGGCCGAGGTGTCAAGATTCTGCCTCGAAAGGGATGCTCCGCGCTGCAGTGGGGCACACAGAGACTGCCCGACGTGCTCGCCAGGGCCAGGCAATGCTTCCCATGTCCCTAGAGAAGCAGTGGGAATCTTGAGAGCCGCACCTGCTTCTTTGGCTTTTCCTGAAAGGCCTCGTGGAGCAGAGCATGTTCCCACCTCGTCCGAGCGGTCACGAGTGACTCTGAGGTTATTTCTCAAGAGCAGCACCTGGACATGTGCGAACCTCATGGCAATTTGCTTACCTGATGCCCGGACTCCCCCCGTCCCTTCAACTTACGTCGACAGGAAATATCCTTGCCTGAATGGAAAAGAGAGARAGAAAAAGGCACAATAAGAACACGACTCGTGCTTCCCCTGCAAGCCGAGGCCACGTCTGTCAGGACCTGGGCCTTGTGACAGGTTGAGAGAGAACTTTTTGGGGAAGAGAAACTCTCTGACAACTCATCCCCGAAGGAGAGGCTCACGACAGGCGTCCCAGYGGGCTCGACGGCCGCCGCGAGGCAGCGGCGCCTGACTTCAGTCATGACATGCTAATTTGCAACACGAAAGAAAGCCTGGCCGAAGCGGCGGGGCCGGACTGCCCCGGGAGAGGGTGCAGAGCACCTCGCCCCGAAGGCGCACGAGGAGGCAGCGCCGGCTGCAGACCACTGACCTTTACCCGCTCGCCGGCAAATGTCACGAGGAGGCAAAGCGAAAGAGCYGGCGGCGCAGCGCTGGCTGCAGGGTGGGACGGGAGCTACGCGGGCCGCCGCGCTGCGGGAAGGGATGTCACTGAGCAGGTCTCACCTGCACCCTCCGAGGCTGCCTGCAGCGTGGCGCCGCTTTAAGGCTACCCAGGGAAGGTGCAGGGAGATGCACGCTTTCTCTCCTGCCCTCCACGCTGTCCGTCTGCCTTTAGCATTCCCTTTACAGAAAAGAGGTTTCAGCAGCATCCTACYCTCCTAAGGAGCGTATGATAAGAAGGAGCTGGTGCTGCCGACGCACCACCAGCRGCTGACAGAAACCCACGGGGAGGCTTCGAAGTCCACCCTGCTGGCAGCTCTTGTTTGAACGAGCGCTCAGCAAGAGATGCGCGCATGTAGCCATGAACAGCATAAACACATCTACTTTCAAAGGGCCTTACTCAAAACTGAACCGGGATGCACTAAATCAGCCCCCACATTCACCAAAAAAAAAAAAAAAATGAAGAAAGAAAGAAAGGAAGGAAGGGGAAATTCAGATTAGTCACAAAGAAGTTCCCCCGCCTGCTCCTCCGTGTGCATAAAGCACTCTCCTAAAGGCACCGTCTTCACTGCACCCTGCTCCTGGGACAAGACACCACTTGTCCCTCCCGACCCCACTGGGCTCCAGGCTGCTTCCCCGGCAGAGCAGAGCAGCCGAAATGGACAAACCGACAGACACGGAGCTCAAGAGGCAACAGCACCAGAGGGACYTTGACAGGGAGGCTGCGGAGAGCGAGTGGAAGAGCTGGCAGAGAGGGCAGCTGCGCAGGAACACGCTGCACCTCGTGTCGGCCGCCGCGCAGTGGGTGCTGCTGCTCGCCTGCCTCATCTACCTCGGCATCGACGCGCTGCAGCTCTCCAAGGTAGGGGCTTGTGCTCGTCCCACTGCCTGCCGGTCTGCAAAGCTTTCTAGGGGCTGCTTTTGAAAAAGAAAAGGCATTTAGGGTTTTTATTTTTAACATTTTCTGCCCTCAAAGTAACAACCAGCAAGGGAGGGCTACCTCTCTGGTGATCCCCGTGCCAGGCTGCAGCCTTTGGCAGCCACTCAGGCATATTTTCATTCCTTTAAAGGGATCAACTGAATGAGTGCTTGCTTTCAACAAGTGAAGTTTCTTGGATCACGACCGAGAAATTAGGTCTCTTGAACTGGTTTTCACATGCCCTGTGTGCAGGAAGGTGTGTCAGATAGCAAGGTAGTGTGTGAGAACCCTGGCAAGAGCTCTGGCCCAGGTCAGCGTTCCCAGCGTGCAAAGGTACCGGGCTTTGGAAATAGTATCTGCAGAGGGAAGCACGTGCATCTGCGGGTGCCAGCAGGACAGATGCAGATTATATGATCAATGAGAACGCATAACTTGCTATAACRTTGTTCCAAGCTCAATATAAATAACAGAAATACTGGGGAGACTGAGAATTCTTTAGCAAAACTGGCAGCAAATACATTCCCCTCTTTCGCACGTTTGGAGACTGCTGGATTGCCAAGAGCCTTTCAGCAATATTTCAGCACTGCTTGTGCACCAGCTCCTTCTCCTCCCACATCTTCTCTGGGTGCTTCACAACACAATTGCTGTGTTTCATCTCAGCAGCGTTCACTCTTTCCTCCCACTTAGTCTTGGGAGGGAAGCAAAGCCAGTCAAGGGCTGGATGGTCTAGGACTCTGGGTCSTTTGCTGCCCAATGGAAACCTGAGGTCCTCTGCAAGTTATTAAAAAATTACTAAACTCTAGAATGAAATCCATGTCAAAAGATAACTTTTTCCATTTGGTTCCATCCTCTTTCTTCTCCCTCCACTACTCGGAAGCCCATGGAGAAGGGAGAGCTTTCTTGCTCTGCTCAGGATGCAGTAACGTCCCTTGTGTCCCACTCCAGCTGTGCATCCCATCTCTTAATACCTCTCAGTTCCGTAAATCCTCTTCGTCTAGAGGAAGGAGACACTGGCTGGCATTGCCACATGTGAGCCTTACAAGCCCAACATGGCAGCAGTTGAGGAGGAGACCCAGTCCATGCCTGGAGTTTCCCTTCCACAACAGACGTGACCGAAACAGTTTGCTCAAGGGGTACTTACAGCAGCAGATGAAAAGTCCAGGCTCTGGGAGCCACCAGGGGACCCTTTCAGTTTGCAACAYTTGCTAAGCACAGGCTCAAAACCGCCTTCTATTAAGTCGCTGACCATGCTCTCCTGATCTGGCTGCACCATGCTGGGCAGGAGAGGTCTCCCTGGCCGTGCACAGGGGATTTCACCAGCCTGGATTTACAGGGCTCTGCGGTATAGCCTCAGACTGACCATATGAAAGTGTAGGGAAGAGGCAATAGTGGCAACACAGGGCAGCCTAAGGAGACACTGCCTGGCACGGCACTGTGTCTGCTCCTCCAAAGGGTCGTCCTCTGCTCTCCAGGGCTGGAGACTTCATCAGTAACTTCCAGAGCAAGCTGCTGGCTGTGTTATTCTTAAGAGCAAGACTGTGTTTGATTAATTGCCGTTGTCCTCAGAGCTCTTCTAACAACCTGGAGCACTCAGGAAAAACACAGCACTGATAATGTCATGGCACGTGCTCAAGGGATGAACAAGGGCACCTGCAGCCCAGACTGTGCTTCGCTAAAAYGGGCAGTGATCTGGTTTTCCGTCGCCACGGGGCTTGCAGAGCAAGCCTGAGGTGCAATTGCCTAATGAGCAGCAGTGAAAAAATCCTGGTGTTATCTTCTGCACCTGCAACGCTTACGGCTCCCCATGTCTGCTGGGGCAACCTCCCCTTGCTGAGCTGGTGGGACAAGGCCAAGGCCAGGCCGCCCCGATGGAGTTACAGGCTGCAAGGCTCCCTAATGACAAACGCATATGACATAAAGGCCCCCCCAGCAGGTTTGGAAGCTTAAAGGCTCCTAATGATCTGTCACAAGAGGTTTTTTTGCCTGCAAAGAGCAGGAGATAGTGAAGGAGGAGTGATTTTGCAGAAATTTAACATAGATAAGGAACATATAGTCATAATCCTAGTATCTCCTACTATCCCCTGGTGCACAGAAGCTCTGAGCCACTGGCATAGCACAGTAGGCTGCAACCTGTGTGATACAGGAGGCAGGCACATGGTCGCAAGGGTCCTCACAGCGCATCTCGTGATGGTCCCCTGAGATCTGCTCTTTCGGTAACATGAACCTCTTCCCAAAACTTCTGCCTCCTGGTACCGCTCTAGAAACTGCTAATGATAACAAATACGAGATCTTTGGGAACCACCTCAACGAATCTCATGTCTGGGGATCCTGAACAGGCAAAAATGGTGTGGAAATGATGCAGGGAAATCTGAAGCAGCTGCTGAGGAGTCCCTCTGTGGCCTGGGACCCCCCTGGCATCCTTTCCTGCACACCATGTGAGGGCAGAGCAGTGAGACGGGGATGATGAACTTTGTTACTAGCTCACCTCCTCCCTCCCACTGCCATAGGTGAGTTCTTCCCTCTGCAAAATCCCTTAGCAGCTGGTTGCAGAGTGCCTTGCACTGAGTGGGGACCAGGACAGAGATTTAAACCAGCCCAAGCGCCTCAGCAACAAGGGGGTCGCCGCTCTTACAGCTGCAAGGCGCAACCTAGCCCATCCACGCAGGCTCCTGTCACTAACCTGTCCACAGAGCGGAGCGGCTGCGGGTGGCCAGGCAGGACACGCTGCGGGGGATGCTGCCCGCGGCAAAGAAACGCGGCAAAAATCAGCTCTAGCAGCGCTAGAGGGTGCCAGAGGAGGCCTTTCCCACCGCCCGCACCCAGCACCCACCTCACGGCCCGCATCCCCTGCCGGGACAGGGCCCTGTGCCCCGAGCCCTGTGTAGGTCCTGCTCCTGGGGGCTGCTGCCCCCAGTGTCCCGCTGCTCTGCTCCTCCACCAAACAAGGCTCTACACATAAAAATCCGCCCACGGTGCATCCGACTAGGTCGTTTGCTTCCCCCAGGAAGCCTGTGGCATAAAGAAGGAAGGGGAAAGGGAGCAGCGAGCCGAACCTTTCACTCTTTAGTCAGGCAAGACGCTGAGGACTTGTGGTTGTGAAGCGACTGCAGATTCGGGCCTCCTGTGGTTAAGATGAGAGATGGGTTAGAGATGCAAAGTTCAGATTTTTTTTTAAAAAAAGGAGTCTAATGGAGACACACGGCATTCTGCAGAGGTGATCGGCCCGGCGCGCCCCTGCGCTCGCCTTAATTTTTTCCGCTTTACTCATGAAACGCAAGTGAACCCTAAGGGCATCTCCGCCGAGCCGCGCGTCCCGCGGCCTCCGACGCGTTCCGCGTTTAACAACGCCCCGAACGGCGCCCGCAAGCAGCCCGGGCGGGTGCCAAGCGGCGGCGGTGCCCGCGGGAAGCGAAAGCGAAAGCGGCGCCGGGCCCGCCCCGGTGCGCGGCCCCGCGGCCCCTTAACGCGCCTCTCCCGCTTGTGTTTGCAGCCCGGCGGCGAGCGAGCGCCCTGGACCCACGTCACGTTCGCAGGTCGGTGGGCGCCCGGGCGCGGGGAGGGCGCGCGAGGGTCGCCGTCCCGGCGTTGGGTCGCCGTGGAGGAGGAGGAGGAGGAGGAGGCCGGGCGGGCGGTGGCGGTGGCGGGAGACGCGCGGGATGCGCCGCAGCGTGGGCCGAGACCCGCGTCCCCGGGGGAACGCACCGCAAACTGCCCTCGGAAGGGGCGAGAAAGGAGTTCTCGAGAACCACGGCCCTTTTCGTGTGGAATGAGTGAAGTTCCTGGCTCGTGGAAAATGCGATTTGCTGCGCGGCAGAGCAGAGCTCCGCGCACCAAGCGGCACTGCCCGCCTTGCCCAGCGACACCCCTCAGAAAGAGAAAAATGCTATCAAAATACATAAATCATGCTTAAAACACAGCTAATGGTTACACCTTCAGCGGAGCTGATATGAGTAGCACGGGGTGTAACCTAATATTGTACAGAAAAAAAAAAACCCTCATTTTTCCTAGAGAGAAAGCTTGGGAATATTGGCCTCAGCCGGGAGGGGCTGCTTTGCCAAGCAGGGAGCTCTGGTGAAGTCTTTGCATGGGCTGCCCCAATGTCTCAGCCAGGCACGTTCCCAGCACGGTTCAGATGAAGGTCACTGCTCCTTCCTGGAGAGAACCTCTCACGCAGCATCCTGGCTTTAATTTTCCCTGTCTCTGCTCTCTCTTCATATGCGTCTTCCTCTCCACTCTCTAGGCTGCGCTTTCATCCTGTCTTAACTCAAAACGCCCAAGTCCAAAGACACAGATTTCTGTTTTTAGCAGCTCCAGACTAAACTCTTCCAGCGTCTCCAGACTAAACGCTTTTCCTTTCAGCTGTGGCCTCTTTTCCCTCTCTTGTTCACTGCTCTTATTTTCTGTCCTTTTGAGGAACCTGTGCTTCCTGACCTCAGCAAGCATGAGTGCTGTACATACATGTCTGTATTTTTATGAAGGAAATACAGGAAATAGTGCATAAGCAGAAGCTCAGGGGGATAATTCGTATGAGCCAGTGCTATAGTCTAAAAGGTGCAGTTTACTCAGGATCTCTTCTCTGTTTCACACTCTTCCTTTACTATATTTTCCCCACCCTTTCTGCAGTCAGTCTTTATAATAACCACCCACTTCTCAAGAAGTCGCTGACCTTCATAGGGCTGCYTTTGCTTTCTTCCATTCCAGGTAAAAGCGTCAAAGGAATTGCCATAAATCTCAGTGCCAAGAGAGGGTCTATTCCTATCAGAAATGGCTCCATCATGATCCCCTGCGATGGCCTCTACCTGGTGTCCTTGAAGGGTGAGATCAGTTCCTCTGAGCCGGACAAAAAAGACTCACTAAAGCTGATCCTGGGGAAGACAGATGACAAAACCAGTGGGGTCCTGTGGGAGCAAACGCTGCAGCACGACGACGAGACCGTCAGTCTCATCACRATGCTCTACTTGTTTGCTCCCCATAACATCGCCCTGTGGACCAACACCAAYACCACCATTATGGATTTGTCCTTTAGCCTTGTGCTACTAAGTCCCATCTTCTACTGCTTCTGGTAGAAGGTGACATGCTAAGAGTGTAACATGTAAAATATGGCTTCTCCTRCCACCAACACCAAACTAGAGACAGCTACCAACACATCTGCCTGTGGGAGGCTTGTTCCTGCAGGCTCTACTTGTACCAGAAGACTAGTTTAACCTCCCGTCTTGGGTCTGTGGAGAGTCTCAGCTGGAGGAAGATAAGTCTCAGTGCATGCTGTGTTTCTCTCTTTGGAGCTCCATGCACTTATTTTCCTATGTAGGATGGATCTTCCTGACGCTGGAGAAAACACTGGATGCGTGGAGCCCTGGGGGAGAGCAAAAACAAAAGCCAAAGTTGCTCYGATGCAGAGAAACCCTGGGTTTCTCTATTTACTTGACAGTATTTGTATATAGCAAAAACGTGCTGTACATTTGCCAAAATAACCATCTGTTAAATCAGGAAGATACCTCAGGTGTCTCAAAGCCACTTGGAGAATGAAGAGAACAGATCTGCAAAGCATCTCTCAAGGAAAGAGCAAACTTGATGAAAGTGAGGGGGCTGCAAGGAACTGCTCTTGGACTGATTCTCATAAATACTGTTGGACTGGTAAAGGCAATGAAAAACAGACACTGTTTGGGAAGGACCTAAAAGAGTGCTACAGACAGCAGAAATACTGGCCCTGTGGTGACTACATTTTTTTTTTTGGAGCTCCTTTTAAAAGAAATGGCAAGAACTGGCTGTGCTCGCTTGCTGCAGACTGCTGAAGCCCGAACTGAGGGGACAACTGTTGGGGCATTTGCATCTCGATGCCAGGTCTGCACCTCTTTCCTCAGACCTGCTGGGACGGCTCTGGTCCCCCCGGCCTCCACGTGCACCCGCACGCAGCCTGGAGACACGCACGGCTCCCGACGGCGCCCGCATCCCTCCGCTCGTTGCTGCTGAGGGGGAGGACTTGCTGCCCGGGCTGAGGGGCAGGTTTCAAGGGCAGGTTGCTGCCCATGAACTCCAGCAACCTTACACCAAAGCGGCTGTTGAAAAGTATTTATGTATTTATACTGTAGGCATAAGGACATTATTTGACATTTGGGCAAAACACTGGGAAGGCTTCAGACTTCAGGCTGTCAATGCTAAGCTCTCTCAGAGGCTCTCAAGCTCCTGGAGCTTTGCTGTGCCCACCAAGCGTGCCACGGGGCTCGGGTGCCAAAGGGAGCTCAGGAAACCTCCTGGGCTTTGGGGAGCTTTCCGTATGCTTTCCAGTGTTGTCGGCAGGTTTGATGCCCCAAAGGCCCCCAAGAAGCCTCCGTGCTGAAGCACCTACTTGTTCGGGGCTGGAAAGCAGCCTTGTCTTATCTGGGCACTGAGGAGCCCTGGGCTGACTTGTTCCTCCAGGGTGCTGCTGCCCAGCTGCAAGGGGCGTTGGAGGCTTTTCCCACTGGCCACTAACCTGCTGCTCTGCCTGCTACTGAGACCGAGGGCAGCTGCCACGCTCCCCAAGCTGCCTACTGTCCTGCTCTTCGGCTGAAATGAGAATGGCTCCTTTCCTAAAAGCTATTAAAACTGTCTTTGGTAGAAATGAGGTTCGCAGTGTCCCTTTGGAAGGGGGGACCCTGGTTTAGCTGTGTTTCGGTAGATATTTTCACATACTTTTTGCAGATGAGCTTCAGTTTCAGCTCACCCCAAGGATATGCAAGGCAGGACCTTCCTAACACGCTTGTTCCCAACACGGGACAGATCATGTCAGCAATGTGAAAAGGTGCACGGGCTATAAAAATGCTTAAGTCTAAAGGGCTACTGGATTTGTACTTCAGAAAGGATCAACTTCTTCTCCTTGTTTAGAGTAGAAGAGAACATTTCCCTCAGTGACTCCTCTCTACTTTGAGTCTAACCTAGGAGATACATATATACATACAGGCGCATACATAGACCAACTTCGTGTCTTGAAATAAAGGTTGAAATAATTATTTTCCAGAGGTTAATTGCTTGAAATAGACCTCCCTGACCTGTGGGGACCTCTTGGTCTGTCCCTCGCCAGAGACGGATTTCACAGAATACAGTCATCAAAGCAGCAGTCACTACTACTACATCATCCCCTATTTTAAGCAGTCTCCACTTACACTGTGTCTTACGTTCAACACACACATGCAGTATAAACTACTCAACACACACACCATATAAACTGCTGCTCCCCTCTCTTCCAGCTCCCCACATGTGTAAGGTGAAGGAGAGCATCCCAAGGTGAGAGCCACCATCATCCCTCAGGTGCCAAACCGTCCTGTCAAACCTGTCACACCTTTTCTCACTGTCTCGTGAATCGGTCTGAGGGAATCTGCTCTTCTATTGCCAGTCCCAGGACACAGACCCTGGGGCTGTGGCACAGGGGTCCTGCATGTCCTACCACAGCAGGGCTCACGGCAGAAGAAACTAGACACAGCACAGAGCACACTGGACCAGGGGCTGTTTGACTTTAAGATGACACAGGAGTAAATGAATAGACACATCTAAGCTCCTTTTATGCCCCTTTTCTAGTCACCTCTTTCGCTACCACGAACTTTACTAATAACGGGGATAATGAGCTTGTGGTTTTTAGACATCAGACATTTCATCACTGCACATTAGTTACAGTTATTGCCTGTCCGTCCCGGAAGCGAGAGACAGAGCTGGAATACGCTTGGCAAAGGGCAATGGATCCAACTGTGTAACGCTAGCACTGTCCAACGGAGCGAGCACAAAGCACAGGAGTCTAGTTTCCATATTCAAAACATGTGAAATCCAACAGTTTCCTGCATTGATCAGGAAAATGCCACTTACTCTGCAAATTTGCCTGGGCAAACTCAGGCTTTTCTCAGCAATATCCAAAATACCCTGTTTGCTGTGACAGGCAGCGCCTGGCTGGCGGCTATTGGTTTGGAAAGGATCCCGACCGATCCTAGGGATGCTCGCTTCCAGGGGCGCAGGAGTCTGCCAAAACCAAAACGCTCTTTGGGGACTGGCAGAAGGGAAATGGGGACGGGGTCAGAAAAGGAGAGTGGCAAGAGAGCTGCAGAGAGTTCTTGTTTGCCATGTCCAGGCTTGCGAGCCTGAAAGCCAGGGAGGATCCCAGCGTTCATTTCCTCAGTTCTCCAAGCTGACGAGAACAGCTGGGAAGGGCTGAAAACCAGAGAAAACAGAAGAGAGGCTGAAGATACGTCTGCACACAAAAATGCAAAGCAGGGAGCTCACAGGCTATGGGCCATCTGGCATCCTGGAGCACAACACACTCCGGGGCAGCACCCTGCGTGCAGCGCACGCTGAGGCTCCCGGAGCGCGTCACACGGCAAGCAGGAGCTCCGGGAAASCCCGCAGGCCAGCGGGGCTGCTGGGCTGGCTGCCCTGCCCGGGACGGAGCCCGCGGGCGGGGAGGCAGGGCGGGCGCAGGGCCGCACAGCCCCGCGCACACACGATGCTGCGAGCACGGCCGTGTTTGGCACTGCTCGGGATCCCCAGGTAGCAAACAGCTCTGGAAGGGCTTCTGCCTGGAGAAACACAACTGCAGCCTCCTCTAGCACCTACTTACTCCTCCTAATGCAGGGACCTGCACAATTACCTGTGCAATCCAGTGGCTGGTGCCAACAGCTCTGCAGTACTCCTCTCTTAATGATGCAAGGTTGTCCCAAGGGGAAGAGCATCTGCGTCTTTACAAGCTCAAGCTGCTCACAAGCATAAGCCTGGGCTCGTGGTCGTGCCCTCTCAATTCCCCTTGTCTCTGCAGTCTGCTGGGTTGGTGGCCCACACTGCTCCTCTGTGGCCAGCCAAGGCACTGGGGTGTGAAGCCGGGTCTCCAGCCAAGGCAGTTGGATGCTCCATCAATATTCAGATTAACAGAATAAGCTTTGGAGCAAGTCAGAACCTGATGTTGCTGAAGTGTGCTTTCCTGATAATTATTCTTGGCATTTGAGTCAAATTCATATCTATTTTCCAGTGATTCAGAGACCTACCTATTTGCTTTACCTGTGAAGAAGAAGCTGGCACGTTTGCTGCAGCCTCGGATCTTATTCATAAAAAGCCACAGCCACCTAATAACTTCACCACTGTGTAGAGCCCCGAGACAACATATCATGGGTATTATGTCAGGGAGGACAAAGGCCTTACCGTCCTTTCTCTGATGAGTTAATTTCAGCTTTCTGTTTCTCTCAAAGCCTGATACCGGGTTTACCACTAGCAGCACAGAAGTATTAGCAGGGCATATACATCCAAATTGGGACAAACAGGTGAGATTTGATTTCAGACATCACTCGGGATTATGTGCAGCAAATGAAGCACTGGTTGATCTGATTTTCCATCCATCACTTCCTATAGCCAGAAGAAACTTGTTCTCCTGGTACAAACAGCACCCTTTTGACTACTCGAAGGGCTAAACCTGTTGGCTGCTCCTCAGCTCTGGAAAGCCTCCAGCCTGGACTCTATGGAGTCTCCAGCAGCACTGGGGATGCTTCACAAGAAAAGCAAGGTCCTGCTGTCTCCCCGATACCTGCGACAGCCCGAGCCGCCTCCCGGCTGCACCTCAAGTCAGGCTGAACTCGCTGGGTGCCTGAGAAGAGCAGCAACAACAGCAGGAGCGGGCGGAGGGAGCTCGTCCTCATGGACCCTCCGGACTTTCCCAGATACCTGCATGCAGCCGCGGCCGGACGGTGACCATCAGCACAGCCAGCCGAGTTGCTGGCGAGCAGTCCCGAGCAGCGAGCTGCAGAGCCCACGAGGCTTCACCGCTGCACCASGCTGAGGAGTAAAGAAAGCTCTTTCAGGATGACAGAAGCAGCTGAATCACTACCTAAACCCCAACCTAAGTGGAAACAACTTTTTCTGGGTAATGAGCAACTACCCCACCCTTGCCGTGCTTTGTGTCGCAAACACGGCTGATCACAAAGAAGAGAGGGACAAACCCACCAAACCCCAGCTCTGGAGCTGCAATCAGGTGCAGAAGAAGAGAGAGAAGGCAGGAAAGCTGCTAAAGACCATTCCGAAAAGGCTCTCAGAAGGTATCAGGGCAGCATATAAGCGGATAAAGGCAAGCAAGTGGGTAACGACTGGAAGGCTCTTGCAAGCAGATGGCTTTGCAGAGGGTCAGCCAGGAGCTCTGTATGCAAAATGGGGCAAAAAACCCATCTACCTGCACCAGGAGCTCCATCCCTTCCTGCATGGCTGGCAGGGGAGGAGGCAGTGAGGGTCCATCAGGCTGCGCTCATCAGGGACCCAAGTCAAGTGAGAAGCTGCCAACTCACACAGTGGCAGGAGTTGCCGTGCTATAATTGCTACATATCATATCAACCAATCACTTAAAACCACACGCTTTTAAGCAAGAATTAGTTTTTGGTCTAAAAAAAAGACAACAGCCTGAAAGGTTAGACTACTCAGAGGATATAGCTCCGTCATAATGAAAGAATAGTTATCTCTTAAGTAATAAGAGATACCCAGATTGCAATCAGGTGAGGGTCATGGGTACAAGTATATTGATTAACCTGCTTTGCTCAGTCCTGATGTATCTGATGATTAAATTCCTCACTTTTTGTGTACGTTTTCCTTGGGCCTAAAACTGTACTGTAATCCCAGTGGGAGGCAGCAGTTTTCTGGCCTTCTAATTCCACTGTGCAGCTCTGAGTGATTGGCTTTGCCCCTTGCAGCTTCCTCGTAGGGAAGCTGGGACCGTGCTGGTCTCCAGAGCCCTGGAGAGCAGGGGGATGTGAAAGAAAAGCGTTTGTTCCGTCTTTGCCCTGTTTCTCAACCCCTGATCCTAGAGCAAGCAGACCTCGGGGCCTGAGGCTTAGTCTTTGTCCTTTCTGCATTGCCTGGCATCACCATGAGCAGTTATTGGGTATACTGGACTGCTCTGAATGCACACGCATTCTGTAGCACTCGTGCCATACGGCCATTTCTACCACATCCAGGAAATTGCAGCAACTAGTTAGGATGAAGCAGAGACTGCGGTTACAGATATTCTGCCTAAGCATTTTAGATACGTGTGACTGTCCACCTCAGTTTGGGTATTTCTAAATCTGTTTTGCAATGCTTACACCCCATGATCCATCCTCAGAAATGCTCCTCTTCCAGACAATCCAACTACTGCCCGCAGTTCCTGTAACCCTCATTCACTTCTGCAAGACGCAAGGCGTACGAATTGAGGAAGGTGGTGGGAAATGTACCGTGGGCTCTGGAGGACGAGGGGCCGCTTTTGAAGCAGGCCTGAATGCCTTCCACAGCCTCATGAGCCAGAAGATCCATGGGGTGTTGCAGGACATGCTCTGATGCTCCCTACACCTGCCAGAAAAAGGGAGAATTTATTTCTCTTCCAGCCAGCACAAAGATTAATGCAGCAAGAGACAGGACAGTAAGTTGCCCTCAGGAAGGCTGTTAAAACAGACCTCCATCAACCCAAGCTCCATTTGAGATAAATGAATACAGCTTTAAAAGCCCAAATTAGCACCACTGCTCCTAAGTAATGTGTGGGGGAGCCATGGAAGAAACCCGTCGTGTTTCTTCTCAATGTTCCCCAAACAAACCCAAGTGCAAGGCCCTTGACCCCGCAAAGGGCAATCTTGCTCACTGTCCACAAGTGACAGAGAGGTAGGTCCCACAGATCCCAATGAGCTCACAGAGCCCTGAGAAAAATGTGCCTAGAGAATGTCCCTAGATCTATGAGGCCTAAATGCCACCCGGTGTGCTGGCAGGTGGCATAGGCAAGGTGAATGCCAGCTAAGGTGCGTGGGTGAAATTGTTGGCTCTAGGTAAGCAGGGAAGTCCTCAGGGGATCCCAGTGCTGCGGGGCTGGAAGCTCTCCAAAGACTAAGTCATAGCGGGCATGTTGGCTGCAGCCCAGCAAGGTTGCCCTGCCATCACAAGAATGCTCTTGCACCATTTTCCAGGGATGCCCTGAACCCAAGGTACGTGCCAATAAAATACGCCCCCTTTCCTGCTGTCCCTTGCCAGCCTCCTTCTCCTCGCACCGGGAATTGCACCACGCTACGTGAGATCATCCGCAGGAACCATCAGCAACTTGTCATCTTCTGCAAGCTCATCGTTTCCACCTCACRTAGCCAAGAAAGCTTCGCTTTTGCCAGGTGGGAAGCTGACGAGAGAGGCCTCCCCAGGGCTTAATAATTAATCAGGAGAGCAACAGGTGCCAGCTGGCAATGCCAGATCATCAGTTTCTGGGCTGGGCAGAAAACCTCACTAAGGCTACAAACCTCACTGAACTTTCTTTTCTTTCTGCTGAGCCTTCTTCAAAGTTTCTTTGTAGAGGCAGAGAGGGCCATCTTCCACCTCTAGTCCTCCATGCGCCTGCCAGGGTGTGCAATATCTGCTAAATCATGCTTTGACCTCGTGCTCTGTTGTCTCTCGGAGCTGGGCTTGAAGGAGTCGCCTCGCCTTCCCAGCGCCTGGCACATGCCATGGTAAGGGCAAGTAAAAGCCAGACAAGGGCTGCTGTGACTCTATCATCATGGCAGGAAAGGGATGAAAGTGCAGCAGATTTTCCATTCAACAACCTCTGCATCATTCTTTCTTACCAACAAAACACACGAAGGCAGAGGATGAGGAGATGTGCTTAAGGCCTGGGAGTCAGTTGGAACAACAGACTGCAAGGCCTCTGGGCATGAGCTGCAACACAGGTTTGAGCATGCAGGAGGTAACAGCTCTAGAGGGTCTCCTCAAGCATCATCTCTTTGAAACATCTCAATTAGATTTTAGGTAAAGTCTTGTGATGTTCTTAACTGGAACAATTGTACAGGATTAGGTCAAAACCTCCAAGTGGCCTTTGAGCCCACTGGACATGTTCGCTGTTCCAGGAAGTTGAATAGAGAGGTCAATAGTTGATAGAAGTCAGGTCCCATGTCCCAAAGTAGGGCACCTGGAGCCACAAGATGAGCAGCTCAGGCTGCCTCCCCTTGCTCCATGGGTGCCAAGCCAACTGGGAGGGCTTAGCTTTCCTCCAAGCAATCCCAGGCCTTCCAAAGTCCCACGAGAAGAGGAAATTCCCTCTCACAGGGTGCAGGGTTGCACAAACTGGGGTGCAGGAGGGCATTCAGGGCACTCACATGACTCCAGCCCTAGTGTTTCCAATGCTACCTTCGCTGGGAAGGTGTTCAGATGAGCCAAGGAAATGAAATCAGCAGCTGACCATCCCTTACAAAGGCAGCCTGGGGAGCCACAATGCGACTTGCCCAGCTGCCCCAGGGCAAAGCCATGCAGGAGGAGATCAGCAGGGACCTGGACGTCGCCTGCTGCTGGGCCACCCACCCAGGGTGACGGGGAACACAGTGCCTGCCTTGGCCGGGGCACGTGCGTGGCTCTGAGCGGGGCCGCACGCAGCAGGGTCCCGGTGTCGCTTTGCCCGCAAGGGCAGAGGTGGAGGCAGGCAAGCTGCCTGATGCTGATGCAACGGGAGAGACCACGTTGCGATGCTTTCGGGAGGGTTAGGAGGAGGAGGACTTCCGTGGCCGGGAGCGGGTGACACAAGCATGTCTGCTCCGGGCTGGGAAGAACCGTGCCAACATTTAACAGCTTGGAGGAGGATTTCTTCTTCCACATTTCCGGGGGCTGGGATCTCCGCCAGACGAGGAGTAGGATGGATAAATAAACAAAGTGCGCTTCACTTTCCTAAGGCATCAGGAGGGAAAATGAAAGAGCTGACACAGCAAGGCAGCCTTGCCTTGCCACCACGCACTCTGCTGCAGGGCATGCCCTGCGCCCAGCGAGGACGCCACCCGCTCCACAGCACGCCTGGGGATTTCACATGACAGCCCCTTCCCTAAACAAACCCCCACATCGCTAGCAGGGACATCGCTCCGTGCCCTTCCCACGAGAGGAACGTCTGGATTTGGCACAGAGGAGCCACGCCGCACTCTTCTGTAGGCAGTGAGAAGACACCACGAGAATGGGGCATGGCTGCAAATGAAGTTTACTCACCTAAACCAATAAGTTGAGCTCTCTGCAGCTCCACTAGCAGCTGCAGGCCAAGCTGCTATGACTCTGCCGAAGCCCCGCTGGAGCCAAGGCAAACACTTTCCTACCACCAGACTCTGTGATTGCTGTTGCGTAGAGCTGGATACAAAAGACCTTACGCAGCTTCTTGAGCCCGGATCCCAGAGCAGGAGTGTTACGGAGGGCCGGGGTTAGAGTCCAAACAGGCTGGGAACCCGGAGAAGGCATCTGTAAAAAGGAGAAGCAATTCAGATAGGAGAACATACGAGTTTACACACTTCTAAAGTGGGAATTACCTAATACAAAACATGGTAAGAAATAAATGGCTTGGTAAAGATTTGGGAGAAAAGAACCTGGGGACTGCAGTGTGCTGAGACCATGCTGAAGACAAGGCTTAGAGAAAAGGGCAAACCTCACAGTGCATGTAAAAACTCAACGTTCAGCATCAGATGTGCAGTTACCTGCCTGTTCTGCAGAGCTGGCACTCAGGGGGCTACAAACTCTCCCACATGTCACCCTTCTAGGAACAGTAAGAATCAGCATGCACAATCTAAAGGGAAAAAATGATATCCAGAGCGGCAGAAAACATCTCTGGTGAGTCTCATGGTCCTCTGGTCAGCCCAGGCATTTACAGATCTGTAAATGGATGATGCAAAGAGAAAAGGAACAACCTGTTTCCTCGTGTTTTACTCCTCCCCATTAGGCTGTGAGATGGAGACAGTGGAGCTGCGTCGGCGTATGGCTACCTGCGAACCACGCAGTGCTGACACTACCTCTGGGCTGCCTCCTTTGGTGAGATTTCTTCCTGTTACACTTTTGCAGAGTTTGCCAACGGGCTTCTCTGACAGCTGGCAGAAGAGTTAATTAGATAACATGGAAAAGAAAATGGCTAAATATAACTGAGCTACTCAAGTCGCTTCTGACATATTCTCCTCCACGGGAAAGAATCAGGAAAAAGGAATGCACAGAAAATGAGACAATCACTTCCTCCTCCTAAGTCAAAGCTGTTCAGGGTTCCGGCTTGATCTCTCCTTTACTTCCTAAAGCACATCTGTAGTCTCACCTCTGAGGCAAGCAAAATGCTTTCCCCTCTCTCTCTTCCTCCATCTTAACATGTTGCCTCTTGCAAATTTTGTCGTATATTCCAGTGCCAGCAGCTGGGGACGCACTTGAGGCCTCCACAGGAGCAAAGGGTCCAGGACGGCCAGGACATGCCCATCTTGCTCACACTGCAGCAGGAAGATGCAAAATGTCTCCCTACTGTCAAAACGGCAGCAGGGACCACCATCCCTTTCTCCCTGCCTTCTCTGGAGTTTATTTTTACATTAAGATAGTCGGTATTACAGGGGACGCTTGATTTAGCAGCATGATTTGGCAGTGTACGGAAATCCCAACGGCATGGAGTACATGCACGCAGTTCCATCACGACAAGCGTGAGGCCGTCACTGGTCTCTATAACACACTCACCATCACTGCGCTGGGGATCCCCCGTGGTGGGGAAGCAATACGTGCGTTGAAGCCAGCTCACACTCACTGCCCACCCCAGCTCACACCCACTGCCCACCCCAGCTCACACTCACTGCTCCCTTCAAAATTCCTTTGAGCTGTTCAGTTTTACACCCTGTGCTGGGCTGTGTCACACATTAACTTGCCTCATGCTGGACTGGCTAACCTCAGGAAACCACTTAGGTTTGTTTGATCAACTCGGGAAGAAAAGATCTCCACCAGTTAATCCATTCAACAGATACATCTGAGATCATTCTCCGATACCCTGTGTTACAATAAAGTCAGTTCTCTGCACTACAGATGTGACTAATAAGTTACATCTTACATGATTTCTGAGCTTCAGGGGCATCTCACCCTTTGCCCACCTCCTCTGAGCCTTCTTCTATGGTAGGGGTTGCTGGTTCCTCATGGYGACACAGGACTTTTTTCACACATTTGCAAAGAAACACCATCCATCTGGGCAAGTCGGTCTCCTGGAAGGAAGAGATGCTGCTGCAGATGCTGAGTGGGAGTTGGGCTGGTCTCCTCTCATCCCTCTCATTTCCTGCAGGATCAGCCAGAGGAGGAAATGTCTTGGAGTCACCAACTTGTGCTCAGTTTCCCTAAAGGAGATGCCGATTTTAAGGACTGGGACTGCAGCCACGGGTCAACARCTACACACAAAACAGCTTCCCCTCTAGGGTCCCATTTATTAGGCAGCCTGGAAAGGACCACCGAAGAGTCACCATTTGCATCACACTGCTCATTAACTTAGCAGACGCTGAATTTAACACAGGAAATTCATGGAAAGTGAAGGCAGACAGCGCCKAAGACGCAAATCTTGAATCACGTGAGGACTTTGGCACAGAAACAGTAGGTTAACATCATGAATCTGGCACAGCCCATAGCTCTCAAGAGAAGCGCAGACGTCGTTCTCAGGAGTGGCCTCTGGCAGGAGCACCCGGGCCCCTTCCAGGATCCCCCATGCAGAGGCTGCTGCCGGTGCTCTGCGGGGAGCTGTAGCACCTTGGGAGAAGGCTGTGCCCCAAGGAGACCAAAAAGAGACTTTAAAAAGGGGGATGTTGCTAACCTGACAAATAGGCAGGGTTTTCTTTTCATAAACTTACTGCTGTTCTTAGGAAGGAGCAGTCTCTAAACATGGTGATGGATAATATACATATATTCATATACGGTACGTGGATATCTACAGCTCCGGGGTAGGCAGGAGTGGAAAAGCTGCCAGGCCGGGCAGCCTTCACCCMTTTACTGAAGCTGCACGATCCTTCCCATTTTCACCTTGTTTTCCACTAGGTAATGGGCAAATTTCAAGCACTGGCACTGCCATTTTCTGCCCTTGAGCTCTCTAYAGACTGGCACTAATAATTCTGGTTCTGTTGTTTGCATGTTTTCCACATGGTTTCCACATGGTTGTTTTCTTATAAACAAGAAAGCTGCCAAAACTGCTGTCTCCAAGACTTCTTCTCTGCTGCTGAGATAGTTTCTTGGATTTGTTTTTCTTTACATGTTTTTTTTCAGATTCCTGGAACAAATTTCGATTACATATGACCATTTTTGATGCTGGCATAAGAGTTTTCACCGAGAGCAGGGTGAATAATTCAGGAACTGAGTACAAGCTGCTGTTGCTCAGGGAGAGCAAACAGATTTCTCCTGGTTGCTCAACTCCTGATCTCATGGAGGCCCGAACCTCTGCTGCCTCTGTCCTCCGTCTCTGCTGCATGTTTCAAACTGAAGCGTGTGTGAAGTATCATTTCTCTTTCAGTCGCCCAGCTGAAAATAYCTCGCTGCTAAGCCGGTCACAAGAGGAATCACAGTTTTGCTTCCCCAAAAGCCTCCTTGATACAGAAAAAGCCAAGTGACATAAATAGCTTCAACGATGCACCACTCTCGAGCCTTTTCTCCCAAGACGTGCCTTGGCTTTGCCCTTCCTTAGTGCCTCAGCCCCATGGTTAGACTGCATTTCAGGGGGCTGCAACCCCATTCCGAGCTCCCCATCTCCTCCACAGAGACACACCAAGCCTACTGATACAATAGTGATGAGCAACATCACCAGGGACAGTCCTCAGGGATTATTTTGTACCCAGAGTATTTCAAATTATTAMAAAATATACACATACATGTATACAAGCACACAGATATATGTACACACGCACACAGAGTCTGCTGTGAATATATTCAGAAGCACAGCAAGGACTTCCCAAGCCAGTCGGCTAGAGGCAGCACCACCAGGTTCCCTCATCCTAAGTGAGAAACAAGCCAAAACCCCAGTTATATTGCTACGCGAGCCTGCAGGAGACCAAACAGTGTTACCACAGCAGGGACTTTTTTTAGACTTTTTTGGTTCCACTCCTTGCTAGTTTCTATTTCTACTCCAGCCCCATGCAATATGGAGATAGCTAGCTAGGTTTTGTTCCGTGCTGCTAGTAAAGTTAAGGCTTCTTCTGCAACTTGAGAAGAAACGGGGAGAGAGAAGGCAAGGGTTATGTGTGTGTGCAGATATGGATATATGACCTTTTCCATGCACCTGATGCACAGGCAGAGCTAGCACACATCTACAGGTGAGGTCATTGTGTACTGGAACCTTTCTAAATAAACACCAACCAAGAACACTTTTTCTTGTTAAGATAAAATCCAAAAGATCTTGCAAGATCTAAGAACAGAAACTAAGATAAAGAATTCATTTTGGCCTTTATTGTCTTTTTCTTTTTCTTTTTTTTTTTCTTTTCTCAGAATTTTGAAGTAAGAAAAAGTGGAAGGGGTAAAAGTAAAACCTATTTGATGTTGACTTAGACAACAAACTGGCTCATTTCAAGCTTAGCAGCTTGAAACAGTAGGTGCACATGCAACTTTCCACTTGCCCTGAAGCCCCGTTTGCAGTTCACGCTGCAGCACCGGCTTCTGATTCAGACTCTCAAGTAGTYTCACTTTTAACCACATGAATAATATCCTTGGGAAATGGTGAAAAAAGTCCTTCTGTCACCAAGGCTCAGATGCCCAGGGTCAACACGAGAAGCAGGTTTAATCCAGCGGCAATCCTTTGCCCATGGAAAACACAGTTCCCTCTGGGGACATAGGATGACCGCTGGTGGCCTTCACAAACATGGGTGCCTGGCATGGGGTTCTCTTGTTTTGGGTTTAGGGGCAGTTTGTGAAATCGGYTCCTAGCGTGCAAGAGCCCGGAGCTCCTTCCCATGTTTTTGCAGCKTGCTTGCTGCCTGAATTTCGGCTTGGTCATGCCGACTGGAAGCCAGAAGAATTCTTTGCTGTAGCATCCGAAGGAAATGTTACTCCGCCGCTGGTTAGTCCCGGCACACCATGAATCACTCTGGCTCCTCCTCTTCGCTCAAGTAGCAAGGGAACACCTCCGGCATGTAAGTATCTCCTTGCTCCATCTCGATAACCGGGAGCTCAGGAATTCTGTCATTGCATTTTTTCCACTGTGCTGTTTGCGTCTTCATCTCTGGCTCTCTGAAGGATAAGCATCATGCAAGACCCAAACTTGATGGAAAAGGGAAATATTCCACAGAAAAGGAAGTTCTCTTGCAGTCAAGCAGCAGCTTTTTATGCATCGGCATTCCTCTTGGCTCTGAGTGTTGCTCTCGTTCCTGTAATCCTCTGCGTGCTCCAGCATAAACAGGTAAGGACAAAGCACAATTTCTGCGTGTAGAGCATGTGGAACACATCACTTCTCGTGATGAATCCTGCTGTGTTTACACTGTGAGTGAACTCATAGTTTTTCTTTCTCTTTCGTGACAGCCAATGCTTTTAGTGTTAAAGGTTTCGGCTTATGGCATTCCCACGCTGGGGAAGTGTCTTCAGTACTTTGGTTTAATCCCCATACGATACTGACTTCTTTTCCATTCTCTTTTGATTCCTCTGCTGTACCGATGACGTTAACTGCTGCGTCCCAGCAGCGCTAACAAGTGCCGATGCTCCGTAAGGACAGGCAAGGCTCCGGAGCCCGTCACTTCAGCCAGCACCAAGGCTACTCCACTCTTGATTTTATGACAGTGTTGACAGTGTTAACAGAGCTAGTCCAAAGAGCAGTCATCGAGCCAAGTTGTCTTCTGCATTTCGTTAGCTGCTTGCAATTCTTTTTCTATGTCTTTATGTATGCTAACAGCCAAAAACACAGGCATCAGAGCTCTGTTTGCTGAAGCCCAGGGTTTCGCTTTGTGGATTCCAGACTGCATTATATCCTGGAGAATCTAGGTGCTAGCCTAGGATTTCGGGGTTTACATATCCCACTGTGAGTAGCTCCTTATAATTCCTGTTGAAGGGAAGGAGGGGACATGGACAAAGTCCCCTTTGGTTAAGAGTGAGGACAACTTGCTCTCAGGAGTTTACAGATCTTTGTGGCATGATGGCACCACAGACCCCTCTAAGGAATGATCCTACAAGGCACTATTTGTTTTTATGAAATATGAAGGGGGAGCCTGTTGGGCAATCTGTGACTGCAACCGCCTCCCTCCGACGGCAGATGAAATGTTGATGAGTACAGAGATGCCCATAGCACTTAGCACATTTTTGCTTTGTTATTTTTCTTATATTGCAGAAAAACAGCTTTCTTAGTAAGTGGATGAACTGCCGTTAGTCCCGTAGGTGCAATTAGGGAAGGCCAGGCCAGGCAACGAAGTCCATTCCCTGCTAGGGATTGCCAAATACCTAAGCGTGCAGGACAGCAGCTTCCTATGGAGAAGTGGCATGATCTCATGGTGATTCAGAYATTTCAGGGCTTGCATCCTGGGCTTGCAACCTGCTGGATGTGAGAGGGAAGTGGGTTCCTACACTTGTAAACCTGATGATCGCAGATCTCTTTTTGGGCTTGGGCGAGSCACTGAGCCCGGCTCTGAACTCACTGTGCCGGGGGAGCTTCATCTCCATRAGTAAACATGGAGTTATGACCTACAGGAATATGCCAAAATCTATCACAACTGGCGATTGATAACCTGGGCTGGCATGAAGCCTCCTCCTTCCCAGGGCTCAGGGGTGCTAGACAGCAGCGCTCAGCTGGGGACCAGACATTCCTGTGGCTGCCACCTTGAGCGCCCAGAGGGMGAAACGTGGTTTAGTGGTTAAAGAGAAACGGGCTATGAAGTAGGAAGCTGGTGTCCCAGTTCTGCTCTCAGTATCAGGTGTAACCTTGGGAAAACCCTTGAGCCCTCCAGCCTCTCGGCACAGCAGGTGCAGGGGCCCAGAGCGACCCCAAGAAAGCAGCTGGTGTCACCAGGAGCATGCAGGAGGTCTTCCACTAGGCAGTGCTGATGTCTGTCTGCTTATTTTGTGGGAATACCACCAGAGCAGGCATTAAGAATAAGAATGCATAAGAATGTTGATATATTTTAAGCGTTTAAAAGTTTGCACCGTTGCTTTTTCATAGTAAGTCATATTTGAAAGCTGCAACCGTTTGAATKACAGCTAAAAGCTGTATCTCCCTTCCTGGGAGGAGGCTCTCGGTGCTCCTCTGCCGAGCACCCTCACAGACCGACAAGTCTCAGTTCTGCTTCTGACCAAGCTCTGCTTCTTCCCACAGGCAACAAAGATGTGCTGGGCCCACGGCTCTTGTAAGTACTGACATGTTAGAACTGCTGTACGACTTTTAGCACAGACTTGCACGGTGATAAAGATAACTGCCACCCAGCAGCGTAGTCCTCATGCCTGGCTATGCCTTGCCCATAGATAGGCAGAAATTCTGGGCACAGAAACGCATAGCCCATAGAGTGCTGGGGCTAGGACGGGGATTCCTTAGCTCTGGACCTGAGGCAGCCAGAGAGCGACCACCTCTCTCAGGTCAGAGCAGTCAAATGCACCTCTCTGAATCGGCGCAGCACAGTCAGCATCCCAAGGGGTCAGACCTACTGCCTCACAGTGGCTTAGGCACCAAATCCTTGCCAAAAAAAAGAGCCCAAGTATGAGCGCAGCACGAAGCAGCCTTAGGGTAACATCCAACATGCCAACATTGATGCTCAGAGAAGTTMAATCTAGTCAGTGCAACACTTCTGCTAACATAAAACTTCATGTAATGACTGCTGACTRTGCAAGACCCGTGCAAGGACAGGACACAGCGGTGTCCAGTAACTCAAGGTGCTGGCCAGCACTGCGGTATGAGTCTTGTCTCCCCACACGGGGTTTATTGCTGTCTCCTGACCCAGTCTGTTGTACACACAGCATGGGCTGTGACAACCCTACTAGCTTTAACACTGACAGCAGGCGCCCGCTCCGTGCAGGGAGGACGAAAGCCCAGGGAGATCCCACRGGGTGAGCGCTCATGAGGGACAACAGCCATCACAGCCAGCAAAGGGTTTCCGTAACCACCTCCACTGTCCTCAGAGCCAGCTGAAGTTCTGCTCACAAATCACTTCCTGCTAGAGCTCAGGTCAGGCCTAATCCTCAGCCTTAAAGACTCCCCTTCCTTAGGCCGCTTTTGGCAGCCAACCTGTCCGTACAGCAAGACTCTCCAAGCCCCCCGTGCACCTCTAAGTCCTTYGAAGCCTCTATTGGCACTTGCAGATTCAGACCCCCTCCTAACACTTCTGAATTATTAGGAAATCCCAAATTGTAATCATAATAATAAGCTAGCAAAAAATGCCAGGAAGGCAGTCGAGAGAGGTGTGCAACGGCAAAGCATGCTCACGCAGGGAATAAATACAGTTACTCACCGTATCCTTTTTGTTCATTTTCCCCAGTGAACTCTACCGGCAGTGCTGGAGGCACRCTGAGGTGGGAGTGGAAACGCACCCACTGCGAGGGATTTGTGGAGATGGATCCCGAGAACGTGACCATCAAGGAGAGTGGCAACTACTTCATCTACGCTCAGGTCTTCCGCATAAAAGGCATGGAGCAGTCCTTCAGCCTGGCGCTGCGCAAACAGCCACGCATCCTTCTCACCAAGGTCGTGGGACCAAACAAGGGGGATGACAGGGCCACCATAAACTTTGGGAGACCCTTCGCCCTGCGGAAGGGAGATAAGCTGTACTGTCAGATTAATTTTACAGTCGGGTATATTATGGCACAGAATCAGACTTACTGGGGCCTGTATAAAATGTAGCAGGATTCTGCTCCTGCCTCCCTCCCTCCAGGAAACCTTGTGGCACTTATCATCATGGCAGAGGAGTCTGTGATTTCTCTTTGTATGAYATTCAAGCTGATGGAATAAATATCATAGTCGGGCTGGTATCCTGCAGTGACAGATTAAGAYGCAGAATTAAGCAAATGGAGAAGTTGGGTAATAATGGATGTCAAGACTGTCATAAGATAGGAGAGAAAATTGCTTCTTGGAGGAAAAGACCTTAAACTTTACCGGGGATGGCCTAAGATCCTGGTGGAAAAAAAAAAAAAGAAAAGAAAAAAGGAAAAGATTAGTAAAATTCAATCCGCCACGAGCGAGGAGTTCTGTGTAGCTGGGTGTATTTTGAAGCTGGGTGCATGCCAGTACCTCGAGGCCCCTCCTGACAAAAGGTGCTATGTAAAGCTAAGTTGTTCTAAAGCATTCCTGCACAGCTGCCCGCGAAGCAACGTGTCCAGTGCCAGGGACAAAGCAGTTCAGAGGCGGTCTGTGACAGAAGGAGAGCTCCTCACCTCCTGCTACAGCTGTGCCCGCTCGATTCCACCAGCAAGGGAAATTCCACATCAGAGTGTCCCAGTGCTGGCTGAGTAGCATTTTAAGTGCAATACATAAGCAGATAGTTCAGAGAAGAAATAAGGACAGAAGGACACGTGTGGCAAGCGCAGGCATGGCACAGRAAGTAGAGCGTGGAGGGTCTGAACTCTGTTACTGGCTATTTTTTCTCCTCTTCTCTGCGCAGCCTGGGTTGCAATCAGGGCAGACCAGAGCAGGGACAGTCCTGGCATCACATAGGGAAGGGTTGAACATCCCTGCTACCACTCACCCCTTGTAGACACAGCCGGGGTGTCCAGGACAAAACAAAATCCAGGCTGGTAGGGCAGCAAGGGAGGCACGAGACATGAGCTAACGCTGGAGTCGCACACCGTTTGCCTGCTTGAAGGAACCAGTGGGTATTGAGACACTGCTCAGTTCAAGGCGTTGCTGCATCAAAGACAATCATGGAATCGCCTGCGTACAACACGTAACGCCCAAGGCCTCAGCAAAAGCAGAGTGTCTCAGGAAACCATCTCCATGACGGCCCAGCAGACCCCGGGGTGGCAGGGGCACCTCAGCAGGCYGGCTTTCCCAGGGACTATGTGCTTGCCTTCCCACCAGCCGGAGCTGCGCGGGTGGGACTGCGCTACCTCTCCTCAGAACACGGCTCAGCCCCGTGGTTTCGCAGGAGAAAGCACAGCAATGAAGCCGTCTGGAAATGAACCATGATTTGGGATGGGCTGGGGCAATCTGGGGTGACAACGACTCTGAATGTTATACACTGTACTTTGCAACATTAAAAAACTAAGCCAGGTTTCCACAGCAATGYCATTAACCTTGGGTCTTGTTTTTATGCAAGTATTACCAATGAAATTACTCTGCTTTGTTAATTCTCTTCGGTTTAAAATAAAATCCTACAGACCACAAACAGATCTCACTTCTTTGATAGGGACAGGAAAGATAACTATAGATGTTTCTCTCCACCGTTCCTCTGCATTCACCACATGCTCCGAGGGGCTGGCAGTGGCAGTGCGGTGTAAGAGGAGTTTGTGCTGCAGTCTCGGGGACACTGCAAACATTAGTCCTCCTCCCAGGGTGCAGGGGAACTGAGTTGACTCAGGCTTTGCCTGTGACAYGCACTTGATGCCGTTAGCACTATGGCACTCAGCTTCAATGGGACCTACACCATGAATGTCAAGAAATAATAAAACTGCCCCAGCCCTGCTCCCCACTGGGACCAGGCGGCTCAGACCCGATGCAAATTGAAATGTCTCCATGGTTTGCTCTGAGCACTTGGGATTACATAACCCAGAAAGACAAGGCTCCCTAGATGGGTTTGGTTGGAAACTCTGACTCTCAGAAAGTTGCTTCACATAAGCATTTATCAAATAAATAGAGTCAAAAAGTCATCGAAAACTTTCTGTTTTTACAGTTTGAGATTCAGTTGCCTCTTGGAGAGTATGCTTTCACTGGGATATGGAGTCATGAACAGTAAACTATTTCTCTCTAGTACAGAATGCCTTTTAATAATATTTGCTTTCTAACCTCTGGCAAGTCCGTAACCATCACTGGCTCTTTGAGGACCGACAACTAACCTAACACGCAGCAACATCACCCCAGAACCTGCACTGGAACAGCTCCAACACGCTATCTGCTCATACTGGTTAGCAAGCACCTTGTCCACCAAGGGTTTCCCAGCAATGAGCAATGACTGCCCATCCTTCTGAACACCTCTGGTGGCAGGCACCAGGGGAGGCCCACACACACCTCCAGGATGTGACAATTTTTTGTCCTAAAGTCAACTAATTACTCATTATTTAACACAATACACCATGGGTGAGAGCACTACTTGGGGAGTTTCAGAGTGTGACTTGCTTTCCATCTGCTCTTACTAAATTTTTCCCTTGCCCCAGAAAAAAAATCTCATGACACACAAAGCCAGTAGGGCAAAAGGAAGCGTGGAACAACTCTGAACACTCCCTGCCTGACCCCAAGGAACCAGGGCTCACAATGAGCCAGGAGGTTGCTATGCAAATAGCAGCAACTCTTCCAGGTGGATTAGCACAAACTCAGGGGTTGTTGCATATCCCTGGCGTAAACAAAGACTTAGCAATGCAGAAGGTCACATCTCACCTTAGGTGCAGCTTGAACACTTGTTCCCAGACTTCCCAAAAGCCAGTGGGATTCAGGTACCAAAGCGCCAGGGTCACTTTTGAAAAAGGGGATTCCTGCTCCAAAAGCTAATTCAGTTCTTTGCAATTACTACCCCAAGTGGTTTTCTTGCAAAAGCCCCACTGAAAGCTATGGAGACATGTTTAAGATATACAACTGCTCATGAAAATCCCACCCTCTGTTGCCTGAGCACAGAGAAACCATTAGGAAGCACCTACCTGCTTGTAGTCCAAGCAAATGTCTCTGAACATGTTCTGCTTGCCTTGCTGCAATGGAGCGTTGCCCTTTTCTTAAGACTTCACGGTAAAAGCAGAACTAAAAAGCGCATTCATTCATTCATTCATTCATTCCACTATTTGAAACAAGAAATCTTTTGCGCCATAAAGCAAGTCCCCGCTGAGCGCCTGGAGCACAGGTTCATCATGAGCAGTATGATACTCCAGGACTCCATGTCAGTAACTGGGTGACTGGTGACAGAGGAGAAGCCATCCACCTTGCAAATCAAAATAAACATTAGCAGTAGGGCTAAACAGCCTCTGCGATCACAGACACAGAAAATGCCACACAGCAGAACAGAAGCCTTGATCTCCAGAGAGCACCGTGTCTTTCTGGGCTACACAGAAACTCACATTATTTCAATCCAGAGAAGAGGATTTTTTTTTTAATGTGGCTGAGCAAAAGGGACTGGAGTTTGCTGCTGAGGTTTTCTAGAGCATGCTCGTCAAGATTGTGGTTTGCAGATCTACCACAATTTATCAGAGCATGGAGGTCAATGTATGGAACAAGGAAACAAAACCATAAGAGGCTGAAGGGATGAAGTGAAGCAGTACAAGGCTGAAGACTACACTCCATAAAACCTCAGAATTTTATTTGCTACGGAAGAAGGAATCTGCTCTTCGTTACGGGCACTCAGGGTCACATCCCAGAACAAGTGCGGCAGAAAAGAGGGCAGAGGGAAAAGTCAAGAAACGCAGTTCAGGAGATTAGTTACAGCTATCAAGCAGCTTTCTCTTAGTCTCATAATTTGTGGTTACAAATCTCTACGCTTGGTTCACACTTGAACCATACTCCCCTGTTTGTAACGAGGGAATCTACCCTTATTGTTTTACTTAATCGAATGCAAAACTTTGACTGACACTCTTCTTTAAAGTGCAAGTGACTGTCAAAAAACTCTTCTGTGCTTGTAGTTTTAATTAGAGTAATAAACCTGCAGGGATTTGCCAACATGGTTTGTACTAAGACTTCTCTGAGGGCAAATATCTGGGCAACTGTATCATGGGATGAACAGTTATATAAGCAAGACAAAACATCCTGTATAAAGAAAGGAGGGTGCACATACACTTCTACGTACTGATTAACAGCTAATTAAAGCAAGTTAGTATTCTGTTTTGCTGGTGAAATATGAATTAGAAAAGTGTTGTGTTATTTAATAAAAGTAAGAACTATTGAGCCTTTCTATCCTGATCAGATAACTGGCGTATCAGAGCAGATGAGAGTGCTGGATACAGCACCAAGTTCAAGCTCAAAGGGCTATCCCCAAAGCCAGAAGCCGACGCGGATGTAGACCCCTCTCCCAACACATCATTCCTGACTGCTGGAAAAAGCGACAGAGCAGAACTGCTGTTAATTTCGATTGCAATATCAAGTACTCCAGACTTCTGCAAATGAGTCCGGTGAGACAGACCCGGTTTGCACGTTGAGGTGAAGCAAGCTGGCCTTGTTCCTTGGCAGGAGGGCCACCTAAACAGAGAGCTCAACAAGACCTGCTCCTCTGGATAACATAATCCGTGTATAAAAATCTCATGCATGAATTAAATGCTCTGATGGAAAATTCCCAAGAAAAGAAAATAAAATCAGTCCGTCACAAAAGCTTTGCATTGGCAATTTCAACTCTCAAGATTACTGCCCCCAAAATTAAAATTTTAAGCAGCAAAGAGGCCTTCGCCCCAAGCTGCCTCTTCTGCTTGGCACTGGTGACAATAACATGTCTTGGCTCGGGGCAGCACTGTCATTTCCCGCTCTCTTCTCTAAAGTTAGAGAAGGGTTTGCTTCATGCCAAGCCTCTTCCTCTACCAGGCATACCACAGGCTGCCCCCCATGCAAGGTGGCATTGGCCAACACTTACAATAAAACAAAAAACTAACCCAAAACGCATTACCAGCACTTTACAGATAGGGAAGAAAGGCACACCAAGATGATGTGATTTCCCCAAGATCACCAGAAGTCTAAACAAGCAGAAATAAACAATGTAACTATGGTAAAGGGTCTGGCAGGGACAGGAGGCTGCCCGCATACCGGGCACCCCGACACCACTCACTCCAGCACCCTGGGGCACCCAACTGCATGGCGACTCCCTGGGATGGAGCTAGCAAGGAAGCAGGCCCGTGTTTCTCTATCAGAATAGGATTATATTGAATGGCCCTTCCCAGGGAAAGGTGGCCCTTCCCATCTTTCGTCTCAATTGAGAAAAGAGTACCGTGCCGATGGCATTTATTTTTCCTTGAAATACAGCATCTTCTGCAGGAGCATTTTCTGTTTCTCACACTGCTGGTGATGGTGCCACTTTACAGGTTTCTGCAGGCAATGGGGAAAGTCCATTTGCTTTTGAGCCCTTTGGTAAAGAGCACAGGTTTAGACACAGAGCAACACGGGGGGAGCCACCTCTCTGCACCGCTTGGCTGTTGCACAAGACATACTTTGACACAGACCACCCTGTCTACACCTCTGGCAAAGCTCTGATGTGATAAACAACCGGAGGCAACACCTACTGCCCTTGCAAAATCCCAGAAGAGCGGCTGAAGTAAAATCAGAGGCTTTGACTCTCTCTGGGAAGAGCATCACGACATGCTTCCTTATCTGACAATGCGACAGGCAAGGGTTGGGTGCCACTGACCCCTGAAATCCCAAACCCATTTCTTGTTATTCCAGGCATCACCCCTCCAGATGCATCCCTGCACTCATCCTTCCTAAGGCAAAGCTCTACACCATCTTAAATCCTTCAAATATTCCCAACTTCACATAAGGTCTGCTTGGTTGACAAAGTTTCCACCACCTGCAAGGATTTTATTCCCAGTACTCCCTCCCCCTCTCATCTTAATCCTCCCATAGTGCAGAGACTGGCTACCACCCACCTCCAGCTGTGCAACACCACCAAGCATGAAGCTTTCCCTGTGCCTCCCACCACCGGCTTTCTCAAGCGCTGGGTACCAAAAGCACCGATTTCAGTCACAGAAGTTAGACTTTTCTCCAGAGGTTTTGGAGGAAAGATGGGGGGGGGGGGAAGGGAAAGATCAAGCCGACCATCCTAAAAAATATTAACAATTGGAAGAACTGTATAGAAAACATTTTTCCTAAACCAAATAAATTAGCATGAGCAGCTTTTTGKGTAGCCGGTGTCGAAATCTTCCAGGAAGCTTCACACTTTTATTATCTTCTCATTCTCAGCATGCATATGGCCTGATTTGATGTTCCCCTTTATACTGGAAAGATGACAATTTGTGGTCTTCAGGCTGGTCATGAAGTAACACATCACAAGATTAAATATTTGATGGCTCAGAACAATCCTTACTAGAAGTTACGATAAAGCCACATGCCTTAYGTTCAGCTCTTGTCCTGTGGTTTTGGGTTTTTTCTTTTTTTCTTTTAGTATGGAATTTCATCTTCCTATTCAAGCAAAACTGTACATGGCAAAACAAGGGGAAAGAAACCATCTCTGCCACCAAGACGGGCCAATGCCTGCCCAAGATCAGCCATGGAAGGACATGCTCCACCTGCAAATGGAGCCAACAGAAGGAACAAAAGATCATTTTCCAAAAAAAAAAAGAAGTATTGGAGAAAAGTATTGGGGAAAAGAAAGATGCCCCTAGCAGAGTTTGATCCAAATGTCTATGAGTTTTGCGCATTATGAACACACATGCCCTGCCAGATGCCATGGGCATGCAAGGCTTCCAGCCTTTGGCCAAGGAAAGGACCCATCCTGCTGGGTTAGAGGCAGCCAGAGAGAGAGCTCAAATCCAACTCACAGYTGAGCTACTGCGGAGGAAAAGGAGGATATCAAGGAAACAGGACCGTATACAGCAATGCACACACCCTCCTGATTTGTCACATAAGAAGTTTTAAATTTCATGTACTTCAAGCCATAAAATTTCAAATTGCACGTTTTGCCAAYGCTGACCATAACCCAGCTTTTAAATCTGCTTCTGTCCCTACTTATTCAATTCTTATCTATTTTGCATTATTTTCCCTTTGTACTTATTTCTCACAGAGGGAAGAGATGATTATGAACAAATAAGCATTTAAAAGTTTTAAAACTGAAATAATGCAAAACTATGTATTTCATTATATGAACTAGGAGATTTTCATTATATGAACTAGGAGATTTTTCTTCTTTACAAGGCTAGCTACACTGTCCTTAAATTAACTCAAAAATCTCAAAAAGGAAAGCGAAAGCATTTAAGGACATGAGGGGAAATTATCAGATATGAACAACAGAACCAGAGCCCATTTCTCACACCAAAGCCAGCCTAGGTAGAGGAAACAGGAAAGCAATTAATTTACAGAGATCCATGGSATTGTTCCAGCCCAAAACTATTCACGCTTCCCCACCAGAACAGATGAAGATCATTTTCCCTGCAGGAATCCCAGCCACAGACCAGAAGGCAGGAAATTTTTAAACAAAGACTGAAGAAACTTTCTATCTTCAGGAGTTCTCTGCTTACACAAGGCTGTTGCGCAGCTTTTTTGCTACTCCACAGGCATTCATTAAAACACCCTCCAGATGGAGGCAATCTAATTAAGTGAAACTTAATCCTGCTTTTATCTGTAGAAACAATCAAGATCATTCACTCACTCATTCAAGGGTTGTATCCGATCATTCAGCAAAATCAGACCCTTGTGAAGCTGCACTACTGCTCTAAGTCTGTAGTTTGGGGTATTTTTGCTATTCGTGATGTGTTATGAGGCTGTGATAAATGTGAAATAGCAGCATAGGGTTTCCTGCCCATTTAACTCCTTGCAGAAAACCCACTGATAGGATAAAGCTCCTGCAGACTGGCTTGTATGATCTTATATCATCAGCACAACTAAAATAGCTTGCTTTGACTGACGATAAAAAGATATCAGAATACGACCAGATACCGGAATATACAACAGCTTCATCAGTCAAAACACAAACCCGGTCACACTCAAATATTATGTGAAGGGGAAATCRTACAAGTAGTTTATGTTTAGCTGTTTATAATATTTTTTCCTTTGGTGTGGGAGACTGAAGACTGCAATCCAGCAGCACATCCTCTTTAATCATCTGTTCCGTTAATAAGCGGGGGCTGAGGGGAGCTGTGCTCCATCCTGACAACCTGAGTTGGGTATTTTTACGACGAGCAGGGTTTTACGTAGGTCCTTAAGGATAAGGGCTAGACTAATCATTKACTATTACTGTGAATGAGAAAAGCTGAGAAAAGAGGTCCAGCCTATTTTTATGTTATTTACTGGGACCTCACTAGAGTCCTGCAGCCCCAGAGCACAGGACACCATTCCTGCCAGAGCTCGGTCTGGAGGAATGTGGAGAGATGATTTTAATGACAGCAGCATGGAGACCCTGGAAACATTTTTTCTTCTTTCTCCTTTAGAAAATGTCCAAAAAACTTATTCCATCTCTGGAATTCAGCTGCATTCTTCTAGCTTTCATTCCGCCTCCAGCACATAGTCCTTGTGGAGCCTGCGTTGTTGGCAGCCCTCACCTTGCCTGATACTCATGAAACCGTTTGGGTAGTCATCATTATTAACCGATCCAACTCGAGTGAAAGGTCTATGGTATCTGGGAGTGCAGAAACATGAAGTTCGTACCCTGAATGTCTTCAAACATGCAAAAAGGAGAAYTCACTGTTCAAGCTTGTAGGCAACCAGAGTGCAAAGCGACCAAGACCAGAAAGCCTTGCAACAAAAACTCTTGGAGCCCGTGCCCTTTGCAGCCCTGTCTGGAGCTCTCCCCAACCCCCACCTTTCTTTTTTTTTTAATTCTTGTGTTACGATTTTGAAGCTGTTCTGGCTGCGGCTGCATGGTCTTGTGGCTGTGTTTGTGGTATGAAGACATGATTTCCCATTTTTCCTCTTGCCTAAGGATATATTTGGGCTTGTTTCTGATTGGTCAACTATATGATCAAAACACATATGCAGGAACTTGTAAGTCTACCTCACACGTTTTCCTAGAAAAGTTATTTAAAGCAAACAGATCATTTCTTCTGAAAGCCTGTGGCTGTTCTGCATTAGCAGCATAATTGCTCACGCATCAGGAAAACACGCTGAGCTGGAGAGGTACCTTCACGGGGATTTCTTCTTCACTTTTTGTCATGGGTTAGTGGTCACGTTGGGCCTTTTCCAGAGTAGGTGACAGCACGACTGTGCAGGCAGAGCTGGCTGACTGCTATCTCTTTAGTTGGGCAAAATTATCTTCCCATAAGATCCTGAAAATAATTACTGGATGAAGAGCTTTTGAGAAATCAGCACCCAGAAATAATCATTTCACTGACTCAGAGCTCTGCAGCTCCGTGCTCAACCGACCGGGCCACCCTGGGCACGAACCCGAGCAGAGCTTGGGCCATCTCCGGATTGGATTTTGGAGAATGGYCCGGGCAGAATCTCCCTGTCCACAGGGCAGAGGGCACCACAAGGAGAGTTTCGGAGTTTGCGTTGGGATTTTGACATCCACTTTCCCATTAAGAAACGTTCAGTCTTGCAAATACAAATTATAATGGCAACTACTTGTGTGCTCATACTCTAAGATATACTAGGGCAYAGCCCAATACCTCCCACAAAGTCCTGTCTCATTTTCTGCGCAACAGATACCTCCTTTAGGGGTAAATCTGATTCTGTAAGGGAAAAAAAGGGAGGCTATTGGAGTTCTGTTGTATTTGCTGCATATTTGTGTGATATTAGGCAAATTAGGTTAATCTGTTCTTACAGCAATTTTACAAATGAGTGTCTTTAAAAGTTTCTTCTGGTGCATGTATGGAGGCCCTCACTACCATAGAGGTACTACTATGCTCCTAATTTTCATTTTTCTTGCAGTACAGAACAGCTGATGTGAATATACATTCAATATAGTTCACAAGTACATTTCACTCTTATTGTAGAGACACAATCTGATTAGTCAGCATTTATACACGGAGAAGAATCAATAGTTTTCATTCTTTTTCAATAGTCTGCTCCTGTATTGAACAGGAAAGATTTTCTCTAAGAGACAGATACAGTAACMATTTATCTGATCATTTACCTCGTCCACGAGTTTCTTTGTGCACGCCTTATGGGATTTCTTAAAACCTTGCTGGAGAAGGACCTCTTTCAAAGCCATGGCCAGGCTCTTCAGCCAGCTGGCTTCCAACTGCCCCTGCCAAGCTTGGCTGGCTTGGGCTGTCCCTGGGCTCCTGATGTCCATGGTTCCTGGCAAAGTCAACTCCATCCCTTTCCGAGCTGCTTTCCAACAAGGTTCCTCAAAAATCAGCAACTTCAGCAAGATGCCTACATGGATCCCCTTTCAGATCCTGCTGAGAAAGGATTTGTCACGTTCCTGCTTTCRCTACCACATGGCTTCTCTGAAACTCCCCTTCAGAATCAGCGACCACTAAAACCTCATAAATAGGCAGCTCCTCTGGTATAGGAAAGTCTGTGACCAACACAGGTGACAGCATCAAAGCAGGGTCACAAGCACTCGTGACCACGAGACCAGGACAGACAGATTAAAAACCTGCTGCACTTCAGCTGAAAGAGAAAGGTTTACTATGTTTAAAGCTGAGATCTATGTTTATTCAGCATGGACCTGGAAAATGTCTCAGATACTCAAATCCAGCTATGTGACGGCCAAGGCTACGGCACATAGAAAGGATGGGAAAAAACCTCATGAACAAAACATAAACCTACTGGAAATTACCTTTTTCAGAGCATATATTTGCATTAGCACGCTTATTTTTTCAGAAAGCTGGTGGCTCTGAAGCAACACCAAGTAAACATGACTAAATTTAGAGCTCCATGCTGCCTTTTGTAATCCAAATCCATGCACGACAATTACTAAAGCTTAAATAAAGTTTTAGCACTGTTAAAGTTTGGATGAGACTTTGTTTTAGGTATGGAGTATTAGCAGTAGTAGCAAATCACTTCCTGAAAAGTAATTTTGTCTAGTATTAGAAGTATCTTCAAGGAGATTTTGCAGATCCCAATCGGAAAGCAAAGGTTTTAGTTATCCCTACCCTTATGACTATGGGAGTCAGCAGGAAACCTGTCCCAGGAGAAGTTGGTGGCATTTTTGTCCTTTGTGTGTCTTCATGCTTTCCTCCTGGTGCTGCTGGCCACATTCGGAGAGAGGACACCTGACCAGAGACCACGAGCCGGGTGGAATGGAGAGTCCTGTTTCTAGCCGACAYGCGCAGCACACTCTTCAAGAAGGAGTTGGTTGATAAAAAACAAACAAACAAACAAACCCAAAGCAGTTAAACATATGGGGCAAGAGCCTCAGCAGATCTATAGTAATTGATACCAGCTGACATCCGGCTGATTTAGCAAACTGTCATACGAAGGCAGCAAAAGTCTTCCCCTGCAGCTGAAGGTCGCTGAGGGATTTACTGGTCACGTCTGCACAGCCCGTTGTAGATGTTTATGTGTCTGCTCGCTTTCCTGCATCACCCACCCTACGAACCAGCTCCGCTTTGGCAAGGAGGCAGCTCACTGCACTACTGTCCCCACCGCTGCAGGGCAGGGCACGCGGCATCTGACCCTTTGCAGGCCTGGATGGAGCCAACAGGCTCCATCAGCGTTCACTACCAGAGACAAGCCCTCAGCAACCTCGCCAGCAGCACTAAGCAGTTAATTTGGCTTTCAGCCTCATCATTGCCTGGCTCGGCTCTCCTGCACCTGCCTCCTGCTGCAGCCCCTCTAGGGTTTGGCTTGCTGGGACCGTCCCATGCTGGAGCAGACATCGGTGAGCACGTCTGCCTGTGACTTAGGATGCTCTSTGACACGAGGAGACTTAATTCAAAGAGCAGAGTTTGCCCTGATCTGAACAACAAGATGCAAGTCGCAGAAATCAGGCCCTCTCTGTTCTATTCATTTCTTTCTCTTTGTATCCGAGACTTCTCTTTCACTTCAGGATATGGAAAGGCCAGATCCATGGGGATGAGACAAAGGAGAAATATCATTAAGAAAAATTCTGCAGTATCAGGATAAAAGCCTAGCAAAGCTTCGAATATTCTGTGTCATTCATGCCTTATTGCGCAACATCCCTGCGCAATTTGTTATCATTACTTTTATTCTCTGTGCCAGCAACTTCACATAAGTGAATCAGTCATAAAAAGCACCCAAAAATGGACTTCACAACTCTGCACACAAAGATATAGGGACAATACTTCAGGGCTTAACTATGTGCTTAAGATGACTGAAGCCTAGGCCCCCCCTTCCTGAAATATCATTTCTTTTGAAGTCTGTGTCCAACAGGGGGGGCCCAGCAGAAACCTGAAAATGTCCACGCTAGTGACACAGTTCCTCACAGGATAGTTTAATTTCTGCCATGTAAAATAAGTCAGCTGAAGGGCGGTTTGCAAACAAAGACTATATGGAAATGCACATTACATTACAACATTGCCTCTGAAACTGTCTTTTTTTTTTTTTTCTTGGAAGATAGAGATTAGGAAAGGGAAAATGGTGAAAAACAACAACAGAAAAGCTTTCCTCATCGCATCGTAGATGCCAAAACACATAGATCAGATCCAGATATTTTTGATGCAGACTCGTCACTCTGGATGTAAAGTACAAAGTTCAACGTGCTCAAAGTTGTTAGATCAGAGCGAGTTCCATCCAAACAGATGTGGCTTTGCCCTTTCATTGGGAAGCAGATCCGGAACTATCCTCTCCTACACTTCACCCATGCGTTCAGGCTCATCACACTCATTTTCACTTTCTACCATTTCTATCTCAGTCCATTCCTCCAGCTCTTTATTCCCCAGTTTACTCGCAGAGGGTGCCTAAAAGCCCTCTTGTTCCCTTCCACCYTGCATACTGCTATATAGCCCTATATATAGCCTTACATATATGCATCCTGAGGAGGTTGTACCAATACTTTATCCAATTACAAGAACACTTTCCCATCCCAGCTGGGAAGAAGGCAGCTGACAGAAGCCACATGTGCTTCTGTGCAGTTGCATCGTGTTTCCCAGACTGAAGGTCACAAAGTGTGTCTAAGTCTCATCCTCCTCCTCCAMTTCCAGCTGATGATCTTCCAAGCAACTGCAGTAACTCCTGGTTTGGGGCCCCAAGACAGTGCTCTTGTACTTTGGGTTACTGGATTTCATTCTAAGTCACTATGYCCAGTTCTTGCCTTTCCAGAACCCCAAAGCAGCAGCACAGTATAACTATGACAAAAGATTTACAACTGTTACCCTCCCATGATTTTCTCCCCAGGACCAGCAATACTCATAATCCCAAGACTCATACTATTGAAATCCATCCCCTCTCCCCCATTCTAAGATTACCCTCAGTTATTCACCTTGTCAGACTCCACTCAAAATAACCCCATCAGCCACCCAGAAGGCTGTTCAGAACACTGTTTCTCGGAGGGTTACAAAGCTTACTACATTTTTCAATTTAAKTTACTCATTAGTAATCTTGGACTCTTCTTAAAACTGAACTAGCATCCCACTTTATTGACCTTGCCCTTGTATTTATACAAAAATATGGTATCTTCTCTAGATTTACCCTTTACGGGGCTAAACAAACTCTCCTATCTCTTCTTATAGGAAAGAATCTCCCAGGGTTAACCTGGCYGCCCTAAAAGCCCTCCTTTCACAGTTGGKTTTTTTGTTGTTGTTGTTGTTTTAAACATGGGGGATCAAAACCTTACTCAATACTCTAAATCCTTAGTACATACAAACAAGCATTAGTGCAGTTGTAGAATTTGTTTTTACAGCCCCCACATTAACGTCTGATGCATCCTACAGCTTTAGTGGACTTTCTTGCAGCTGAGTCACACTGACAATACATCATTTTCTGTCCTCCTCCACCCTAATGATCAAATTTTCAGGCGATTGCAAAAGTTGTTGCTCCTCTGCTCTCAGCAAGCTACTTTGCACTTCACACTACTGCTTTTAAACCTCATTTCAAAGAGACTATATCTTTTCCCCCATGAGAAACCTGTCCTCCACACTAACAATATTATTCCTAGCTTTACGCCATCTGCAAACTTCACCAAGTATCTATATAATCAGTGAGTATATTAAGCAGAATCAGTCATAAGAATATTTTTTTTTCTGTCTGAAAATAATCCTGCAACCTCTTCTGTATAGTTTAGTGCCCTCGACCTTATAATTTCCACTGTCATTTCCACTTTGAAAAAGAAGATTCTTACAGGGTTTTGGATTGGTGTTTTACTTGATTCTTGAACACATCCACAGCCTTGCTCGTCTTAGAAATCAGTCATATTCTACCAAACAATATTAAATTATGCCTGCAATGAGCAAGCTTTGATAGAAGTGCTGTATTTTATCCCCCTTCCACCACCCTCATACCCTCGGCTATCATTCCCCTCATGTTTTAAGGCTCCATGTTTTTGGTAGAAAACTGGAAGGTATGTAAATTTCTGTATTTTTTCCTCCTCTTATTTTGGAAGGTAGGTACTATTTTTTTGTCAATTTTATGTGCTTAAATTAACAGATTTATCAAAACTCTTTACAGCTGCAATTTCATGCATCAACTCTTTCAACAGCTAAGGAAGAAAGTTACTCAAGTMATATGGTGCTTTCATAGTGAGAAGCTGAAATGCTGCTATTCTYCAGATTTTGGAGTTCCCTTGCCATCTGAATACTAGCTTTTTTAGCATTTAGTAATTACTATTTTATAAATCCTAACACTAACTCTGTGTATGCTATCATGTGTGTATGCACATCACTCAACTGTGAGGAAGCATTAATTCAGTATTTCATTCATACCTCATCTAAGAGGACTTCCTTCATGGGAAGTATCTCCACTTCCTCACCATCTCTTCTTCTTTATGAGGCCAAGGAACCTTTTGCCCTCTACTTGTTTTCTCTTCATAATTCATTTCAACTTCCTATGCGTGACAAGGCTCAAGGAAACAGGCTTCTGGGCTATTCCATATGACGACGTCTCCTAACTGTGCCAGTGGCAAATTTTCTCTCTGCTGCTGTGCTGGAATTTTTATTGGCCAGCATTCAGAGCCTTTCCAGAATTTGCATGGGCAGCAAATCTAGGTTAGATTATTTTATGATTAGATAAAGGCAATACCAACCTGACTGGTTATTCTCTATAACCCACCTCTTTGGCTAAAGACAAGCAGCTCTTTCTTGCAAATAAATAACATAGTGCCAATCAGTTCTGCATTGGCAGGACTGATCTAGATGCCAGTGCTTCTAAGAGGCACAGTGCAACTTCAATTGTAGTCTGAAGATGCATCTGGATCCAAAAACAGTCGGGATTTAATGTTTCATACATGCTGGCTGAAACTAGCACCTCTTAAACCAGARCTCATCCTCAACTCTCTTGCTTATGCTTTTCCTGAGTTTGAGTTTCCTCCCTAATATTACTCTAAAGGAACTGATTAAAGGGTAGCGTATAAGACAATAAAGAAACTAGATGTCTTTGCAGCCTTAGTATCTAGAGCTAGGAGGTTGATAAATCATAAAACAGTCACTTCTACAGATAAAACACTTTTGCCCTCCTGAAAAACGCTCCTTAAATCAGGACAGCATTGATTTCTGCCTTGTGCTCCCAGAACAGCCTCAACAACATGAGCTGTCCACGTTCAGTGGTGTGACCACGGCCACTGCATGAGGGACCCAGCTCTCAAAGCCTCACCTCATCAGCCACCCCAATTAATCCCCTGCTTTTCACTCGCAGAATGAAGAGGTTGAGCTGCATTTTTATCCTTTACATCACAGCTCTCAGTAGAGGCTTTGGAAGGTCTAAGGCTAAYGAGCCTGGGCTCTGCATGTCCACARTATACACAGMCCYCCAGGGGCATGGYAGCCCCAACTTGCAGTGTTATCCTTCACAAAAGAAGGGTAATGAGCAGAGAAGGGTAACTGCCTGTTGGCACATACAGACACRGCTTCAATATACTGGTGTGAGTCCCCAGAGCAGCACAGTCTAGAGAACATGACACTATGTGGGCAGAGTACAGGAAGCAAATCTGTTGTGGGAGGGAAAACACTAGGTATTTTCTCTCATCTTGAAGTGAAATGGGATATAAAAAACAACTACCCTGGGTGGGAAGACACATCACATCTATGATATTCCAGTTATGCATGCACAAACAAAAATGCTGGCAGCTGTTTATGAGGAAGAAATGCAAGGAATTGCTAGCTTTGAAGCTATCTCATTCTGTCTGTGGGAACCTGCAAGGGCTGAGAAAGGAACTTATGTCACTGTCTGGCTCCCTCAGGAAGGGGATCAGACCRAGATCCCCCTGGCAAGTGCTCTGGGTGGCTCTGAAAGGGCCAGGTCCTGGGCAGCCAAACAGAGCTCTGGGCTCTCCTGCACCGTCTTTCATGAAGTTCAGATCTGCCCTGTAACCTAGACTGAACTGTAGGCACCAGCAGCAACCCTGGAGCAAAGCTGCTCGTGACTCCACTCGTCACTCCACTCGTGACCATTATAGTAACACCAGTGTTTCTGATAGTTTTCTGGGCCCTAACACTCYCTCTCTTCACTACAGACCCATCTTTTATCTGTTTCTATAGATTGCTCAGTTTTTCTGCTTATCTCTCCAGTGTGTGCCGATGTCCATCTCTGACATATTCTGCAGAGGAGAGCCCTTGCTACCCGTGATTGCTGCTGTTCTCCTGAAGAAAAGGGCAGTTTGGTTGCTTGTATACAGCACTACTAGGGTACTATTGTGCTGTTACAGGACAATCGGGATTTGAGGCAGAGCCCAGAGGGCTGTATTCAGTGACCCAACGTCTAGTTAGAGGCCTGTAGATAGTGGCATACCCAGAGGTCAGTATTGGGTCCAGTACTGTTCAGCTTATTCAGCTCTGTGACTTGCRTGAAGGGTCAAAGTCCCTTCTCAGCAGGTTTGTTGATGATACAAAACTGGAGGAGTGACTGAGGCACYGAAGGGCTGTGCYGCCATTCGGAGGGACCTGGRCAGGCTGGAGAGATGGGCAGAGAGGAACCTCATGAAGTTCAGCAAGGAGAAGTGCAGAGTCCTGCCCCTARGSAGGAATAACCTYATGCAGCGGAACAGGYTGGGTGTTGACCTGCTGGAAAGCAGCTTTATGGAGAWGGATCTGGGGGTCCCACTGGGGGTCCCATCACAAGTTAACAGTGAGCCACTAATGTGCCCTTGTAGCCAAAAGGGCCAGTSATATCTTGGGGTGCATTAGGAAGAGTGTTGCCAACAGATCAAGGGAGATCATCCTGCCCCTCTACTCAACCCCCCTGAGGCTACATCTGGAGTGTGTCTAGTTCTTGGCTACAAGGAAGACATGGAGCTACTGGAGGGAGTCCAGKCAAGGGCTACTAAGGTGATTAAGGGATTGGAGCTTTTCTCAAACGAGGAGAGGCTGAGAGAGCTGGGACTCTTCAGCTAAAGAGAAGGCCAGGATAGGTGAAGATCTGTATATKTTTCTGAAGGTAGAGTATAGGGAAAGTGAGGCCAGACTCTTCTCAGTGGTGCCCAGTGATAGGACAGGAGGCSATAGGCACAAACTGAAACACAGGAAGTTCTATGTGAACTGGAGGAAAAACTTCTTTACAGTGAAGGTGACTGCACTGGAACGGGTTGTCCTGGGAGGCTGTGGAGTCTTCCTCCTTGGAAATACTCAAAAGCAGTATGGGACACAGTGCTGGCGACCCTGTTTGAGTGCGGGTGTATGGGATGGAGTTGGCTAAAACATCTCCAGGGGTCCCTTCCAGCCTCAACCATTTGGTGATTTTGTGATTCTGTAACCTTCCCATTGGTATGTCGGGTATCAAAGGASTGTATTGCTAGGCCTCGCAAACTCAGTGTGAACCCCAACATCCCGAAGCACTGAGAGTAGCCTGAAACTCCCTTCTCCTACTTGTCTGTTTGGAAGATGCAGTGAGCCATGTCCCTCTGCATTCTCACTGCAGAAGTGGGAATTCCCTGTGGTCCTGCAGGATCCCTTTCCCATCTGGCTGTTCTGCCTTGGTTGCAAGTCCCTTTTGGAAATTAGGAGATGTTTGCTTTTGTTTTTGTTTTCCCTCTGTCCCTCCTGCTCCCTTGTTAAGTTGCTTTCTTTGCCCAAAGTGACTCAGGACTTTGTTGCCTACAGCTTGTTGGTCCTGTGAGAGCGGCAGCGTCTCACTTGCAGACACACCTTCTTGTACCACAGATCTTAGTWCATTTGCTCAACTGTTCTTGAATGTCACCATCATGGAAAATGACCTGGGTGACGCAGGCACAAGAGGCTTTGTCTTTTAGCCCACCCGAACAACGAGGTCTGGGAGTAGAATGGAAAGTCTCAATCTCTGGGACTCTGGTGAACTCCTGAAATTCCTGCATGTCCAGAATAGCTTTTGGTTCAATTATTTACTCTCACATTTAAGAGTTTCCTTTAGCCAGAATGAAGTTATTTAATTCTTACACCTGAAACTTTCCCATTTCCTTTTGTATTTACTGTCTACTGAGAAAAATGAGGGATGAATGAGTATGGAAAGTTACTCATGAATAATCTCACTTGTTGGCTTTCCTCACATTACCTGTTCTCTTATCTCKTGAGGCTTGGGAGTTGGGAGGGCTTCACAGTTTCCCAAGAAGGAAGAGGACTGCTTGCCTTTTTTCCCTAGTATTTGCCTCCAATCCACCTTCTCACCGACAAACCAAAGCACTAATATTAATTTCTTCCTCTTTCAATTCTAGTTGCTGCATCTTTACGCAATTGAATGGAGCAGTGAAACCACTTAAATGGGGCAATCTGTCAGACTTGTTGGTTTTGGCACTGACTTGCCAGCAAATGTGAGTACAACAAGCTCTCAGCTTGGGCTAATTAGTGCACAGTTTGAACTGACAAGCGTGAGGTTAGACCCTGAACTTTTACAGTCATGTAGTCAATAATGCCTCCACTAATAGCCAGGCTGTTTAGAGATCAGATCTATCACTCTGTCAGCAGGTGCCACCAGGCTTTTGTTCAGAAGATGGATGTTGATGTTATTCAGCTCTCCCTTTAGCCTTACGCTGTGCTTCTGCCTAGAGCAAAGTCACACGCAGATGCRTGTTGCCTTTAAAGACTCTTAATTTTTTGCCAGAAAAATACAAACTCACAAGTTTCGACRGTGCTCGATGATGTAGCTCAGCAGGCTAGATCTTTGTCTAAATCAAACCGAAGGGCGGAGTGCTCGCTGCGATGCCCTGTGATTCATCGGGAAGGGAGCAGGAAGTYGCACAGTCAGGTGGGCTGTTGTCGAGGAGGACTCGTCTGCTGCTGAGCGCTCCGGACCAGCCACTGCCCAGCCCCGCGCTCCTGTCTAGACGGGCAGTCCCTGCACTTCACCAGACTCGTGCTGTGACGGGAATACGTGCTCCCCAGAGCGGTTTCTGTTACAAGACGTAATCTGTCCTCTTGGATTAGTTAACAYGATAACCCTGGGACAGATTTCTCACGTTTGCTACAGAGACACCAGATAGATTCAGACGGGCAGAAACGGTTTGATTTCCCCTCATGATGACTTGCAAAATCTCAGCATAAGCTGAATGAAATTCTGGATTTCCAGTCAAGACAAAACTTGGAAACGTTCTTGTTAGATTGAAGTCTGATAAGGCAGCAAGGGGAAGACTGCATTTGAAAATGTCAAGAATATTTTTTTCCTAGAGCATAAYAGKTTTTTTTTTCTTTTTTAAAAGTTAGACTTTGTGACTATTAAATGCAAGTTTCTAAGAGCTCATGAGAATTTCAGCTCCTGAGCATACTCCTGCCATTTTTACCCCAAAATTCTCTCTTATGAATCCATAGTTCACAACATAAAGTGGTTTTGGCGCCTGTTGCACACAGTACAGCTTGATTCAATTAAAAAAATTCTCTAATGTTACAAGAAATGTAGCTTCCCAAAGAACCCAGAACAACTTATTCCAGACTGTACAGGGAATGCAGTCTCATGTTTTACAGTGCTGTCAGGAAATGAAACAGTCGTAGTTTGCTTCAGCAAAGTGAAATATTCTAGCTAGAAGTGAGTGATCCGACCCAAAGTTGTTTTATCTTTTTTGATAGAGAGCTGAAATAACTGCAAAAGGAAAAAAGGCACTTGATTGTGTGAAGACTGTCGTTCCACCTGAAAGCAATAGTGGCATTATGTTCCATCCAAACATAGCAAGGAACAAATCTTTGTTCAAAACAAAGCAAAAAATCTCTTAGTACAGCCCTGAATCAGTACAACCCGTGCTATACTTTCTGAACTCAGTGATTATCTGTCACTTGCCTGCTTATCTGTGTCTTTCTGTCCYTCTAAGTTTATGGGATGAGATCCCACTCCTATTGAAATCAGTGACAAAACTTCCATTGATTTCAGTAGGGGTTGGATTTTATCCATTGTCTTTAGGTACAGTGAGAGGTGTAATTAAATAAATCTTAGCTGTTGTGGACTTTTAATGCAGTGCTCTTAAGCCCTTGTGTAGCCCTAGGTTTAATCCTCCCATRCTTCATTGCGCCTAGGAGACTCGTAAATAAATTTGGGACTGTATTTTGTACTGCAAATTCTGAACATTCCTGTTCTTTTGGGGCATTTAGAGAATGGTGCAAGTTTTTGCAAATTTGTTCATTTGATTGCTCATCTGTAAAAGACGCCCTCTGCTCTRCTTCTCAGTCCACTTATCTCCAGTGGGGGAATGGCAGGGAAAACSTTTCTGTGGGCAGTGGGAACTGGGAACCTGGCCCTGCTTTCCTGGGCTTGTAGGAGGCAGGTTTTGCATCCACTAGTACAAAAACAGTGCCTTAAATTCTTGCTGTTCCTACTGCTCCCTCCAGTCTGTCCTGAAGCAAGACCCCGGCTCATCCGGCCAGTGCCAACGACACTAAACCTGCCACAGCTAAGCAGTGGGAAGAGCGTGTCACCTATGGAGAGAAGAACGGAGCAAGACTTAAAACATCCACACACCCGCTCTACGTACCTACAGTTTTCCGCCATGTTCCTCCCACAACAAGATGCTCCTTGCTGTGTAGCTTGATCTTACTTGGCCAAACTCTGTGCAGCTGGAAAATCCCATCTGCCTGTGCAGCTCTCGCAGCAGCCCCTGGGATGTGGGCTGTAGTCACTGGGTATTCCCAAACTGGAATGGTGCTGAGATGATTGATTAACTGTAAAACTCAGAGCTTGAGAAGCCCTTCAGCTGCATTCAGAGGGAACTAGCCATTCTCACAGTCGTTCAGCTGCTTGTGTCCACACTAACCTCATTGCAGGCAGGTGTGTTGGTGCATTTGCAGCACGCTCAGTATCTTGAGCTTGCTAAAAGCTGCTGTGTGTTTCTGTGATCTCTTGAGCTTAATCTTCCATCTCTGCTTGTGTTTTTCCTCTTCCAGCTCCAGCAGCCTGAGTTTCRGAAAACTGAATGCCCGTGGAGGTGAGCGCTTCGGCCAGGTAAGCGGCTGCATCGTGCTGGCTCTGCAGTAGGAACCACGGTATCCGCTGSAGCTTTCAAAACTCCCACCTGCATCTTCTAGCGAAAGTTGCTGTTTTCTTGAAAATAAGTGTGTGGAGGAAGGGGGGGTGTATTTAAGAACAGACTCAAGTAAGTATAAGATGGTCCCTTATCCACTTTCTTTCGGAGATGGATGTTTTTGCTTGTGATATTGGTGTGAGGAGGAAGTGAAAATTCAAGGTGGGTGGAGAATGGAGTTTTAACACAGGAAGAGACAAAATATGTACCAAATATTTGCCGGCAGACAAATATGGAAATTTATGGAATGAGGGCTCTTTTGCAACGAGCCCGCAGATTATCAGAGCATGCCCTGCAGGCCCCAGGCTCTGCCCCTGGTAATAGCCAGTGGGGAATGCTTTAGTATATCTGCTATTTCAGCAATCTCTGGTTTGGGGAAGTTGTATCATGTTTATGGGCATAATGTTTGCAGATTTGGGRAGGCTACGTTATGTTGTCCCGTTCCTTTCTGAATCTGCTAGCGTTTTKGCAGTTTCTCCTGGAAATGAGGTTTCTAGGAAGGTGAAGCATTTCTTGCTAGCTGGTCCTAGATTTGTGTATTGAGAAATATTAAAAAAAAAGTACCCTACAAAACATCGTCTTATCGATCGTGGTCCACTGCATGCTGCTCCTCAGGGAACGTCTTCAGATTGAAAAATCCTTCTTTGCCTATTCGCTGCTCAGCGTCTAAGCCACCCTGTCCCTCTCTCTCCCTCTCTCTTTCTAATTCTAGTGTTTCTTCCCTAGGACAAAGTGAGCAGACCTGCACACAATATACAAGCTGTATGGTGCATGGTGCTGCATGGTGACTAGCGTWTTAATGTGGTGTATTTTTCTAACASTYCCTAACACTCTGCCTTATTTCATTGGTATTGAGTTTGTGTCTTCAGAGGGTTCTCCCTGATGATACTGAGGTCTCTTTCCCAGGTAATTGAGTAGCTATTAGCGTATGGGCATTTTGGGGTGTTTTCTTCTGCAGGAGTATCACCTGGCATTTATTGATACTGAATTTCTGCCCTTTTTTTGTCCACTTGCTCTGAACCAGGGGAGCCCTCTGTGGCTCTTCACAGCCACCTTCGAATGTGACTGCTGTGGCTTTTATCATCTCCTCACATGAATTACATTYGTGTGGAATACAAGGAGCTCATATCTCACCTATCAAATATTGTCAYTTTTGTGGCTGGAGTCTTTTACGGAGCGTATGCTCTGAGATCCCAAACTAAGGTGGTGCTGTGACTATCTAGAGCATTTGCAAATACTGTTTGTTTATTATCGGTTGTAAAGAATCATGAAAGTTTTTATTCTTTCCTCTAACAGATACAGATTTCTGGTATTAGGAAGTGATTAATAATTGCTAGTCTCTTTTTCCCCTAGTGGTTCTTTTGTGGGAAATGATGCAAAATGAGCATGCTGTCCACTTAAGTGCTGCCAAATTTATCTAAATGGATTTTTCCATCTCCCATCAGAAGAAACTTCAATGTTTTTTGTTTGAAGCCCTAGCTACCACAGCTCTGTTCCTCTCTTATTTGGGGATGAAGGGGACACTCTTTGCTCATTGCATTGCTCATTCCTCGGCCTCTTTGAATGGGGTTTTCTCTCTGCCTCTKCAGTGCCTGTTTAAACTTGGCAGAGAAATTACGTAGGTTTCAGGAACACGCAGTTTTGCAATTAAAAATGAACCCAAAGTCAGACAGATTATGAAGGTCTAGAAAAATCTATGTCTCCTGGAGCAGCCAAGTGGGACGATTCTGTCTGTGTCTGAGATGGGTCTATCTCTATACGTGAGCTGTCAATTTGCCATGTAATTTTTCCTTTGTAGCCAACTCACTGTATTTTTACTAGAACTGAGAGGCGAGAAGTTGCCTTGGGCTGTACGCTCTCTGGGGGCAGCTAGTTTCAAAGTAACTCAAGCAAGCAGCATGGGGACAAATAGGACAAACTGTGCAGTGGATGAGGCTGGAGAGGTGGGGGAACTGGGCACGAGCAAGCCTGGAACAAGGAAATACMGGACAGGAGACACAGCAGTGAAATCCCACGCGAGCTTTGGGGTGTGCAGGCCGTGCAGTATCAGTGTTTTTCACATTCTCATCTTCTTGACCTTCTTCAGCCTGCAGCTGCCTTCCAGTCAGCTATTTTCTTCATGCAGTGCAGAAGAACCTATTTGGGATTTTTCTGAGTGGTGTTACCMATGTAGATCCTGAAAACAAGAAACATAAATTATTTCCTTGTGCTTCATCTTGTGTTTGTCAACAGCGTTCTTCCTCTGGCTGAACTTGTCTTGCGTAGGCACTGCAGAGAGAAACAAGACTGTGCTGTCCCATGTTTAGTCTGTCTTTAACTCTGGATCAAAGATGTTTAATTTTAAATTATGGACTTCCTAGCTACTAGGTTCATTCTGACATTCATGGCAAGCTTCATTCTTTCACAACATATGTTACCACTATAAATAAAGACTGTGGCCAACAGCTCAACAGTTTTGCTTCCAACATGGAGTGGGAACTTGCCTGGTCTTCCGAGCGGTCATAAATACACACTTTCCAAGAGAGTTCACTTGAGCTGGGGCTGGTTAACATAAGAAGAAAAGATCAAGGTAGCTCAATAGTCTTCAAATCAGTACAGTCAGGAAGGAAGATAAACTGGTCTCCAGCTCTGTTGTGGATCGGTAGAAAGTCTTGAGCTGCCATCACAACGGAGGGTCCAACTCTCTTGGTGGGAAGGATGGGGAGGTGCTGGGAGCTGGCCAGCCATGGGGGCAGCCAAATCTGTGCTACCAGAGCTCCACAAGGCAAGGTGAGGGCTGTGGCACGCGGGAGTGAGCTGGGCACAGCAACAGGGCCTCGTATGRATCTTTGTATGAATGAGGCACTGTGGGAAGAACTGGCCATGGTCTTTGGGCAGGCCCTGTGCCTGCMTTGTGCCAGGCCTTATCCCTCTACATTGTGATTAAACACTTCATGTGAGCTCAGTGAGAGTGCAGGAGGGAAAGACTTAATGAATGATGTTATGTATGGGAAGTGGCACTGCCACAAGCTCCTCAGTGACGTCTTTTGAGAAACAAGAGGAAGGTGCTCAGCTCCTTTCCAGTTTTCCTTTAATGAGCTGTGTTGCAATGCACATGAGGCAGTGGGCGGTGTGTGTATATACAAAGGCTGGATGATGAAATGAGCAGAAGAGCTCTTTGTATGTTTATAAGATTAGAAGCCATTCAGTCTTTGGCAGCAGTACCAAAAAGACAAATCTGGAAATATCCATTTCCATCTTTGAGTCTAATCTCCCACCATCTTCTGCAGCCAAAACCATGACATGGACRTATGAATGACTGGGAATCACCGTGGCTGCTGAGTAATTTTCTTGCTCTCTTTGTTACTGCTCTTATCACTTTGATCATTTCACTCCTCCACTCATCAACATTTTCATATCACAAGAATCATGCAATGCCCCAGCTGTTAAAAGAGAAAATTTGGAGTATTGCTCATCAGTAGCTTATCTGATTTCAAATGAGCTGGGTGGCTGTGATGATTTTTACACTGTTTGAACCAATAATTTATGTAACCTCAATGCAACTCCTGTGCCTCAGCACCAGAGCTTTAACAGTGTAAACTGTTCCTAAAATATTAGGATCGATAATTTTGAATACAGATCTAGTTTTCCCAGGGATTCAAGCTCTGCCCTCATATTTTGGACAAGCTAGAGTTCTCTGTAAAGGGCTTTCAGCTGATGCATGTTTTGGAGCTCTCAAACACATGGCTGCTACACCTGTGAGTACAAAACCAGCTTATCTAGTGGCAGGGGAAGGAGAAACTGAGCTACAGCAAGGATGCCCTGGAGGGGAAAGTACTGATATCCCCAAGGATCGGATCAACCAGGAGAAAAGACACATTAGACAACGAGGGGACAGAGCTAGCCAAGCATAGCCCTAAAATCCAATTACGCTCATCCTCAAACCAACCTCTCCTCTCCTCTTCCTCAACTCCTCCCAGCCCTTTTCCAATGCTCTAATCCTCTCAACCCAGTACTTTCTCCTTGCTCATTTTCCCCTGCCTCTGCCAGGTAGGAGCGTCTGATAGGCTGGAATTTGTGCTGTATAACTTTTATTGTTAAGGTTTCTTCTTATTCTTGATTGCTAAATGGCATTTTGAGTCTAGTTAAAGTTCTGGCCCCAAAGAACCTCAAAACTGAGAGCTCTGTGTTCAGTTCTGCACTAGGTAATGGAATATTTCCCTTTAGCAGTTTTGTGTTGTAGTTATTCCTCTTAATATTCCTTGCAGTTGTCTGTGCATGAAGGAACACTCTCTCTGCAGCTTCTCTAATTTGATACAGATATAGAAATCATCTGTTTTGGTTTCTTCTGTGTGATTAATGATAAATGCACAATAGGTCCTAATTATATAACAGGTCCTTTTTATGTTTCTATTTTCAGTTTGTTTCTGGATTTGTTATCATTTTTCATGAACCTGTTGGCAAACACAAAGTCTTTCTGCTCTTATYTATGGATAAGTTTTTTTTTTCTTGTTTTGTTTTTGTGGTACCTAAATCTCTGTCTTTCAGCACTCTATATATTTAAAAATGGATCCAAATGTGTCTTGGCACTTTTAGCATGATCAGAGTTTGCTCCACTAATGCTTGAGCTGGGATTTCAAAACATCATGTAGAACAAAACATTCCCCAGCCAGGGAGGCAGAGAGCTGCCAAAAGCAGTGCTGTGGTGCCAGGAGGAAGCATGAGAGAGCTGCAGCTGATGCTTGAACCAAGTATTTGTAAGAACCCAGTATTTATAGGGAGCATAGAGAGCACAAACCTTGGAAGAAGCAGCTCRTGCACAGGTCACCACTTTCCCCAGCAGATTGTTCCAGGGTAAATAATTTACTCCCAAATCAGAATGYCGCTGAGTTTTGTCGAAGGCAGGGAATGGAGGAGGCGTGGATGGCTGGAGGTTGGCAGCTGTTCCCGGGTGGAATACCAGGCAGTTCCTCTGCCACGATGGAGCCCAAGCATTCCTCTAGGACCTCTGTGAGGACTGGACTCTCCAAACTTTCTGCCACCTCTCCCATGGGTTTTCCTGTGGAACAAGGTTGCATTGCCACATGGAGCTGACTTTCATAAAAGTTAAGTTTTAATATCAGAAGAGATCAGCTAGAGGTAGTGGATAGCTGAGTTCTCTGACATCGTGGCTATCTCCATCAGTTCGTAGGAGCTTAGTTGACTGATGAAACTGGACAGCTATTGGGCATCAAAAGGTGTGGGAGGCCCTACCTTTAACCTTGTGAGTCCTGGAAATCATCTCTGACTAATAAGATGATCATCTCTTACGAAGGCCAATTTTTGTGAGGGTAGCGTGTGGTTTGTCACACTGGATAACCACACGTAGCTGAGGATAATCCAAGTAGTGGGAGGCTAGCATTAGAGACCAGTGCTGACCAGAGCAAGCAGAAAACATAACTTAGGACTTCTGTACCATAGGAAACTGCAGGCAGAGGGAACACAAGTTGTGAATGCTGAGGAGAGGACAAGTGAAACTTGTAAAAATACAGAGATAAGCAGGGAATTGGAGCTGAAAGCAAACAAGTTTCAACATTTAGTGGGGCAGAAAACTGGTTGGAAATAAGCTTTCCATCTTGCACTTTCTATTTATTTATTTATTTCTCTCCAGAATAGGTGGGGAAGGATTTTTGTTAATAACTCAAGGGATCTGAGCACAGTTTTCACTAAGTTTGACATATGTGGTTTTAAATCTCGGGTGCTAGAATCAAGAGATGCCATCAAGATACAGCAGTAATATAGAAAGCGTGAAGCAAATACAGTCTAAAAGACCAGATACCAAAGCAAAAATACTCAAATGTGCACTATTAAAAGTGCTATTGCAGTGAGATTCACAAGATGGTATTGAAACATAATTTTGCCCATATATTCCTCTTCACAACCCACAGAAAACTTTAAAAGCAGACTTTGCTTCTAGCTGTTGAATAATGCAGAAAGCTACTAACATGCTTCTCTTAGGTATGGTTTGGGGAGGAGGGGAATACGGCACTCCAGTGCTTGAGCTTGCACAAAGAAAATCTATTGGCCAAAAAAAAAAAAAATTATCAAAGAACAGCAATATAATTTCTCATGGGAAACTTGCAAAAGGAGAGAGACAAATGAAAGGATGTGGACAGAGGGTGGACAAGTAACAGGAATCTGCCTACAGTTTGCCTGGAAATGCTTAAAAGATGAGACAGAAAAACAAATGAGCTACACAAGATCCCAAAACAGCACGAGAGCTACGCCCACCATGAAAGCCTGACTGACCATCCTAGAAGAAATCTATGAGGGTGGGAAGGATAAAAGACAGAACTGTAACCCTTCATAGAGAGAAGGCTACTTCTGCCCAAGGAGGGAATAGGTTCTTTGAAAATCCCATTTGAAAAGGGCATGGATTCCCACCAAAGAGGTGGGCTGCACGTCTGGCAGTACTGACAGCTTTAACACTGGTCTGGTCTTCTCTCTTTCCTCTCCCAAAGCTTCCAGAGTTACTAGAGGAGGAGTTGCTTCCACAATACTAGGACAGGATAGCACCGAGTAGGAGAGAGATGGAAAGGAAGCCTCACTTTTTGAGACAGTCTGAGGACAGCAGCTACATTCACATGAGGTGGGTTAAGCCCAGGACATCCTGCCTGGGCAAACCATTCTGCCTCAGGTAAGTGGCAGCTGGCTAGTGCTATCCCAGAGGGCTGAACTGATCAGAGGGGAACGCTCACAAGCAGCATGAGAAAGGAGAATCCCAGTCAGAATTCCTCACACCAGCAGAGAGATAAGAGGACATGGCCTTACAGACTGTACGTCTTGGGCTGACGATTTGCAGAGACCACCCAGCAAAATTTCTCAGACCTGCTGCTAATTTGCACGGATGTTTATGTTTGGTGTGCGAGACAGTCACACAGGAACACGTTCTACTTGCTCAGGTTGCAACTGCTCCGAATGCTGCTCCTTGCTCTGCAGTTGACCCTCACCTAGGGCAGGGTCCCTAGCAGCGCTCCCTCGTGGTGCTGACCACCGAATCCCCAGCACAGTGGCTGGATCAGCTTGGTTTCAGGTGAGAATAGCTTCCATATGAACGGTGAAGGAAACTGTGACCCCAAAGGCATGACAAAAAAATGGAAGTGGCAGAACAGGGCTAGGCCAGGCACCAGAGGAAATGGAACCCACCATTCATCTTGTCTACTGGGGAACTTGTTTCCCATGACGTAGAGGAGAAGGCAGCAAGCCTGCCATCATCACAGGGACTAAATCAGAACTCAGCTTCGAGGTCAGAAAATCCACCTAAATCTGGAAACTCTTATCTTAGCAAAAAGGAAACACGAAGCTTGACTTTGACCACTTTTTCCAGATGTTGGGCCTGGCTCAGGGACAAATGACCTGCAGAGTGTAAGTGAAAATGGAAAAACAGACACAAAGTGCTTCCCGCTCAGCTTCTCCTCCTGCTGGACATTAGCTCAGATCACAGGAAGGCAAATGCTCCGGATGATTCCGGTCACCTACAGGGAGCAGAGGAACACATTCCCTTTGTGCTATGCATGGATAGCTGGAGACAGCACAGCCAGACAAGTCCAGCCTCAGCAGATCAGCCCAACTTGCGCTCCTCATGGTGTGGAGCACTTCTTGGCCAATGGCAACCAACCCCATTACATGACAAGGCCACAAAGGACATCTGTGCTTCTTGCAAGCTGAGTAAGTCCCTCTCACTGGCAGAGCCAACTGTGAAACTCCCACATAACTAAGCCACAAGTTGCCTAGGACTACCTCTGAACGATGGATTATTAAGCATATCTAAAACTACAATTCCTATTCATTTGGCTTTTTGAAATAATAAGATCTGTTGATACATCATTTTCTTCACATTTTCAGTGCGGAACATGCACCCTGTTTACACCCCCTTATTTCCTCACAGCTGTGATATTCTTGCAGTAGGTTTGTTCCTAAAGTCACATACATAACCTAAAAAGTTGCTCAATACCTGCTTATTTTCTGCTATCCGTCAGGGCGGGTTGCGTTGAATCAGGTAGACAACCCACACGTGTATGATAAAACCGCCCTCTAGGGGAATAGAGCCAATCACACCCACGCCCAAAGCGCTGAGGATGCCGGGATCCACGAGACTTCTGCAAGTCAAGGAGTGGATGAGACCAGCGCCGCATCCTCCTAGATCTTCCTATGTCAGCACCGCTGCTGGAGCTGAAGTGCTGGAGACTGGAAAGTCTCGTCTAGGGCCTCCCGCCCAGAGGAGGCCACCAAGCTGAACTCACCAAGGGCACAACCAAAGGTCCCTCTTTTCTGGCCAAACCCACTGGACCGTCCATCAACTCAAAGGCATTTGTGGCATTATCCCTTTTAGAGGGACCGTGTGGTAGCACTTCGATGTAGGACAGAGCTATGAGAGCGCCAAGCACTGACAGGACACCAAGCAGCACTCATACTTCAGGAGAAATGATGCCATGAGGGGAGTACAGCTAGGCATAAAGAGGGCAAAGCACAGGAAAAAAATAAGACTCCACGTTAGTCCAGATAGCTACAAGTCTTGGCAAAGGAAACTTATTGTAGTGCTAACTGAAAAAAAGGAAAAGAAAAATTATAGCGCAAGGACCAACTATGCATCAGTTATTCTATCTTATACAATAATGTTTCCATTGAATAGGCAGTTTTCCTGCTGTTCCGTCAGAGATGAACACAAGCATTTTGTATCAGTGTATTAATCTACATCAAGTATTTTTGCTAGCCTGCAGTATGCGTGTTGAGAAACACCGGCTCTGGTTTCCTCTGTGTGGTGTGGGAAAGCCAAAGATTTCCCTTTTCTGGCTGATGAGAGGCTCGTGCTGTGCGATGATCTCTGATGCTCCTTCCCTTCCTCTGGGCAAGCCATTTTAATGACATGCTAGGTCCTCATCTCAAAAGCGTGCTAGTAAGGCCCAACATGCTCAAATCCAACAGCAGAGCACAACTCAAGCGCACCAAATTATAGACAAGCTGCACAAAGCCCGTTTACTGCATTGACTTGAAGAGATGAGGCATCTCCAGCCCTTCCCCACTCACAGCTGCCTCAGAGCACCTCAGGATGCTCCTGTGAACCCACTAGAGCAGGTCAGCACTGCAGGGAATAGCAAACACTAGGTGCTCCCAGGGATTTCTCGTGATCAGCTTCACCAAGATCGTTCTCAACCTGGCATCTACTTCTCCCCACCTCCTCAAGGGCAACATTGGCCCAAGGACAGACAACGTGAACACTAAGGGGATGCCATGAAAAGAGCAACAACAGCCTGGAAGAAAATAGAAAACGTGGACTTCATTGCTACCCTGGTGCCAATTCATCTCCGAGTCATTTTGAAACAGCACTACACCACACTGGAAACTCCTCAAGGCCGGCAGAAGAGCCAGGCGCGCCCTGTTTTGAGCAAGACATTATATTCTTTACGTATTAGTGTTCACGGGCTTGGAGATCGTCGGTGCATCTCAAGTGTTATCTCTCAGCCTTCTCCCCCATAACATTTATGGGCAGCAGAGCGTAAATACCACAGCGGCTAAGATCACTTGTGGGAAACCGCAAAGAACAGCGAGACTCGGACGTGCAAGAGCGAGCGCAGACAGCTCGCTGGGAGCTGCCCCGGGAAAAGCAGGCAAAACTGGAGACGAGCGACTGGGAAGTCCTGTCAAGAGCCTGGTCCAGGAGGGGGACAGAGCACATACTCAAAATGAAGTGGGAAGGAGGCCGCATTAGGAGGAAGTGCTTCCTTCTCTGGGTTTTTAATCGCACTGTGGTGGCTGGGGAGAAATAAAGGCTTCGAATGGCAACAAGAACTAGTTAGCAGCATGCTCCCATTGCCACTTCTGCCTGTGGACACCCTAGCACTTCCACATCGATGCCAAGAGCTGCCCTCCTCACCTCTCTGCCCTCAAGGGCAGAGAAGGGTCATGGATGAGGGCATCTCTTATCTCTCCTTTTAGCAGAAGGGCACGAGCAACAAGAAGCATTTCCACAAACAACGAGGAACACACTGGTCAGCAACCCCATGTCACAAATGTCAACCAGTTGGAAGCAACAGTGGCACAATCAACGCCATGAAGTGCCAACACAAAATGTGCAAGCAGAAAAGGCAGCTGTCCTGAAGACACTGCGGTGCAAAGAGCAAACCCATGCAGCTAGCCAAGCCAGCCAAGCAGGACGAGCAGAAYGAACCCAAACCAAAGGAGAGCAGAAGTTGAGCTGAGCACTTACAGAGCACRGCTAGACTGGAATAATTTGTGCCACCCAAACAGAAGGGAGGTTTCAAAGAGGGCATACAAACTGTGAAACTGCAGAGAAAAGGGAAGTATGTGAATGATATCATCCTGTGCTCCACACTCAGAGCACTCAGTTCTCTGCAGGAATCTTGACAGGGCAACAAACTGGAGGAATAGCTCCATAGCCTTGGAGTTCCTTTAAAGAATAAGGATTGGCTTGCTTAGAGTAGTACTGCAAACCGCATGTGGTTTCGCAGTCTGACTACAGGACATGCAGCTCAGGTGGAGAGTTTTACTAGTTCGCAGAACTGGGACAGGTCCTGGAGGGAGAAAAGAGGTTCCGTTAAGGGAGTTTCCAAGGTTGGGGKTTTTTTATTTTTTTCTTCTGAGAATCGGTGTGAAGAGAAGATGTGGTGAGGATGGGAGAACTCCCTTCTCCTAAACCCTTCTAACCACATGTGATAGCATACATTTAATATGTTATCATTATAGAGGTGGGGCTGTCCCCTACAGCAACCTGAACTTCTGCTCAGAACATTCCCTCGCTTTCAAGGAAGAGGAAGGGCGGCCACTCATTTATCCACAAGCCACACGAAGAGGAGGAGGAAGAGTGACACATCCCTATCCACTCCAGCCATGCACCAGAAAAGCCATCTTCCTCATCCTCCCAGGTCCTTGCCAAAGGGAAAAACAGCCCAGATGGAAAAGTTTGATAGCATGAAACTTTGCCCTGACATTTGAAGCCACATGGATATTCTCCTTTGGAGCCATGTAGACATGGGAGAGCTGACAGGTTCAGAGATAACGAGGAATAAAAATTAACGGCATTATTCCTGAGGAAGGGATTGGTTATAAAACAGGTTTTATCAAAGTAGATTTTAGATCATCAGACAGATGATATTCCAATCATCAGTCTGCAAAATGAACTAGCTACCAGGGTGCAAGTACCAGCAAGTCCCTTATCCCTCTGGAAGAGATTTGTTTCTCTGGGATTTCCCTTGGAATTACCCATTGCTACCACCTCTCCCCCAAAGTTTTCAGCAACATTTTAAAGAATGAATAGCATTTAAAAAATGAACACCTCAGTTTTCACTTATCCCTGCTGGAGACACCACAGTGGTCTGAATTTCTAAACATTTGTCATTTCATATTTTTTATGAATAAGCCTTATTTCAGGTGTTCTGACATGGGCACCTATCATGAAACATTTAAGCCTTCCCTCTAAGGAGTAGGTAATAGCACAGACGCGGGGGAAAAAGCCACAAGAAGGGCAACACTGCAAAGTTACTAAATTCAAAGGGCACTTATGTACATCTACAGTTAAGYGCAGACTTAACTGTTTTCCTTAACTGGTGTCTTACAGCCCAGTGCAATAGGGACCATGTCCAAAAAGATCATTAACAGCACAGCCTTGTTTTTCTTCCCCGGATTATATCTCCTCCACAGGAATTATCCCTCCTGGTTGCTCGTGATTCAACTTACTGGAAAGTGAATGGCACAAAACAACACCTGTGTTGGCAGAAGAAACCCCCCCTATGCTTACTCTATGTTCTCCACACGATCTAGTGCCCAGAGAAGACCTGAAGTTTTGGTGCTGCTTAGCAGTGGAAGCACTCCCCTAAGGTGCTGCTGACCTGCCTTGGCAGGACTGCCCCCAGTCCAGGCTGTGCACTGGGGCAGGCAGAGCTCGACCTGCCCACATCTCTTCTGCGGCCGCTGGGAGGAAAGTCCCCTCACCATTCCAGCTGTGTGCAGTCACACCAGCATCTTTTCCATCTCCTGCAGCCCACAGAACTATGACATGCCRCTTAAGAACGGGACACATGTAGGAAATAGAAGGTAARGCAGAACAAGGCAAGCTTTTAGGCTAAGACCGAGTGAGGGCCTTCTGGGGCAGGGAGAACAACATGTRGAGTGGAAGGACCAGACAGCAATGGCAGAGCCCCAGGCAGCTCTGGAAGYCTAATGTCCAGCAAAGACCACGAGGCTTTGAGATGTGGACTGGTTGTTTGGTCTTCCTATCAATCTCTGCTTAACTGCCATGGCCAGCAAGTCTGGAAATAAAGTAGAGGAAGGTTAATAGAGCGCTTTGTTGGCAAGATAGGATCTGAGGGCACTCAGTTTATTGAATAGTCAAAGTCTTGACCCTAGCTTGGTAGCCTGAATTCAGCCCCATTCCCTATACTTGCTACATTCATGCCATGTCCAGTCTTGTTTTAAATAACTAGGTGGTTTGCCACATTTAATGCTGAGAAAGGTCTTTGTACGAGGGGAAGAAATCAAGGAATCATTACAAGGTCTTTGGTAAAGACAGCATCCATATATTGCTTAGCTTCCAGTGTAAATAAACATATAGAGAGTATTAAAAAGGGGTCCTGTAATTACCTCTGAGCAGATACTTCAAAAGAAATTGCAATGAGCGATCACAGAGAGTCTAACAAAAGGACAATAAAAATAATGTTAGCTGACCTAAGAACCCGAGGCTGGGATACAGATTATAATAATCCTGAGTATGTCTTGCTTAGGTCCCCAGGAGCTTGAGCGAGCACTTCCCTCTGCTATTTTAGCTTACTTGTCTATCAAGGACTCCCCAAGCTTTGAGCTGCATCTTGAGAGGACAGGAAGCTGCAGCACCATCCAGAGCAAAGCTGCAGCATAACGCGCTTGCCCCCTCCTTGCAAATATCAGAATAAACCACAGCCCCCCAAATGCGGTTGCTAAAGCCAGAGCAACTTCTTCCTGCCCCAGATTCAGCACCACCAGAAAGGCCTCCCCTTCTGGGAAAGGGTTCAGTACCATCAGTGYTTGCACTTTAAAGGTTAAGCCCATGGCAAGATGCTTGCACCGCCTTGCTGGCCCACTCTCCTGCTGCCCCGAGCTGTTTGCAGGGAGCAAACAGCTGCAGCAGAGGGAACCAAGCAGGTAGATGCACCAGAYGCAGAGCAAACCAGCTGCCAGCACAGTGCCACGGGGCTGAGCTGCTCTCTCCCTGCCTTTTCTCCTACCCTATTTCCTTCCCATCCATTTCTGTCCCTTCCCCTCTTCCCCTTTCCCACTGCTGCTTCTTTAATTGTGGCCAAACTCTGACATTGGGGCACCCTCCAGCAGACCCTTGCTTCTTCCCCTAGCCCCAGCCCTGTCTTGCCAGTGGCATTAGAGCAGGTAGGACACATCTTCCAGCTCTGCTCAATGGGAGGAGATAGGAAAGTCATAGACTGCCGCCTTGCACCCTCCTCTCACAGCCACCAGGAAGGAGCACGCCTCTGCGAGGCTCTCAAGGAGGATACAGACACCAGGAGAAACGCTCTTGCTGCTTCTTTTGCCCACTCCCCTCCTAGGCAAAACCAGTTCTCCTCATGCTAAGAAGCACCAAGTCACGTGCCAAGGTTACAAGTGACCTGCAGCATCTCGACCCAGAAGCAAACAGCAGGAGCTGCTGGCTCGATCACCATCTGCGTTCTGTCACCACCAAAGGGCTCAAAGCTTCATCCATCTGCACCCTCCATCTGACCCGTCTCACAGTAAGTCTGTCTTGCAGGAAGAGCAGAGCAAGTATCAAAACATCAGCACAGTGCAGGCTATCTGGGCCAGCGGAAGCAGAGACCACACAGAGGTGCAGGGGCAGTCAGGGCAAATTTCCTGATTCATGTTTTGCAAAATGTCAACAAAAGGTTGTCCCCAAGATCCAGAGCTGCAGCCGCTATCACTTTCTTTTTGGGTGCTTTTCCTGCTCACTTTGCAACGCTTGGAAGGGAACAGGTTAAAAGCTGCCGCTGCATCAGCGCCGCCACAAACTGGGAAGTTTCCTGTTACTCAGCAGCAGGACGTCCACCACGGAGCGGACGGTGCCACCGCACGCCCATGGCGAGTCCCAGGGAATGTCCCTGCGGCCGCACAGGCCGTGTCACCGTGCAGCTCGCGGCAGGTTGGCGAGCGGGTTACTTGAAATATTATCCTGCCAACACAAATCTTTCCTTTCCCAACACACCTGACTGATGTCAAACAGCAGCTCCCTGTTCCTAAGTTCTTTTTGCCTTGCCAGGGTGAAAGCTGAGAATAGGGGACYTAGAGAAGCTCGTGGAAGAGCCAAGAACAGGAAGGAGGAGACCTCAGCCTGGGTCCACTCCAGCTCCACAGCACTTCTAGGCAGTTCCTGCACTCCTGGAAATTTCATTCCAACTTTAAAGAGCMTGAAAAGAGGGACCAACAACTGTTTCATGCTTCTATCCATGAGCAGACCATGGGAAAAACTGAGAATGCACCTGGCCAGATGATTCCAATACAGATCTGCAGGGACTCAAATCAGGCAGCACTCCCATATGTTAAGCACGGTCCCTTTTGCACAGGTATGGAGCTATACCAGGCACAGGAATCTCCTGGCAAGACACRGATCTAGTCACCTGACCCTTTTCCAGGAGTTTCCTCCCCCTTGGACTGTGAAATAATAGTTATGATACGCTCATACCTTYCAGCTAGGGATTTGAAAGTGCATGACAAGCGTTAACTAAACCTCTCCTATCTGCTTCCCTGATGGATCACAGCATCGTGTGACCCGGCGGGGAGGGACCCTCTGGAGGCTGGAGCAGGCACGTACTGCCTGATGGTGCAGATGCGACCGAGGATTGAGTGATGCCACCATGGGCACCACACGGGGATTTCACAGGGCCACAAAGAAGAAAGGAAGCTCAATAAATGAGCTGCTCAATTGAAAGGAAAATTACTAAGCCAAAGGTCAAATATTACTCCATCACTGATTTTTCCCCATTTCTTTCCCACCGTCCCCCACCCCAGTTCCCTCCCACCCCACTTCCTTCCTCTCCTCCCCCCTGCAGCACTACATTAAACTAATTACAAACATTTTTGGTGCCCTCTGCATTAGTCACCAGCAGGAAAAAGTCCTGGGCCAGGTCTACTGCTGCTAGAGCCCAAAAGAGCACCAGGCAAAGGCAGGGGCAGGGACGTGCACAAACATGGCCAGGCTGCGGAAGCAATATGCAAAAATTTAAGGCTTACTTTTGGGGAGCTAACATAGCCCTACAGGGCCAGGAGGGCTGCTCCATGCCCCGGGGAGGAGAAAGTGCATGCGACTCTCGGGATGAGTGCGGGCCGTGCGAGCGCGAGACCGCAGGGCCCCGAGGCTGCCGCGAGCCAGTCCCAGCAGCCCYGACCCGAGCAGAGCGAGACGCGCGCCCGTCGTGATTTACTGCCTCCTGCCACACCTGCCAGCCGCTTCGGGCTCCTCCAGACCCACAGATAATTTCTAGGGTCTTCGGAACCCCTGAGGAATTTCTGCTTCCTGCATCTTCCCGTTCAGATGTGCACAAGGAGGAGCTTGCAGGAGCAAACRGGGACCCTGCTCTCTTCGAGTGGTGTTCAGTGACCAAAGGCACAAAGTGGCTGAGGTGAACAAGCAAATAGATGAAATGTTAATATGCACGTTTGGAAGAGTTTGGGAAAGTTACAGACAGTCCCCACACCAAGAACTCATCCTTCATAATTTTCCTAAACAAATACATTCCCAGGACTTATTTCATTATTTTTCCCCCCTCTTCTTTTCCCAGCACCCGCTGTAACTCTCCATCTCCAAGCAAGACCTCAGAATAGCACAGGAGACTAATATCCGAGCCTCCATCTCCTCCCGTTCCCAAATACTTTTTGGGCACAACCATTTCCCACCAGCCTTTCACTCCACTCAGGGAGAATCAGGGGCCTTGCCAAGCTCATTACAGTATCAACTATTCTCCTTAGAGCTAGTGCTCCAAGTGCATGCCAGGAGTCGGTGCTCCAAATAAAATATGTGGGAAACAGTTTCACAAATGACTAATAGGAAAAGCTACATCAAAAGCAGCTAACTGAAAAAACAAAATAAACCCCCACCACATCATGTGAGAAAACGTCATTTTAATTTTTGCAGCATTTTTTATGGGTAGGTCAAAAGATTAGTGAGCGTCTTTCCCCTGCCTCCCTTCTTTAAATGCTGTAATAATGGATCTAATTCTTACTGTTTGTAAGCATGAGGTCTGCAGCTCACGCTTTGACCCGTATGAGTCAAAGGAGTTAGAGGAGGACAGAAAAGTTTTTCCAGGAAACCTTTTCATGCTCTGGAAATAACCAGAAAGTGATTGCTCCCCTTCCTCTATTTATACTCTGAACTCCTGGATCTGAGTGCAATGTTTTTAGTTTGCTTATTTATTAATCCCAGTAATGTCATTTTAGAGGTACACAATGAGTGGTTCTAGGGAAGCAAGACTGCCACAGCTCTCCAAAGCGGCACAGCTGAGTTAGCTTGTGATTAGCTTGCTTAGTTGTGATTAGAAGTCATTTAGAGAGCAGAAAAGTACAGAAATGAAGGAAGATTTCTCTAGATGGCAGAGCTGACGAGATCTACACCTGTCCCATATGAAAAGGCACAAACTAGTGTAAGATTAGATGCCCAAAGTGAACAGAGCTCCAGTTCCRGCCAGTTCAGGTCAAGGCAAACCAACAACTGCAGCTCCATTCGCACACGCAGCGAGCACCGGGGCAGCAGGGTTGGAAAGCAAGGGCACCTGGTGGGACTGCARATCTCAGGCAGCCACCCCCTGCAAACCCCACTCAAGGCTCAGGCGCTCCCCRTGCCCGAGAAGGTAAAGCTGGTTCATCAGCACTGCTGCTGCATCACACGAGTTTTACCACCGCTACTGCTCCCGTCCAAGYTGACCGAAGAGCAACACCAAGCCAACAATTAAAATGAATGTGTTCATGCACGTTTTCTCAGAAAATGACTTGTTTCTCTGGGCAGTGTTTCCTCTTTYAGCAAAATATTTAATACATCTCTGCTTCCTTAAGCTTCTCCAGAAATAGAACCATTTGTATATATGTTTTTCTATTTTTAGATGACATTACTGGATTTCTAAGTATTCTGGCAATTAAAACAATTGCAACACAGGTCTGCAACAACTCCCACATACACAATAGTCAAAATAACTTTGGTCAGGCCATTTTCATGAGTAATATCATTTGAGATTGAAAATAATGAGTAGAGACCATTAATGATCATTATTTCTAAACCCAAAAATGCTTGGAAATGCTGGACCAGGACTAATTATATGGCCACTGTGGGTGTCAGAGCTTTTGAATTTCAACTCGAAGACAGGCCCTTCTGCTTTTTGCAGTGATCTGGCCTAATCTGTAAAATGCTTTTGATATTTACTTAAATCATACAGAATGAGAAAGGGTTCATGCAGCCAACAGGACATTCCCACCCACTTCCTTTGCCTGTGCCAGGGCAGGATGGCTGCCCTCCTCCTCAAGGAGTTTTAGTTATTTACTTTATTAATCCCCATAATATGATTTTAGGAGCACATAGTGAGTAGCTAAAGCAAAGCAAAAGCACGATAGCTTCCAAAGAAGCTATGTGACTTGTGGAGCTGGGGTGCAGGAGGGTGGTAAACGTGCCTAAATGCCAGAGCAGRTTCTCCTCCTCGTCAAGCTGACTTTGTACTTTGCCCATGTACACATGTAGGATTTGCCTCTAGTCAACAAGACAGTCGAACACAAAAGCCTTTCCCTGCAGCAGTTAACTTTCTGGTGCATATTTGGGTGTGAACATTCACRGATTTACCTGTATTCGCAGATGAAGTTAGCGAAGGTGTCCAAACCCTCCCCCTGTCAGGTCTTGTTGAAGGTTTCAATACAAATCTTTCTGGCTTGGTTGTGATATTCTGGCACATTGAACCCAGGATCCGAGCTAACCCAACTGTTGATCTCAGAGAAAGTGTAGCCCTAGAATTGTCCAACCTCAGAAAGGAAATGAGATTTCTCGACACCACTAAATTGGGAAGAGAGACTTTCCACAAAAGACACTCCTATTATCACCACTGCTATTCAAGTCTGGCAGCTGCACTCCTTGGAGATTCGCATAGCACAGTCTGAACACCTTGTCCTAGGGGAAAAGCTTCAGCTACTTCTCAGAAAAYTCCTTCTCCATCAGACAGAGCAAAACAAGGAGGTCACATGAACGTCTTGAACAGCAGTCAGAAACCTGTCAGACGCTATGTCTGGCTAAGCTAGCCCCTAAAAGCTTTTTCTGCGCTTGCGTACAGACTAGAAAAAGCCCCATTCCAGAATCATGACACATATTAAGAATATCCCTTCCTTTCCAGTGAATCAGAGCAAGCCCAAAGTACAAAAACTGTTCCCGCAACTATGACATTTTTATTATCTTATTTATTTCTGTTTTTCTAAAAATTTGATATTGGCTCCATTTATGGAGCCTACACCAAAACACAGATTACTGATGCAAGCCAGCTCTTCACAGCAACCCAAGATCCACTTTGTAGAGGACTCCTTTAATGGCATTGGTGGGATGAATTAGGCCAAGAGGTTCAGAAATGAAGAAGGGTTTTGGTCAAAATCTGCTCAGTATTCAGAAGTAAACAACACTCGTGGTAACTCTTCTGACCATCATACTAGTCTAGAAATAAAGCTCTGATTTCCCGACTTGACTTCCATTTATTAGAGTGGAAAACTCCCATCTTAGCTGCCTGAAAACTACAAGCCAAGGAAAACTCATCGCTGCTCTTTCTGGGTCCTCAGCTCCTGCCCCCTCTTGTTAGGTCCCCGGGACCTGTCAGAGTAAGTGACAGACAATAGGACAATTTAGAAAGGAAGCATGGCAAGCCTGAGCTGCAAAAGCATTATGCACTTTTTCCACTCTCAGGATATTGTCTCTACCCTTTGCTGCTAAGATATTCAAAAACAAGATGCAAAGGAAAGCTTAGTTTTTCAAATGGCTCTAGTGAAACCCRCCCACATGGAAACTGGACTGTAAAGCGGCCATGGTGCTGTGATCCAGCTAAGTCATCACRCCACCTCAGTCTCCACAGGTGGGTCTTTTGCAGTGGCAGCACTGTTGGGAAGGTCATTCTGTGTAGCCAAATATACCTGTAGTCATGCTGCAAAGGGCTCRCTCCCCCATGGGGTTTTTCATTTCCCCGTCACTGCTTCATTTCCTAGATGTTTTCTGCAGAGCCACTGCATGGAGGGAGCATATGTGCTAGAACAAGGTGGGTCTTGTCTCCTGCTTAAGCCCTACCAGGGCTCCCTCATCCTCAGAGCAAAGAGCACAAGGGGAAACTCCAGGTCTCACAGCAGTTCAAACCAATATGCAGTGTGGTGCCCACTGTGGTCCCCAGCTTTGGTCGCTAGAAACCCAAATGACACTCTGTGTATTACTCAGCAGGGGCTGACATTATTCTCAGGCACAATTCACACAACCATGGTGATAACGCTGGGTCATGCTGCAGGGCGAGGGGATTTCCTTCCAGCCCATCTCTACCTTTCACACCTCAGCGTGACAAGCCATGGTGCATGCGAGTGGTGGGACAGGGTCTCCACCATGGCCCAAGGGTCAATGCTCCTCTGAAGAGGCTACAGTTACCCCTTGAGCATCACYGCTCATTACCACCATGGTGTTGCCCAGTCCACAGTTTCTTAGAAGACATGGAGGGCTTTGAAGGGACCTGGCAGCACAACACTTACTTGCTGCCTTTTCAACTGCTCTGAATAGCTATCCTATAAGCTACCAGTCTTGTGATAACAACCAATCTAATTTCCTGTCTTTAACCTGCCTTTTTAGGTTGTGAGCCTACTCAGGTAGGCACAAGGACATGAGAGCAGGGTCAAGACTACCTGGGTAACAGTACACGAGGGGAAACTGCTGCATGAGAGTTTGACGAGCTGGATAAAAACCTACAACTAGGACTTTTTTTTTTAAACCATGCACAAGAATGGAAGCTAAAACATGATACAAATTTCCACTGTGATTGTTTTCTCTCAATTGCATCAGTATGAGAAGCTGGATTAGCACAGACAGAACTGGAAAACAAACGTGACTCAAGTGTTTGTGCAACAGGGAAAGGAATTTGCCACCAGCTGGACCTCTTGCTTTCTGGTCTCCCTGCTTGTGACAGGATCTAAATTAGAAGTCCCCAGAGAAACAACAACTTATTTCAACATATCAGTCTTTCAACAACAGCTCCCTGGAACCAGTAGATGTGTTGTCTTCCCCCTCGGACAGTTCCTTTCCCTAAACCGCTAGCTCCAGTGAACACAAGGCTAGGCTACCTTTCAAAGTTCAGCCCACCTGAGTGATGGGCTGCTGGGTCTCTGGGCCTCCAGACAGCCCAAACCCTCCTGCTAATGCTCAGTGTTCCCTAGCAGGGCTTCCCTCCTCCTGCACAAGACGAGCAAAAGTTTTATGCCTCCCAACCACCCATTCCACAGTGTAAACCACACAGGAGACAAGAATGATTCCTGCAGCAGCTACAAATGACTTTTTTTTTTTTTTTCCAGAATTCATAGGAATAGGAAGTATTCCATATGAACATCTCCTTTTCCATCTCTTTCTCTTGCTTCTTCTGGCTGAGCAGGTTTAGTTTACTTTGGGTGGAAGAAGGCCTATGTCAGAAAATGACAGAGATCATTTCTCCCAGGAGATATGTAGAACACACTGAGAAAATTTGCTTTTGTAGAATTTTTTGCTTCATTTTTTTTTATAGAAAACCAAAGTAGCATATTTAAGGTTAAATTCTAAAGACAGAAAATATGATACTTTCTTGAAGCATTTTTGCCATTGTGAATGGCAATTTGCCATTCAACTACATTACCTAATGCACTCAGGCAAGTGTTCTCATGCTTCACACCTAGGTCTTCCATTCCTAAGAGATCTCATGGTATTTTCCCTATGTGATTTACAMTGCCTCACAGAAAGACTGTACCTTTTGTCACAAAAACATCTCTGAAATWTGAAAGTTTCAAATCTTCACAGACCAAACTGACAAAATAAAAACATGTCTCCTATTCAAGCCCTGCTTACACAGTCTGCCCTGAAATACTTCATTGGGCAGCTTCTGGAAGCTCAGGTAGCAAAGGAGGGCACTGCAAATGCTAACAGGTAGTACACCTCAGCAGTGGAAGGATATGATATTAGAAAAGCAGATCTTTCTTCCTTTAAATCCCTATAAATAATAGTGTGGTGGGTAGATGGAGCAGAGAAGGAAATGCTGAAATAAAGAGGTGAAAGACACAGCAGAAAACACTCTGCATTACCTGTCTGCTATGTATTTTTGGTTTCCTGCTCAATATACATGGCCACAGAGTGGCATCGACACAACTCTTTGTAAGGAACCATATATGCCAGTGCCTTTTGCCATCACTCGATTTTGAGTCTCAAGACCATTTTAGAAGTCATCACAATTACCGAGCAGTTGCTCTGCATTTCCCCGATCTATCAGCAGCAGCAGAGCCGTAAGGACCCAGTGAGCACAACGAGGACAGAAGACAGCACCACACAGCAGCTGGTTCACACAAGGCCCCTCTTGGCTGGGTGCAACAGAACAATGTGGCATTTCAAGCCTCAGGAACAACAGAACTGCAAACTCGTAAAGCAAAGGAAGACTGTCAGGCTATAGGSCGACAACAGGCAGAAAGGAAAGTTTTGCCTAGCAGCTCTAGAACAGGAAGCTCTTTGGACGACTTGTTCATGGCCACAATATTCCTCTGTAAAAATTTACAGGAGCTAATTTCAGAAGCAGCTCCATTATGCTGCTTACCAGCCAGTTGATACTGGGGAAGAGGGGGACACACAGATCACATGCAAGCCAGAGGTTGGCAAGTATGTTTACTGCAGAATAGCCTCAAGAGAGATCTCATCTCCTACTTGCTTATATACTGGAGTTAATGCTGCTAAAGCAATAATAATACTTTGATGTTGCTTCCTGGGCACATTCTTGATGAGCAAAAGGACAAAGAATTGGGTTCACTCAACTTCTCTCATGCTTTCTCACTTCCCACCCCCTCATTTCCTCTTCCAGCACCATCTGCTTGTTCTTGATGTAAATTGCATCAGCTTGTACACATTGTGCTTCAGACCAAACACATTTACATACACTACTCAGAGGCCGCTCCGGATGACCGTTACACAACAGCCTAAAGACAGCATCCATAGTGCTCCTCTATCAAAGCCAGATTTTCCAGGATGACGAAAATTGCAGTCATCCCGCAATTCCAGAGAAAATTAAACGCCTATATTTCAGACAGAAATGTCAAACAAGGAAATCACTAGCGCTGCAAAAAAGTTGAGTTGGTGGCAGTATGCAGCCGACTGTGGAAGTGAGCACATGGGCATATAAAGCAAACAAYAGCGGTGCTCTCGGAGAGACGCAGTGTGGTGCATCACGAGTGCTATAGCTCAGTGGTGAACAAAGACTTCACGGCTCGCGCATSTCCAGTACGCCACTGCCAAGTTAGAGCCACAGCACTTCTGCAGCAAGGCAGTCAGATGTAGAGGAAGAAGAATCTGAGTCAGCTTCTGCACTGCTGAAGTGGTGGTAGGGCGGGCTTGGCCTGGAAGTACAGGATCACAGCATCAGAAATCCACAAATAAAAGGTCAGATTCTCTCTGATATGAATCAGCACCGTTTTGTGTAGTTCAGCAATAACTTCATTGTCACCAACTGGGTGCCTAGGTACCCTGTTTCAGTTTTAACTTGACAACTACAGGTTTACTTGGTCAAGTGTAAATGCTAGGCAATAAATAGAGCGGCAAAGATGTCAAAATTGAAACCTACTTTGGGTTTCATATTCAATATCATCTCTAGGCATTTCAGTCTGTGCATTAATATATGGGCAAATTGGAAGGCAGAGAAACCACAAGTCAGCTGTCCTGATTTCAAAACCAGGTGAGTGCAGGAGCAAGCCCTGGCTTGTYCAGGGTCAGAAGAAACCATGGCCGTGTTTGAAGCTCTTACACCCAGGAAGCAACAGACTCTCTGCTAGCAAAGAGCGTGATGTCCTAGAGCACATAAACCCACAGCCCGCTCTCCAGCCACCGAAGAGGCAGTAAGTAGACAATCTGACTGAAATCTAAGCAGATTTGCTTCACAACCCTGCTGCCCAAGCATTGTAGCAGAAGCCACTTGCCAGTTTAGAGACTTGAGCTTTGCATAGAACTTTTCATCTCCCATGTGGCCTCCTTGACTCCCTATGCTGCTCCATCCAGCTGAGACAGCCAGAGCCTACAACTTCTGCATGGCTRTCCAGCTGGAAGAACATGCCAGCATCCCCATTCACTTTGGTCCATGTAGTCCAGATACACTTCGAGGGTCAGGGACTTCCAGAAGTCACCTTCAAATCAGTTAGCAGAGTCAATCATCAAATACATCCAAGAAGTGCACAACTGAGCAAAGCAGCCCACACTGGCACACAAAGCCATGGTTGGGAATGGCAGGTGTATGTCTCCCAGTGCACACATGCTACTGCAAAGAACTGCAGTGTTGACTTAGAGATCCAATAACTACAGCATCCACCTTGCTGCATGACAGTCTCCCAAAAGAAAGGGAAAATAATAAAGTGTTTTTGCAAACTATTATACACATGTGTAAGAATGGCCACAAAGATCAGACAGTAACRGACAGCTGAGGTGAGAAGCCTGCTTCTCCCAGTGGGAAATACAAAGTGCTTTAAAAGGAACACCAGAATCTGGCTGCAGATATGCCATCCTGTGGCTTATCTTTCAAGTTCAATTAACCATAATCGGTGAYGATCCTAACTGGATGTTAGATCAGTGTCGTAGGAACATCTGAAGCTTCATAAAGTTATCAAATACTTTTCTTAATGTCTTAATAGCCTGTGACATACTGGAGCRATGAGATCCTCAGTTTAATCATGCATTCCTGACAGTTCTTCAGCTTTTTCTGAAGAATCTCCCACAACACAAGCCACAAATAGAAGAGGAGGTAAAGGACATGGTAAACTGCTTTTCCAAGGCCTGATGACAAATCCACAGCTCGGCCTAGGAAGGAAGGCTCACTGGCCCAGGGAATACTCACCATCTCTTCCTGGGAAGTGCAGATGTTATCCCAGAGAGGAGGATGGCATGCAAATAGGGGAAACCTGGTTTCCGCTGYGGGTGAAACCACAAGAATTTAATGAGACTTAGTTGTGCTTCCTTCCTCCTCTCAGTCTGCCCACATACACCTTGTGCAATCCCAGAATGCAAGATATACCAAGATCCGGAAAAATATCTGAGAATTGCTGGGGATCATCTCAAATACATGCTGAAAGGGGTCTTAGCAAAACCTGACACATGAAAAAAGTTTCAGACCAAGTAATTTCTGCTAACRTGAGCAGCTGTCACTATATCGTTAATGCTTTTGTCTGAACACGTGCCTAGCTCTACTCAGTTCCTTCTGCCTCTGCATCTTGGTGTTCATGCTGTCTGCTCCATCCTTCAAGCCGTGAAGGAGAAGAGACAGCCTGGAGATGTTCCCTTTTCTGAAGTTCCCTGGTGGTCTCCACCCGTTGAGGCATGTGGAAGCCAGCTGGCCTGATTTTCCACCAGCCTTTACCGGTAAGGCAGCACTCCCCACCCTGAACAGCTATTCTGGCCGGCTCCATGCCCTGTTTCTGATGCAGGCAAAAGGCAGAGGGGGATTCTTCATCAGAATGAAGAAGTGTATAATATTTAAAAAAAAAAAAAAAAAATCCCTTGTTTTACCTCCCAAACTCCAGCGAGCCCACTTTACTGACTTCTTGAGCTGAGGTCTTTAATAGTCAGTCATGGACTCACTACCTGCAAATGCCTCTGGCCCCTCTGCCCAGGCAAAATATCCTGTGATAAGTTATTGTACTAGGATTCTTGGCTGTCAAAATACTACTTTCTTCAATTTATTTTAATACACTGCCAAATAAGTTCCCTGGATGTCCCTKGACCATTAGCAACTACAAAGAATGAAGCCTATGCCACTTGTCCATATTACTCACAGAAACATGCATCTCCACCCCTGCACATGCCTCTTTCTAAGCAGGAAAGCCTTGTGTATCTTTGCATATGAAAGCTCAACCATCGCCCTAGATGCCCATCTCTGAATTTCCTATGGTTCTACTGTAAAGCTCCTGAGATAACCTGGTCAGAGCCGAGCTGCACCCAGGACTGCAGGTGTGCAAGCAGAGCGGGGTCCTTGGGGCAAGTGAACACGGCCTCCACATGCACCGCTTTGCAAAGATGGGTAACAAGCTTCTTCTGCTGCTTTCTCATCCAGTTGTGGAGTAACAGAGATTGACTGTTAATGGGCAGGCTAGGGCAGCTGCCTCTGCTTTGCAAGTATATATTCACAGGGAAGTATTTTGCTAGGAAAAAGCCCTCTTCTGATAACAGATAACATTGTGTCACTACAGTTGTTAAGGGCTACAAAACTTTATTTTCATAATTGGACTATGGCCAAATTCCTTTTGATTCATACTGTTAAAAAGTCTAAAATAAACACAATCAATAGTAAATAAACAGTTAAAACCCTAACCACAGTGCAGACCTCAATGAAAGGATTTCCACATCTCCCCAAGCTGCAAAGATGCAAATAGGAAATGCTTTTCTTTGCTYGCTAGAGCATGCAAGCTCTTTCTACCTCAGCTTCCAGCTTTGCAAATCTCACTCTCTGGATACTATCCCATATGAAAACATTTGTCATATGAGGACTGCAAAAGTTCATAGCCAGGCTAAGGAACCTAAGTGCCTCATCTTCATTGAAAKAAAGGCAACAGGAACCACCATTCCACCATCTTCCAGCTGTTGCTAAATACAGAATTTGACCTTCACTTACCAGTGGTCTGACACTGGCTACCACTTCCTGAGCCACATCTGTTGGAAGAAACTCCCAGCACCGAGATGGCAATAGCAGAGATATCCTAGTCTTTACAATGTCCCCAGCAGGAACTTTGTCCCAGTTTGAACTTCTCGGTACCCCATCATCCTCTTCCAGTCACTTCCAGCTTGCTGTCTGTGAACCTCTGCTGTTAGTGAAGCCCTGCAGGAGCACAGAGAGCATCAAGCAATGAGTATATCCTTGTGCTTGTACTACAGTGCCAACTGAGCATCTACTCACAGATCCARGGTGGTTTGGGATGCCCATTTCTGAAAAAGACAGCTCTTACTCCTGGAAAATTTGGGATGTCTTCTGTTTACAGCTAACTCATACTAATTACTACTGAGTCTGTTCCCATTACAACAAGATTGACAAGAGCACTCGCATGTTCCAAGTTGTTCCAAGTTCCAACTTGCAGTTGACCTGTCAAAGTCAAAGACTGCCAGTTTCAGGAAGGAAACAAGAGTGTGTAGCCCTCTAAATGGGCTAACATTAGGGAACTGGTCAGGAAATCCCAATAGAATGAAATTGTCACAGATATTTCTGAGTTGCAATTGCAAGAGGACGATATAATCACAGCCACAAGTGCTCTGCTTATCTAACTCTGTTGGTTATTGCAATCTTCACAGCCCATCCTTAATAAAAAGTATATGATAAAGGCAGAATATAAATACAGACATACGCGTCAAGGGCAGCCTCAAAGCCAGAAAATCCAGGTTGTGGTCTTACACTTCCCACAGCCCTTGGCAGTCCCTAAAACTAAATGCCATGTCCCAGGCATGCTCTCCTCTGCAAGAGCAGCACAGAGGGAGAAATAGACCACAAAGATGTTAATGCACAAGTCAAACACCCTGGAAACTGTGAGCTGCCCTGCAAACCCAGCAGCAGTKCCAGAAGCATCTCTGCCACATTAGCATACGTCTCTGCTAGGTGGCACATGGGAAAAGCCAGAAGCAGGTCAGTGGTGGGAAGAAGGTCCTGGGAACGTGCATGGGCTTTGGCTCAGCTCAGCTGGAGGGAAGGAGGGATGAATGAAGCTCTCAGTCGAACCACACCAGCAACATCCGTCTTACTGCCTGGAAATGGCAATGGGTCTGTATCCACCAGACACAAGCAGCCTTCCTCCATTTACAAGTAAATTAATACACATGGGCAAAGATAGGTACATCTGTGAAGGTACAGGTAAATTTAATGACAAAACTATAGTTAAAAGTACAGATAAGCTGAAAGGGCAGCTTGGCTCTCTCCAAGCAACCAAGCTAGAGGAAAAGCTGCAAGGTCTCACGTCCTCCACAGGGTACAGTGCAGGCAGTGCATCCATCAGGTGAAACTCAGAGCAAGTCTTCCTGACAAAACATCCCACAGCCAGAGAAACCCGAGCCAGGCCTTCCTACCGGGCAGAAGGCACCGCATGGCCTTATCAACCAGGAACTGATAAACCTCAGGAACTGCTAGTCATGTATTTCATGTTGAAGTCAAAGAAAGTCCTTTGTAACAACCATGAGAATGACTAGAACTTTTTCCTCGGCACAACCACACAGGTCCTTTCTTGCTTGCTGCCTTGCCACTGTCCTCTGAACACCAGCCTGTGCACCTCACCATCTGGAGCCTGAGTTGTCTACAGCCCTGGCACTCTCCCACAAAGGCGTTTCTTGACTGGCACTGGTTTGGGCACCATCTTCCAGGGCTCTGCTCTCAGAGTCAGAGGGAAGCAGGAGATCCCAGCACTGATGCCCCTCCTTGAGGAGCTGTGCAACCTGCTGAAAGCAGAGCGGTCAGGCATACTGCGGACCGGGCCACAAGGAGCTGAACAAGCTAGTCCTAGAAAGGAAGCCCAAGACATGTATGAAATCCATAAAATCCATCCATGGTCCTTGAGGAGGAGAGCAAACATCAGGGCACATCCTGGAATGACTAATTCACAGCAAACATTTGTAACCTGACCACTAGGTCTGGTCATCAGCCAAGGTAGCTTACTCAAGCTCATCATTTTTGACTGGGTTTCAAATGGTCCTTGCACCTTCTCTGCAGGCCAGGCCAGGGCAGAAGCCAAGGCCCAATGAACAACTCGTGCCTGGGACGGTCCCCGTGGCTGGGCCAGTCCCCGTGGCTGGGCCACCCTCCTGTGCCACGTCCGAGCACCAGCTCCCAGCCTTGGGAAGGCAGAGGCAGCAGCCTGCTCTCCTCCTCGCCCAGCCTTTCTCCCTGGCACGGGAGCAGCCGCATCCTTGGGGCAGGGCCTTGGTTTCATAATGTGATGAGCTGATCATGTTGCACTGCCAGTTTATCTGTAACTTGTTGCTGTTTGACTAGCAGTGACAAAAATATCCTTTGTTTTACTAGATGAGTGAAATCCTGAGCAAGTGTACTCTTGCATTAAAGGAAATCTGACCTATTTAGACTTTACTGTAGAAAAAAATCAACCTTTTCTAAACATGACCCTAAGACTTCCCAAGCTCCGTTTTCAGGTAGACTTTAACATATGAATTCTTACCAAGATTTCAATCTTTCGAGTATCAGCCAAGCATCTGAATCATTTCAGTACCTGGATGAGGAAGCGTGAGGTCTAATGTTTACTTTGGCTTCATAAACATGCTAAGGCCAAAAAATAATTTTAAAAAATCCAAACAAGTGCTATCGAGTTAACTAGCTCATCTCGGCATCTGTTTTAAGTTCCTGTGAAGCACAAACACACTGCCCCACCAAAGAGGTTATCCCAGGTCTTGTTGGGTCAAAACTGTATCAAGAAAGGAGAGTCTTAATGATGTTCCCATAAAAAGAAAACTAGCATGAGTCAAAGTGAAATCCTAAACTTTCCAGTGGTTCTTTTCAAACCAATGGCTTTAGGTGTAAGCTTGATATTTGACAGTTGCTACATAAGCAGAGTTGTATTTAAAAACACAAGAGTCCCTCCCGATCTTACTCACATTAAGGTGCATTGAAATATCTCTGCTTAATAAAGCAAAGTTACATCATAGAAAAGAGGGTGCAAGTGAGACAAGAATTAAGTCCATAAGTTTAACTTCTCCAAGTGAGGATTTCTGCACTGATATCTGAGACCCTGAGATCGGTTTGCATTGCTCCAGGCTAAACAATATCCCCAATATTAAAATACATGAGCAGAGCCCATTTCCTTCCAAAGCTGTTTGGAACAGTAGTTTCTGGCTTCTTTTGAGCACGTATCAGAAGAAAAGCCAGATCTAAACACCAACTGTTTTGCAAATCAATTAAAAGAAAGCACTGTGCTCTAGGTGTCCCTGCTYRGGCGTGGGAGTTGGACTAGATGATCCCTAGAGGTCCCTTCCAATCTCAACCGTTCTGTGACAAGGAAAAGCTGCCCCCAGGCTGCTCCAGTAGCTTCACTGTTGTTCTGTCTGGCTCTGCACAGGTGCAGGAGGAACCAAACTGAGGAAACTGGGGATCCAATGGAGCATCTGGCCTTCCCCAGCCTCTCTCTGCAGCTCAAACTATTCCCAGCAAACAGGGTGGTAGAGACATCAGTCCCCTCTTCCCTCCTCGGGAGTCCTTGCCATTTTTACCTCAATTGTGGATGTGTTTTAGCCCTCTGCAGAAAAAAAAAAAAAAAAAAACTCAGAAGTTGCAACACAAGAACAAGTTGCTACAAGGGAATCCTGAACAATTCTGTTCTCACTGGAAGTAGCAAACACAGAGGAAAAACCATGCTCAAAAAATGCAGGCTTTACTAAGGAACAGCCTGTTAGACATCATCTAATATTGTGAGATAASTATTTGAGTTGCAAACAAACTCAAGAGCAGGGGTGAACAATTATGTTACTAGACATTTGTTAAACAGAAAATTCACACTCTTTCTAATTTCATCCGAGCTGCARCATGGTCAGCTCTATCAAGAGCCTCTGTAAAGGTGACTTTAAGCTTCTGGTATCCATTCCTGGGACCAAGCACAGTAAATGGGCTCATGGCAGAATTTAGATGATACAATGCTGAGAGGAGCAGCAGAAGCTTGATGTTCATTTCATGAAGGTTCCTGATGTTGCTGAAGGAAGAATTAGWAATCCCAGTACGGCACTGCTTTAAGACACCTTTATCTGGAAGACCTCTCAAATCAGTACTGTAGCGGGTACCAAAAAGGTAAGAAGATAGGTATCCTTGATGGGAATACATGCAATTTGGTCCAGACTAGATCAGCATGGAATGTTACTAAGATTCAAAGCCTAAAGTAAACCCAAAGTAGTAAAGGAAGTAGAAGATGGCCTGGTGGAATAGATCAGAGGGCAGCTGCAGGCTGGGGTACATCTACRTGCTCACTCCATCCTTATACTCTAYCAGTCACTTGCTTCAGGCCACCCTCTAAACCAAGACAGCTCCTCTTCTGCTCGCAGATTAGTAGAATAGACYGGGATTTTCAGAGAGAAGGAACAAACCCCTGGATTAGGTGTGATCCTGCCTGGATGGGAGGCAGGGCAGGAGCAACAGGGTGCTGTCCTCCAGCTGCAGGTGGGTGAGCTGCACATACCCTTCCTCCCAYAGGACAGGGTGTCCTGCTGGTCTCAGTCTGCTGCCCACTGGARCAAGGCACTGGGAGGAAGCCACGTCCCCAAGCCCTGCAGTACCCTGGCAGAACATAACTGGCAGGAAAGCGTTACCAAAATCCACTTATCTAGGGCTGCCTGCTCCTTTTGGTCCTGCAGAGCTGAGCAAAACAAAACCACCCAGGTCCTTTTTGACTATAACAGGAATAGCTTTTTTCCTCCTCCAGCAGATATGACTCTTTCTATTTAAACAATACCACTGCTCAAATACAGAAGTGAAACCAGGGTCTGTAGAAAGCGTGTTCGCAAGACACGTTAGAAACAAAAAGCATCTCAAATCAATACTAATAAATTAAATCGGTGGACATCTACTGCGTATTAGAGCAACTACTTTATATTTCAAGGAAAGGTCACACGGTTCATCTTGAATCATGCTGTCAAGTCAGCAAGCACAGCCACTCCAAACAGACACACATGATCCAGCAGCACATGTTTTCCAAATCGATCTCTAGTTGTCACATCTAGGCAAGAGGTCTATGAGCATCCTTAGCTCCTTCCATCAGAGGCTTTAATAACACAGAGTAATCATTGCACTCTCRTCTACTAATCTATTTGCAAATCCTRTAATTAGATCAATGTGAACATACACAYRGGCRCTTTTCTGAAATCCACRCCCCCATGATCCACTGCACCCTAACTTGCCATAGAAAATTTGAGGCTTGTGAATGCAACCTGTGCAAGAGCTCTAAGGGTCTGCAAAGTCTGTAGCTAAGCTAGTTACAGCTCTCTGCTTGTGGGTGTTTTCAGCAAACTGGTTTCTACAGATTAACTTTATGCTTGCAAGCTGCCTACAAAGACTTGCAGCATTTTAACCAGGACCTTATCTGGAAGCACTGAATTGGATGCAGGTTTGTAGACCATCAAAACCAACCCTGTGCTACTCATGTAGCCTGTCATTTTAGGAGAAAAGGTAGATTCCTTGGCCCTTTACTTTCTAGGAAGATTCTAAGTCCTGATAGTTAGAAGCCTCCTAATTTGCAGGATAGATATATTCATTCATCACCATTTCTTACAATCTTTCTTCTTCAAACAACACTGTCCTTTAGTTAAATCACTTTGCCTTTCAAATATTCAACATATTTCCTTAGCCTTCCTGGAGGCTTTTTGTAATGTAAAAAAACCCAACACCCTTGAACATCCCTGTGGCCAGTTTTCACATCTGYTTCAAGCCCCGGGCAACTAAAGGGAGTAGTGCCCACTGTGACTCACCTAAAACATCCTCACACTAAAAATTGCCTTATTTTTTTTTCCTCAAGAACAATCACATTAATTGCTCATAGTCATCCTGTGATAAACCAGTACACCAACATCTTTCTCCTTCTCAGTATTTTCCAACTGATGAGTCCCCAGCTTACAGAATAGATTTTGGTTATTAGTCACTGAGCATCCTTGCACACTGTAGTGCTAAGTTTCAGCCCATTTCTATTGCTTTGCTCTCAGCATTCCTGGTATGATATTCTGATTGAATAATCCCATGCTGAAGTTGGCCCCCTAATTTTTGTCCAAAGTACATTGGGTTAACCAGCACCAGCTACTAGGGCAAATAATGAAAATATTAGATAAGACTGAGCCTTGAGGAATGCTCTTCTCCAGCCATCCCATTACCACTGATCTTGGTATTGCTGGGTGCCTTCTATGGAGCAGCTCCTAATGCACCTTACAGTTTTTTTAGCAATCTCCATTTTTTCCTAATAGTTAATAATCTCACAGGGACTGCTTGTATAGTAAACAACATCTAGGTAGATGAAAGAGCAGAGAAAGTTGTGCTGGTTAGATGTAAATTGTGAARTTAAACCACTGAAGCAGAACAGGTGTGAACACTCATATAGGTGCTTATTTAAGGAGTTGCTTGTTTCCAAACAGCTCCAATTGCCTCCTAATCTGATGAAGTCAACTCCTAACAGACTATTAGCCAAACCTTTGAAAGCGCCTGAGTTGTCACAGGCGAAGGTTTATGGCAGGTGTGACAAATTCAGGCACAGGTGATCCGTAATCAAGGAGGGCTAAAACACAGAGACTACCCACACTTCTTGCCCTAAGCCACCTTAACCCAACCATCTCCTCCAGATCCAAGKCTTCCTCCACAGGATTTGCCTGTTTGACAGATTCCTAATTACAACTTTCCTTGCATCCAAATTTGCACCAGTTTATCTACACCAGCTAACGAAGTGACCCAACAGGGCCAGGTGTGTTATTATAACAAAACTGCAGCCAGAGAATTATTTTTCCATTTTTACTGATGGGAAAGACAAGACACAGGCACTATGGGGCTAGAAAAATCTCTGAATAAGCATTCTAGATACCCAGGAGCCAGGCCCACCACAGAAGCAAAGAGYCTCATAGGCCCAAGCCTCTTGGGCTAGGGTAGCTGTAGCTAGAGAGCTCCCTCATCCGCAGCCACCACTGGCCCATGGAGCAYCCAGGACACCTCCTGGGACACACGGCTGCGGACAGCCCACTCCAGCCAGCACTTAAACCCACTTCTCTTTCCCAACCACATATTGGTTAGGCTCAACCAAGGCCCTCCAGCCACTACTACCCCATCACGCTGGGTCATTGCTGACAGGGGCCAGAGAGCCCAAAAATCAAAACACTTCTCTTGCTTTGTTACAAACTGAAGCGGCTAACACTGAAGTGTCATGTCCCACTCATAATTATATATACATATATATATTTTAAGGGAAGGCAGACAGGTTAGGAACAGGATTTGGAGACACCAGGTAACACAGCTCATTGCCTTTGAACTGCAGCCCGCATAAGGGCCAGCAACTACCACAGTCAGTGGCTGCCACTTCCCGATCATGACATTATGCTCGACAGGCTACTCAGAGGCCACCCGAGACTGCGACCACTTACTGCAAATATCACTCCTTATCACATCTGTTCTTCCTGCTTGATTACACATGGAGAAAGGATAAACTGGACTAAAAGGAACTCAAGACCAGCCCAGCAGAGCACCTTCCACCAGCACTGTGGCTGGAGGTCTGAGACACCCAAAAAACCCMCCTCTAAATCCAGCCCAAGGCTGATGACACCCACAGGCCACCACTCATTTGTGCCTCAACCTTATTTGCCAGCAGGAGACAAGAAAAACATTGGTGTGACACCAACCACAGGCCAACCCCCTGCCCATCAGACTACCCCAAAGAAGGGAAGGATGAGGGAGACTAGCCTAGCAGCGAAGTCCCTGCTTAGCATGGCCCACACCATGCACAAACATTGCAGGTTGCCAGCCTCACATGGCAAGCCAAGGCATAAACATCACTGGCCGTTGCCACCCGCCTGCCCTGYGGCACCAGCCCTGGCAGGGGCTGAGCCTCCCGACAGCGAGTCGTTGGTGGGAGCCTCGCCACGGCTGGGAAGGACCTGCAGCGTCACGCACAGGATGCGAGCACCGCCTGTACCCAGGCRCTTCCCCACGTGCACACAAAAACAAAGCCTCCCGCATCTGGGCAAAAGATAAAGGTCACAGCAAAACCAGAGAGTTTCGCAAAAAACAGATAATTCTAAAAGAAAAGGAGAAGGGTTTTGTTCCCTTCAGCGAATCCGAGTCAACTTTTCATCTCTGTTTTTTGTGAAACTCTTCTGGCTTTCGGTGACCTTTCTCAGACAGCTGCCAGGCTTTGATTTTGGAAGTTAAATGCATCACGATGCAACGAAAGGAAGTGGGCCAGGTCCCGTCTGAGAGGTGGATCCGAGCGCTGCTCAGGCCTGTGCCACAGAAAGCTGTCAGACCCAAAAACTGATGGGCAGGGGAGCCGGGTCTCCACGTTTCCGAGTCAAGTCTGACGGGCGGAAATAAAGGCACCTATGTGGCAAAAAGGATGCCTAAATACAACAGTGAAATTTCAGTTTCTAAGGGCCTCGCATGTGCATGACACACCAAGTGAACGACAGGAAAACCCTGCAGAGAAACCTCAGCAAGCCAAGTCGCATCTTTCTGGAGTCTGTCCTTCCTCTGCTACAAAAGATTTGGCTAATCTGCTTAATGAGGCTTCCCCCMCCACCACCTTTAAAGAGGAAAAGGTGGATAAACTCAATGGCAGGAGGAAAAACAGCATGGGAAGATGTCAGCTGCTTTGTCACCTCTCACAGCAATGCCAGACCTCAGCATCCTCTGGCTTGCAGCTATGAAGGCAGAATCGGGAGCTGGCTTTCCCTGCCAGCCTTACGTCCCCTCCAGCCGAGGGCATTGCATCTCCTCAGTGCTGGACRTTGTCAAGCCCCAGAATTCAAAGAGGAGAGAATGGCTGAAACCTGGGGGAGAAGGGAGGAAGGGGAAGCAGCATCAAGAAATTGAAAAAGACAAAAAAGATAAAAGCAACAAAACAGAAGATTTTTATGGGAAATCTCTCAGGCTCTTTGCAGAGTAGAAAATTCACCCTTTTCGCAGGAGTATTAATTGCATTCCTCTTTTCATAACAGAGTTCTTCTCAGATTGAGTTGCAATTCTGGGCGACTTCAACCACCAGTTTCTATTTCTCATCTTCAGCTGCACGATTCCTTCCGCTTGCGCCTTTCTCCGAGCAGTTTTTGTTTCCTTGGGTGCCGTTTCTGAAGCCTGGTTCCAGTCACCTTCTCATCTAGGGCACCCTCTTTCCTATAACCCTCCCACAACAACACAAGAACCCTGCGCTTCTATTAGCATTGCTAACACCAGGCTACAAAATGCCCTGGCTACAAAACGCTGCAGCAGAGGAAGGGAGTCGCTGCTTTGCTGATTAATGGGGTCAGGCTTCAGAAGACTTTTCTTTGTGGTTTAGCTAGCATGCTAAGACACTGCATCCAGCCCACCAACATTTAAGCAGAACGCCAAGGATGCCTTTGCAAGGGCATCTATACACCAGAAAGACTCARAAAACCTACAGATTACTGTAAGTTTGGTAGCAGAACTCCACTGCTTTGGTTCTTAAGGATTTTATTTCCTGAAACWGCATCTTGGTTCCTCAGCTGTGCTGCATGTGTCATCTTAAGTTAACAGAGGTGGCATTCCCAGGCCCACATGGTCRGAGAAGCATTTCTGTAGCTGCTCTAACCTGGGCTCCCCTTTGTTCCTAGCCGACTGGAGCGGAGGAGCATTGCCCCACGGGACTAACCGCGAGGGCTTTCTTGCGGAGCACAGGAGCTGGGASCCTTTAACTCCATACTTTCTCAATTCTCTTCATTCATCTACCTACTTTGCATAGGTCTAAACATCTGTTCCACACTTTGCCTGCTACCAAATCTCCCACAACACAGAAAGGTAGGAATACAGTCTAAAAACCAAACAAATCCACCCTCCTCTGCCTGCTTCTTCTCTGCATCGAGAAGCAGGGTTAAATCTGCAGTTTGAGCAGTGGTTACTAAGGCCTTTCCAGGAGAAGCTGAGCTAGCCCCGCTGTTAGCAGGCCCTGCTCTCCAGATTACTTGCCCTTCAGCACAGCCCAGGGTAATCAGACATTAAGCATCTGACTAAAATACCACAGGGTCAAGCCCAGCAGCAGGGCAGGGGGCCACCAGCATCCACTGGGAATTCAGGCTCTCACCCACACCCATGTTAGGCTTACAACTAAGATAGCCCAAGGCTTCTTCAAAGATTACTTGCTGCTCTTTGCTTTGCTGCCTTTTAGCAGAAAAAGCATTCACTTGACACCCTGCCTCAAGCGTGCCAGCATGCCTGCCCTCTCTGCCACCGCACTGGCAGCTGAGGACTCCAGCATCTGCTCTTCACTTGCCTAACTATTGCACATTGGTGCCTAGGGGGGCACTGACAGCAGGACTCTTTGCATCTTCCATCACACCTTTGTATTGGACCATCAGTGGAGGTGCTACAACCTGGGGAGCAGGAAGGGAGRCAGGGGGGCTCCTAATGTCTCGCTGCCTGGGGACCTGTCTCAGGCTGGCATGGAGCTGGCGCCTTCCSGAGGCTCAGGAGGGCTGTGCCCAGCAGAGCCCCTCCTGCCACGGCTCGCTCGTGCCTCCCGGAGGCACGGGAGCCTCGAGGGGCTCTGCTGGGGAGAAGCGGCCTCTCTCGGGGCCTCTCCTCCGTGTTTGCACACGTCTCTTGAGCAAGGGGCACACTTACACTTGGAAACGCACTCGTTGGTGATTCCGAAAATCAAAAGTCTGAGGGCCACAGTGTTACATGTAACCACAAACCACATCAGAGCCAGTCAAGCAGCTCACGTGGAGGGAGATGGCCACAGCCCTGTGCTGCCTTGGAAAGGACATAGAAGCACCTAGCACCTGTATCATACCATTTTTAGGCTCTGTAAGAACTCAGTGGACAGCAAACCCAAGCAACTCCATCAGCCATGGGTGTCTACCAGCCATGTCAGGAGGTGGAAAGAATCAGCAGAGTTTGCACCATTAAGGAGCTGTGCTGATCCACACAGGGACAGCATCTAGGTGCAACATGCACCGTGAGACGGTGCAACCCTATTCCTGGGAATTGCAATGGCATGCACCACTCTGGGAGGTCCCATTCCCCACCAGAGAGAGCCTCCAAGTTCATCGTGATAAAAGTCCCTTAACACAGTGACAGCAGCAGGGACAGGTCCAAAGTGACAGATGCCAGGAACACCGCCTACCATAGCTGGGATACAGCCCCCTTTACAGTACACCACTCCCCAGCAGCTCAACATCTTCCAGATAGCTTTGAGGCCACCCAGCCCTTTCACAGACCTTCCATGCCCTCTAGCGGGTTTAGGAGACTCTTGCGAGAGGGCAGAGCCTCCTCCTCCTCAACGCTGTGAGCAGGCAGGTGGGCAGTATGGTGGCTAGCAGATGGCTAGCACTGGCACTACCCCCATCTTGCAGCTGGAGGGCCGAGCCAGGGCTTGGGAAGGGAAGTAAACGCAGCTCTCCCCAAGGTGGGCCCTGGGCACAAGGAGCGTCTGGGGATGGGAGCCCCAAATGCACTTCTGGAGGGATGCACATCCCTCTGGAGCACCACGAGCGGGCAGCAACAGCCTCAGGCTCTGCAAAGCACCCCCTGCTCATGCTCCATCCACAAGCATTTTCCTCCGCCCCTCCTGCACTCTCTGCAGAGACCGTTTACAAGACCGTGCCTTGTTTCTCTCCGCTGTTTTTAGGCCTCTAGCCCCGCACACTGGGAGAGCTGCACACCAAGCCCTGGTTTAGACAGACATCTAGCGGTCTCTGCTTGAACTCCACCAACACCACACCACCGCTACGGCAGCACCGTCACACCGTGAGCAAAACCAGGGTGTCGGGGCTGGACCCTGGGCACAATGCAAACAAAGAGGCACCCAGTGCCCAAGTTCCAGCCTAAATCAAATATAATCCCAAACACGACACAGGTTCATCTTAGGGACAGGGTGGGACAAAGATCAGGGCCTCACGCAGCTGCTGCCATCCAAGCCATTGAGAAGTGAGATCATCCTGCATGGGACAAGGACAACTGGCCCTCTGCCAGCAGGACGTGGCCTTCCCAAGCCTAAGCAGTTGAGCTCCAGAACAATCTCCCACTTCTCTTGCTTGCCCCTCATGCTTCAGCGCAAGTGCCACTGCTGTCCCAAAATCCAACGTTATCATCATGGGAAGATGCTCACAGGAAGCTTCTGCAAGCTTAACCTGCCACTGCAGACCCACGCTAGACCTTGGTGGGCTGAAACACAACTAGAGCAGTGCAGGAGTCCTCCAGGCAATGGGAAAGACCCTCCCATTTCTCCTGTGGTCACAGCTCCTTCTGCACTGGTCTGTTCTCCCCGATCGGGGTCACTCCAGGGTTTCCTTGCCGTGTTTTGCACAGGAGCCGTTTACCCCCTTCCCACACGCTCACGGGGAGCGGGGGGCTGCAGTAAAGAACAGAGGAGGCAGACAAGCAGCTTGAGAGGAAAGAGCAAAGCCGCCCCCGGGAGGAGTCCCCGCCTGCACCGTGCAAAGGTGACCCAGCCGCAGGCTGCGCCGGAGCCGCTCGGCTCTTTGATCTCCAGAGCTCATTTGACTGTGAGGAGGCGGGGATGCCCAGGGAGCTGCTGCAAGCAGGTGTCCCACTGCCTGCGCTAAGGAGTCACCGCCGCCGTTATCGGCCCAGCGACTACCGCTTGCCTTCCTGGAGGGGACACGCTCTGAGTCACTCGGCAGTGGGAGAGCAGTTTCCTCGCGTGCTTATTGGAGCGGCCAAAACGCGTGGGCAGGTTTAAAGAAGGAAGAAAAAAAAAAGCAAAGCAGATGCAGGTGATGAGGGGGGCAGGCAGGAGGGTAGTTTTCCTGTGTGTTTGGGCATATAAAATATCACTGCGTCCATGCAGCTTCTGCTGTGCCTCCAGCACGGTGTCGCTGCCCTTCCTGCCCACCACCCCACACAGCCTCTGGTAGCCGTTGTTCTGGGCACTTCATCTCCGCAGCAGAGCGCCCAGGTTGGGATGGGTCGAGGAGGTTTCCTCTGCCAGGTCCTTCCCAGGCACCTCTCACCATCCCTCCCGGAAGAAAAAGATCTGCCCAGTAATAAAACTCAAGAGCTAATGGGGACTGTGCTCCATCACACCAGCCACTGATACCACTTCCTTGCATGCCCACCGCACATGCAACTAGGCTGCATTTTCAACTAGGAAAGCAAATTCACCATTGCACTATTAAACACACTAAAATTCACAAAGTCAGTATAAAAAGAATCAAATTCCACTTGGGACAAAGATCTTCTGTCTTTGGGGATGATTTTGCACAGCATTTGTTAAATGAGTTCCCTTCATCAGCCAGCATGGAAAGAAAACCATCAACTGCGATTCTGTGAACTTAGTGTTCAAGCAGATATTTAAGGGAACAATCACATATTAGCACGAAAATAGGGAACATCATTTAGTCTCAGGCCTGGTAAATACATTAATAAAGCTAAATTACCTAAGCACATGCAGTTTTAGCCCATTGCTTTTTCTGGAGGCTTAAAGCAGGATAGTATGGTTTTGGAAGGGGGAATCGGGTCAGTTCTTCTTGGAGTGTGGTTCTCCATGCTCACCACACCACCACTTTCTCCAGAAGATCCAGGGCTTGACACTGACCAAGAACCAGCTGAGACACAACAGGACAGGAAGGCAAAACAAGCAGCGAGGTTTAAAGGATCGCTATGTGCAGGTGCTGCTGCCAGCCAGCATCAGAGCACTACTATACATCCATCCACAAATATACATCCATTTCTACCAGTGCTGCTGTGCTCTCTGTGTGGGCTGTGTGAGCTGGGGAAGCCCTGGGGCAGGGCCAAACACACCCTTGCTGCCAGACCCACCAGCACCAACCACCAAGGCAAGAGGTGGGCAGAGTGGGCAGGGCTGCTCACCCCCCATCAGAGCATGGAACCTCTGTGGTGGTGGTGGAAAACACTTTGTTTTGTTTTTTTGATTGTCTAATGGAAATATCTACTGGTACTGGGACTGAGAACTCCTTATCTCATCAGATCAGCTTTGAAAGGAGGGGCTGCAATGAGTTGTTTCTGATCAAACAGGGCCTGAGTTTGATAGAATCTGCCTACCTGTCCTGCATCGCTCCCAGGGCCAAACCCATGGAGGCAACAAGCCAGGCCCACACCCTGAGCAGGGCCCCCTCTGCACCCTAAGGCTGGAGGCTCCCTCTTTCCCTTACCTTGTCCAGTGTCCACTGCTGTGGTTGCTCCATCTCAGTCTGCACGGGCGGCTTCACGCCAAGAGAGACAGGGACGGTCAGGCTGAGCTGTCCCCGTGAGGAGGCAGTCCCACACGTTTCTATTTAGTCCCTCAGACCCACGTACACCAAGTAGATCTTGCAAAGAGCAGCTGGAGGTAGAACCAGTCCTCAAAGGAGCCAAGGGCAGTGCAGATCCAGCCAGGTAAAATCACCAGGGCTGATTTCAGAGTTGATTTCCTTTCTTGTAAACACTTTCTGACCCCTAAGCAACTGCTGGCTAGCAGAGTTTCACACTCTCCTTTGACTGCTTTTTGCTGCGTGGCAAACACAGGCAGGATTGAAGGGTCACATTTTGCTTAGAAGAACATAGAAGAACCACAGAAGAACATCTCCATAACTGCCAACACAAAGGCTTCAGAAGCACCCAGTGCTGAGGGAAAGGTGAGGACACCTGCACACAGGGTGATGGGCAGCCACATCTCAGCAACACAGCTTTCACTACACTCACAGCTAAGCAGCACACGCAAGACCACAGGTTATAAGAACCAGGATGCACAAACCTCGCTGCAGACCAGGAGTCAGTTACCAAGGGCTGTAGAACAATCCTTGCTGGATAGGACCCAGCTACCTTTAGGACAAGGTAATGCAGCTTCTCCTCCTGCCCAGTGCAATCTCTCCAGTAAAAGCTGATACCAGCTTTACCTTATCTTCAAATAATTGGCACAATTAGGGCAATTAACCTTTGGCCTGACTGTGTCTCCCACACAGGAGGAAGGACTTCTCTAATCAGAGTTCCTTGAGTCAATCATCCCTCCCTGTGGGAACCAGGTGTTACATTTACCACCCAAATTAGGCTGCTTTTCACCGGTCTTCCTCCATTACAGGAATCAGCCTTCTGTATTTTTTTCCAGTAAGTTAGTTATGACCCAGATCTGAATTGCTTCACAGAGTCCTTAGACATTAGAGTTTGAGCTGCAGTCTCCCTGCAGAGGAGTCACCCGCGGTCTTCTTTGGTCTCTGCTCCTTGTCTCCATGGTCCAGCTCAAACACTTTTGGGTTTTCCAGCTCTCACAGATAAGCCCTGAGGAGCTGCTCACCCGGGACAATCCCAACTGCTCTCCACAGTCATGGCACCACGGAAAGTGGTTTTGGATCACACTGAAGGGTTGTAACCCTCTGGTACTTGCACTAGCACATTATTTGGTGGTGCTTGCACACCAAGGGGTAGGTCACCTTCCAGACATCTCTAGTATCTTTGGACTCATAGATTCAGGTGATATTTGAGTCTTAATTAATTTTGGAGTCTCCTGAGGATTTTATTTTTAAGATTACTCTGAATTCAGCTTCCTTTTAATATTCACAACATAATGCAGTTATGGCTTTGCCAAAACCCATTTGACACAACTCCATTTGGTATCTGCATTCAGAAGTCACACACCAATAAGTGCAGATTTGCACGTGAAAAGCAGGGCATTTGTTTAAATCATGCCCTTTTAGCTTGCCCTCCCACAGCCATCAAAGGCCTCCCCATATTTCATTTCAGCAGCTGATAATTTGCAGCATTAATGGCAGCAAGAGGCTCAAGGAAAAAAAACTGTTATTCAAGAATGCAATCAAACATGCCTAGAGGAAGGAAGCAACAGAAAGGATTTATCTGCTGCAGGATGCAGTTGCTGCAGGGTGTATCTTAGTTTACAGACACACGCCTGGGGCTCTGTTTGACTTGAGCATAGAGGCTGCAGCGGTGCATGCAGCTCTACCCAGGCTGAGCAGCTTGCAGACATTGATAGCAAGAAAATGCTTCAGTCCACACTGCAACAAGCTTGTTTCCCAGCTGGAAGGAATCGTGGCTCCAAGATCAGAGGCAGACCTGGCACAAGCGCTCATAGGCTCCCATCACCCAGCTGCGTGAGGCACCTGTCTTGAACATCTCTGCCAGAAGCACCTAACCCCTGTGGTCTGTCCTGTCCCTGTCCTCAATAACCTCTGTTTCCTGCCCCTGGCAGCTCAATTTCCTGTAGCTGTATTTACACCAAACAAAGAGGAAATACCTTCTGTCTGTATCTGCTCTTCCAACAAGCTGCTCAGCACGACTGCTGCTGTCAGGCTCCTTCCTGGGCTGTGCAGAGCCACCATGGGGAGATGGCCCACAGCGAGCAGAACCTGGCACCAAATCATAGGACAAGTGTGAAGGGCTCTCTGTGTCCAGCTCGGTCCAGCCTCTTGCTCCACGCATGACACCAGAGGTAGGACATGGTGCTCATATGCGCCAGCCTCTCAGCTGCTTGAAGCCAGCTTTACCCATGACAGGGTCCACCACAGCCAGGGCTCTCCATGGGTGGAGAGGGCACAAACTCACTCTGTAGGCACAAGCCACAACATTTGTCTTCCAGCCACTACTAGAGGGCAAATGTCATTTCTGGGGTTAAGATAAACCCAAGGCAAGGTTGCGTGCCAGCCACTAATGCTTACCCACAGTCTCACCCAAGACTGGAAGCAACAGCCCAAGGGAAAAAGTCTCAGCACAGTTTAGATCATCAGCACTTCCTGCCCCCAGATGCCACCACGTTATCATGGAAATGTTCACAGGTGTCCTCCTGTCCCGCTGCAAAGGCAGTTTGGGCGGCCGCAGCAGCCCTGCTGGAGATACAGGGCCTCTCCATGACCATCCTGCAGCAGGGATGAGCGGGATCATGAAGGAACTTTGCTAAACAAGGTGGAGCAAGGAGTTTCTGAGAGCTGCTCACTATGTGCTGTGCTGCCAGGGCAGCTACACCACCCTTCATGGAAAGAACAGCCTTATCTGCCCTTAACCTTCTGCCACCACCAGATGTGATTCATCCATCCCAGCAGAAGAGTCACTTGCAAAATGCAAATATTCATGAATCACCTGTGGGCCTCGCTGTCTCCAGGGCTGTTTTGGAAGTGTCACACCACTCATCTCCTAGTGCCACCATGCCTTTGTGGACAACAGTGCTGACCTCAGACCTCAAGTCCTCTAGGCACCACTGCATGGCAGGGCCAAGGAGCACAGCAGCACCCACGGACACTGACTTAGCCCCTATTAGTGGTTAGGGTGTATCTGCCCCATGGCCAGAGCCTGGAGGTGCAATGTGTGCAGGTGGGATCCGTGTTTGGCATTCCTCATGCTGCTGTTCCAGGTAGGCAGATGGATTTGCATAAATTCAGGACTTTGCAAAGAATTTTTCTCCTATATCAGCATTTTTTCATATCCCACTGAAAAATTGACGGCATTGCATCTCCAGTTAGGCTCACACTCCTCTCATTTTAGCATTGCCAGCTACTTTTTCCAGTATCTTACTATGAGGCAAGTCAGCCCCTGGAAGGGACTTTAAAACATACCACATTTTGCTTTTGAACTCATGCAAACATTAAAAAAAAGGTGAAAGAAAAAAAAAAAAAGGCAAAAAAGAATACCAGGAAAAATGCAAGTCATTAGAGAGTGCTTGGTAATGCTTGCAGAAGCACACACACACCCCCCCTCAGGTTACCATTGCACATCAAAGCACACTAAATGCTGACGAGCAGCATATAAACCAAACAGGATAACAGCACGAACGTGTTTACGTCACGTGGAAACACAGCAGCAAAACGCAAGCCGAACGACCAAAGAGCAACGCGACGCGGAGCGCACACCGCGGCTGCAGATTCCAGCCGCCAGCCAAGGCCTCAGCGGAAAACGCTGCCTGGAGATCAAACACACACTCACTCTGGGCGAAACAGCAGCCAGTGCCTCCAAAACACTCTGATTTCAAACAGGAAACTGGCTGTGAGGAAGGAGGTCCAGCAAGCCCAGGCCACATAAGGCCCGAGCAAACCCTCCCGTCAAGCCTTCCCATTGCATTAAGCGTTGAAGGCTCCCCTGTAAAGGAGCTTCATCTCTAGAGGTCCTGGGACACCAAGTCACAGAAAAGGACCACAAGAGCCATACAGTCCATCAGTTCAGGACCCAACTGACGGAGGAGAAGCTGGGTCCACGAGGCCAGCGTTGATGGAGACTTTGGCAGAGCAGCCTGAGGTGGTGGTGGGAGGCAAGGCCGCGGCCGCATGGGCTGAGCGGCCCTGGGCAGGGTTGCTCGGAGTCGTGTCTCACTGAAAGGAGGTGGTTTGTACTTTCTGTTCAGCTTTCCTCTCCGTGCAGCAGCTCTGAAACCACTCCAGCGCTCTCGTTTCTAACGGACGTCACGCTCCTGGCCTGGTCTTGGTGCGCGCTCCAAGATTTGAGGTCAGCCAACACCAATAACGCAAACAGCTCCAGCTGGAAATGCGAAGCCAGCAGAAGCTTTCAGCAGAGATAATCCAAGGCAAGAGTTTCCGTTTTAGCAGATGAACTGCCCTTGGAAATGAAAGTATCACATCACGGTTATGTTACGGTTATATTCCATTTCTTTCTAAACTTAATTCTAACACATTTCTCAAGTGTCCTGTGTTGATCTTTGTCAGCTTGATCTACCCCATGTTGAGCTACAAAGTAGTAGTATTTTTTCCTCTTTTTAAAGAAAAAGAAATCTGCCTGCAATCATACGTAGCACTGATTAACTAATAACTTTAACTTCTTTTTTCAAAAGTCTGCATCCTTCATTTTTGATGTGATAATATGCAAAAAAGAAAAAAAAAGCTGATCTTGGTCTTTTGGTGTCTTTATTTCTTCACTGAGGCTTTCAGGTTTTCCTCTTAACCAAAATAGTTTTCAATTCTTTATAATGTTATAGTGAGCAATGAATATACTAATAACTAGGAATTACAGTTTCTAGAAAAGCCAGGTATGTTTTTACCGGTTGTCCTGAAGCTTAAGCGGCCCCTGTAGCAGAGTTTTCTCTCTGTGTGTAACAGCTCATTGCTTCTAGAGTCATCTCTGGCCATGGAATGCGATTTGACAACCTGCAGTGGATGCAGATGCTTTCCTCTTGAARGCAGATGTGCAAATACTCCAGATACCACAATTCCAAAGCTTTCAGAGACCTCACATGACACCTCCCTGCTTCCTGGGACTCCATCCTTCCTACAGGGATTCTAATCAGTGATTTTTTAATACCCAATATTAACCATTAAATATTTAAAGGAACTTTCTCAGCTTCAGCTCAGAAATCTTCAGCTATAGCTGTAAAATCACATTTCTTCCCATTGGTCATTTCAAGATCATTCTCTTCACTATCCACACTCCCCAGACTGATATATATGTATATGATTGCATTATTTATATGTATAGTTTCATTAAACTAGAAGTTACAACCCCAGATAGGTTCCCAGAGCTGAAGCATGTTCCATTGGTGCATCATTCTTGGTGTTCAAGAAGTTTCCTCAGTCACATCACTATTTCCCAAGCTTTTGTTGAGCATTATTTAGAGCATGAAGTATTTAAGCATGCAGAGATGTGTACAGTAAAATAAGCTTCATTTATCTAGCCCATTCCAGCTGAGACCCTCAGTATTATAAACGTGGCTCAGTCCTGCTTCCCTGTTTGGGAGGAAAGCATTCGCTGAAAAACAAACTCTCCTCCTCCTTCTCTAGCGGGAACGTTTGCAGAGCTGCCAGGACCTCAGGAGACCAAGACCCTGTTTAGTGACGTGGCGCAGGGAGGGATTCCCGACAGACACACGGCACTGCCCCCTCGGCGGTCGTGCGTGAGCCTGGCTGTTACTGGACATCAGCCCYGGGAGCCTCCAGCGCCCACCTGCTCCGTTTCACACGGCAAGAAAATGGGAAGGTTCTTCGGATTCCCGTCTCTGCGCTGARCGTGCGCTGCAAGACTACAGGAAATAGCACCTTCAAATGTAGGGCTACGGTGGGCAGGACGCCTTTTTTTTTTTTTGCACGGAGGAAATTAGAGGTAAAGAATGAGAGCCTAAGGGGGGTAAAAAAGGAGAGCGAGAGAGACCACATTTCCAAACTGATTATGTAAAGCACACTGCTAACAGACAGTGACAACGGTTCTGCAAGAGGTTTTCACACCCTATGAGCAACAGGAATGGTACCAGACTCGCAGCGGTGACAAATTATTAGAAAACAGCCCAAAGCGAGCAAGGCAGAAGAATTTGGTCAAATAAGATGCATAAAACTTCCCAGAAGGTCAATACGAGACGACCATTTCCCGTCTTGATGAGGTTCCTACAGAGTCAATGATTTAAGGCAACAAATGCTAGCCTCTAAGCCACGTCCCTCATTCAGACAACCACATTCTTTCTCTTCAGAGAACTAGGTGTGCTGGTTTGGACCGCTGTGCGCTGGYTGGGAGGAAGGGAAGATAGCGACTCACCACAGTCACCATTTCCTTACATCTTTTTGGTGCTGGTCGTAACCCCAATATGAGCACTGTGGAAAACTTAACAAGCTTTTCTTCTCAGTATCCTATAATGATTATGTGATAATCATGGTTTACAGGCAAYGAGCTGAAACACAGAGAAACGAAAGCAATGGTAACAGTGCCAAATTTAGGGTTTCTCAGAGAGTTCAGCAGTTGATAGCTCTTGGCACGCTCTGCAGCCAGCTCCAACAGTCTTAAACAACAGCCTTGAGTATGGCATCCCTCTGGGACACAGCCTTGTCTCCTGGCCACCGTGTTCTCTTAATTTGCCCTCCCAACCATCGTTCTCATTGCACATACGGCACACTGAGGGTAGGCTCCTCCAGACACTTGGYTGAGGCTGGAAGATCATTTCTGTATCTTCTTCACACAGGTCCCCCCAGTGCACAAGAGATTGTACTTGAAAACAAACCAAACACCTCCAGGGCAGGGGGAAAGGCAAGAGAGACATAAGCTGCACATATAGTCCTGGCTAAACCTACAGGTTGTTCTAGTTGCTCAAATGATCAGCATCCTCTTCTCTCCTACAACAGCTTCATCCAGCTCACATCCCTCAGCCCAGCGAGCAGCGTTTCTATAGGATGCGCAAACCTGCAAAACTCATTCCCTGTCCTCRCTGAAAACTTGCACAGCAGAGCAGCACAAGAGCCCCAGCAAAGCTCCTCACCCAAGTCCCCGGTAGCTCAGCTAAGGAAGCAGCACTGTGAGCAGGTGGCAGAAACGCCCTCCAGACTCTTTCCGATTTGCAGTGACCACAGCTCTGCTACCAGACAGTGATTTGCGAAGCCACAGCAGCTCCCCATCACATCCAAGCCCTAAATTGGCTCTTGACAGCAGCAGCAAAGCAGCACGCACACGTACAGCCGGGCACGTGCTGCCTGGCAGGGCAGCTACCAGGCCAGGCACAGGAGCAGGGGACAGCAGAGGCTGCCCCCGCACACTTTGTGCTTGTTTGGAATCAAGGCAGCCAGCCCGCTCTCACTAAAACCCAGCGCAGCAGTGGGATTTATCATCCTGAACATGACGAAATTCTCCTGAAGGAGCAATAACATTGCCCTTTTGAATCCAAAGAATTGCAGCAAAGTACATCTGAGCATTTCTGATCTGCAAATTTCAGTTGATATAGATGTGCTGCTCTGCTTTAAGTGCAGATGACGGATCAGGTATAGGAGCTACCTATTCTCAGCAATTACAAAAATGAAGTGCTAAAGACAACTTGAATTTCTTGAGCAATATTGGAAATGGTGTGAAAATGTGACTGTTTTTTCACTTATGCTTTTAGCTCATAACCGGTTAACGTGCCTTCATCAAAGCCTCAGGGGAGCAGTCTGAGAAATGTGCACCGTATTTGTCCTGCTTGATCTGACAAACAGGAGGGGAAAGGTTGCTAGTCCCCTGGCACTCCATGTGTCAACACATCTGTTAGAGGGGAAAGGTCTCAGAGCTGCCAGATCTCCCCATTGACCTCCAAGGGTATCCAGAGGGCTACGTCCAGCATGATCACCCACCTTGTACATCGCTTCCGTTGGGAGCAACTGTTGAAGCTTTTACAACAGATGTTGAATAAAACTAGCTGAAAAGAAAGGGTAAAAGACAGAGATGATTTGGAAGAGAAATTATTTTCAAGTCGAATCTCTTTAGAGAGAAGTTAAACTTCCTTAGAGAGAGATGGACCGTTCAGAGGGTGTGCAAAGCAGGGAGGGCAGAGGCACACACATAGGTGCTCACTGTTTTGCCAAGAGCTTTTTGTCTCGTTGCTACCCAAAACGAGCAGATTTCATTGGACACCCTGCCAGCAGTGAACAGCACCCCAGTCTCCTGCACCAGACCACGCGGCCCCACTTCGTCCATATCACTACTTTGGTAACATGCAAAGAAAGGAACATCTGACTCTGTTATCCCAAGAAATGAGTCAACAACAGGTTGTCAAGTTTCTTTTCCACTACTTTTCTTTTTTTCCTTTTTTTAATGAACAAGAAATTAACATGCAATTTGTCTCATCCAAACCCCTTCTCCTTACTCATCTCATTCTCTCGCTTACAYTAAACCTCAATCACTTAGTCATGCCTAAAATTAGATTTTTGTAACCATGATGTAACATGTCCACACTTCTGAGTGCTAGAAAAATAATATTAATATTTAAGTGTTCCTCTCCCTTTTTCCCCTGTTGTAACCAATAGACAACACTCCTTTCCAGCCTGGTGAAAACTTGGCTTGCGTAGACTCTTCACAGCCAAGCAGGCTAGAAGAAGAAACTCCACCAGACATTGCAATAGATACTCAGAACGCAGGGGGCTGGCTTCAGCTGGGTGAATGAGCGCAAAGCCAAAGCAACCATGAAACCCGTCAGGCCAGAGAGAAGGGGCTGCCTGGACTCACAGGACTCGAGCGGCTGCAGAAACATCATTCCTTCCGTTCTTGCTCGTTCTTACRCCCTTGGAGGGCTGCAGAAGCGGCGGCCGGTCTAACACCTTGTGACAGYGCCAGTTCCAGCAAACGACAAACAAGCTCTGTGGGTTGTGCATCTGAGACCCTCCCTTCCATGCAAGCAGCCGTTTCTGTGCCACAGACACCCCTAGTCCTGTTYGTCACTCGCCATGCTCTTCTCATCCCTGTTCTCTCGGGGCAGACCCGGCCTCTCCTTGCCTCTGCTGCACTTTTGCTGTGCAAGGAGCTGTGATCATATCTCTACGYTCCTTTCCATAAAGCAATTCAAGCAATGCTTCCTGCCCCTTCAGTTCCTATACACACACAGAGCCTGACCAAGGKCTCTAAAACACTGGTATGCTGCTGTCCACCTTCCTGCACGGGAGTAAAGAGAGTGCAGGGAATCACATGCATCAACCAAAGAAGAGCCCCTATCACTATAACACCAGTCTCACATGGGCAGCAACATGCCTGTTTTCAGCTTCACATGCCCCAAACACTTGGGAATGTTACCTGGGAAGGTTCCCACTGGTGTGGCTCCTGCTGTGTTCCTCAGGCTGGATCACACAGACCTGGCACTTCTTGTTGGCCRAGGAGAGAGCCTCTCCAGAGCCCAGCTAAGTGTTGAATATTCCCAAATCCCAGTGTAGCTCAGCCTGTGGCCTGCACAGCCTCATCTGAGCYGTTCAGCTCAGACCCACTGCAATCCAGCTGCCAGGCTGGGGTTTYTGCTGGGACTTGTTCATCACTGGACAAGGGCACACACAGTTGGATCAGGGGCCCTAGTATTCATTGAACATTTCACGTTAAGAATAAGTACATTTTTCATTAAACAARTGGATCTTTAGCTAGTTACTATAGACAATTTTAGTAAAGCTGCTGCAGCACAAGCATCCCAGGAAAGAACTCTGCACGTTTTGATAAGAGGTGATGCCACCATGGCTTTGCTTTGAGTCTTTGGTGTGGGCCAACAARCTGAGCAGTGGATTTGCTCTGGGCAAGTTACAGGGCTATTGGGGAAAGAGATGGTGAGAAGAGCTACACATWGTGCTGGACTCAACGTGGTGGCAATCTGCTCCCCAATCCAGCCTCAAGCCTAGTAGCACGTGGACTTGTCCCACAATGCAATAACCTAACAGCATCTGCCCTGCTGGGCACCCCACATCTCCCCAGCCTGCTCTGCTGCTAAGAGGCACCTTCCTGCACAAGAAATGCAGCATCAAGCGCTGGGCGTTGGGGCACAGCCATGTGAGCAGGAGASCCACACCTTGCCCTGGCTACACACGGGGCCAGCCCGCTTGCAGGCTCAACAAGCGCTTTCAAGGTGGCAGAGGCTGCAGGGAAGCCGAGGCTGCACAGCTCGGAGCCGCCGCGCAAAGGAAGCGACCGCCGCGCTGCCCCCGTGGGCGCCACGGAGCCGCTGCGTCACCCCCCCACCCTACCCCACTCCAACCCGCAGCCCACGGGCAAGGCGAGGGAGGGCACGAAGGCGGCTCTCCACCCCTGCCCACCTACACAAGCAGAGCTCCAGCCCACGTCTGAGATGTTCACACCACCGAGGAGCAGCAGCGCTAGGACKCCTGACCCTCAGCTTGAAGGTGGAGGCGTCAGGCTCAGGGCTGCGGTGTGACAGGAGCCCATGCTCCCCGAGCGTGTTCAGAACAGTGTCGCTTCCTAGAAAAATATACTTTTATTTACCGCACTTTTTTGTCATTACAGGGAGGGAATCACTCGAAGCCTTGCTATGGCTAGCAGCCAGTGTGCTCCCAGCTCGCTGCTTCCAGAACCTTCCTCCAAGGTCACAAACAAAGCCCTTGGGGTGACTTAAATAAAGGGGGAGGAGGGAAACACACTCTTGGGAAGGAGAAGGGTCCATAACTTAACACAGAACAAGGCCACCAGGCGCAGCTCCCTGGCCAGCACGGGTGYCTGGGGGACAGCAGCGTGGCCTGGCGTGCCCAGGTAGCCATGGCCCCAGCACCAAGGCTGGGGCGACACAGCAGCAGGGTAGCCCCTCGCATATGGCCCCAGCCACCCTCCTCTGGCTCTCACATGCCCCCATGGGCCCACAGTCTCTCCCAAGGTGTCACGTGAGCACATCATCTTCTCAGGCAGCAAAGTAGTGGGTCTCCAGGAGGTCACTGGTGCACCCCACATCTTTTTGGTCATGGGGGAACATGCTGTTTATTCAGGTTACGCCAGGACACCRAAGTGCTTCCCATAGTCCAGGTGTCCTGGAACACCTTATCCATGCACTCAAGCCCTTTCCTGCTGAAGGCCAAAGCACACTTTCTTGGGGGACTTCCTGGTGCAAGGCTCCAGCTGGCCCAGGCAGCTGGGTTGGCTACCGCACAGCCCATCCTCCTGTGTCCTAGTGCCCACGGGGCAGCCAGCCCCACTCCAACAGCACAGCTTAAAGCTTAAACAAGCCAAAGAAGGTCTTGGATTCCTCAAAACTGACCAGGGTGATCTTGGAAACRTTCACATACAGGCTGTCCATTTCCCTGAGCTTGAACAGAGCCCCCAGGTAGCTTTTCCGGGCCCACATCTTCTGGTTGGCACAGTAGTTGATCCTTTTGTCCTGCATCAACACCTGGCTGCCCGGGGAGGCCGGGTTTCTCTTGTAGACAATGTGGGTCAACACCTGGCTGGTGCAGCCGCTCCCCCGAAAGAGCACGTTGGAGTAGACGAAGTAGAGGCCCGTTTCGTTGATCACCAGGCCCTGGTTGCGGTACTGAATGCCGGCGGTGAAGGCATGCCCAGATACGGGTTCCCACGCCAAAGGCAGGTCCTGCTGCGTGGGGTTCCCTGAAAGCCGAAACCGGAGAGGTGCCGTGAACCGAATCCAGAGGGTGCCCCTTCGCCCCAGCCGCCCCGGCCCCTCAGCCCGTACCTGTTAAGTGGGCCGCTTTCCTCTCTTCCTTTTTCACCRACTCGCTCTTCTCCCCTGCATGAGAACGGAGAAGACTTTAGCCACATGCTCCATGGAGAGGCCAGCCCAGAGACCAGGAGGCGGCCGCCTGTAACGCTGAAACGGGGCAGGTTCAGGGCACACGGGCAACACAGCTCTGAGGAGCGAGACCGATCGGGGCTCAAGCAAGTGCTTTATGGCAAGGGAGCGCTGCAGCAAAGGGTCCAACTTAATCCAAAGATACAGGGTAGAACAAAAGAGCAAAAGGACAACTTCCGTCTTAAATAATACAAAGAACCCTAAGCATTTCTTTGTGCTTTAACCGTCTTTGAGAAGTGGTATCATGGCTGCTAATATTAATGTGTTATGGAAAAGTAGAAAGCAAAGCAGTCTGCAAACTCCAAGGATAATTTTAATATTCTTCTATTCTGACTGAAATTATTTTGTTCGTTGGTCTTGTGGAAGGTTTCATGGAAAGTTTCGATTTCACTGAATTTACATTTTGTAGAGGGAAAAAAATATCAAGCTTTTCTCAATTAACTGTGGCTGGAGTGAGACTCAGAGAGAATTTAGTTAAAAAAAAAGGTTGYCGTCAAGGGAAGAAGTGAATCTTCTACCCCCGAAGAAGATGCAGTTGCCCACATCTTCACAAAACTGACTACTAAGGAAACAAAGAAGTGACATAAATGATGACTATCTGGGATCTCTCTTCACCCTGTTGCTCTACATCAGTACAGCTAGCAACTCACTCACTGTAGAGCCCCTATAGAACCACTGGGGAGTGGGAGGTCCAAGCTCAGACCTCAAGCACATCGTCCCATGGGTGACACGGAAACAGCTCTGCTCCAAATGGGCAGTTATAGGACCCCCTCCCCACACCCTCGAAATAAATTTCTCATTCCAAGGGGATAAAATCAGCACCTTCAGAGCATCAGAGSTGCAGCCCAATCTGCGCCCCCTGACACGAAAAGGAAAGGGGGAGATGACAGCATCAGACAAGCTACAGGGAGCGAGTTCCTCTACCTACATCAACTCACCTATGAGTTTCTCCAGAGCTGGAGGGATGTGTTCAGTGCCGGCAGACTATCAAAAGAAAAGAAGACAAGGTCTCTTAGCATRGGAAGAACATAAGGGCACCACCTGGAAGCACCAGGGACTGTCATAGACAGGTCTGGACACTCAAGAAGAACTACAAGGCAGGAAGAAACTCTTTGTAGAGGGATAAAGATCCTGCAACACTGAGAAACTGGGAGACATCCAGATGTATTGTAGCTCTCAGAGCAATGCCCAACACCACAGAACTAACAGGGCAGATGTTCAAATGTTGGCCTAGGGGGAACTCGGTACCACCAAACCATCTCGGATCCGGTCTAAGGCATCTTTCCGCACCATCCTCCCCTTGGTGACCAGCCAGCCAGCCTTTACCTCTCTGAGTTGAGCCAGTTCCTTCTCCAGGCGAAAAATCTGAAACATGCTCAGTCCAACTCCGGTGAGAGACAGCAGGATGAGCAAGGAGATCACCAGGAAGCCCACACTCCTCCCTTCCCTGTTGTTCCTGGGCTTCATCCTCCGATCTGGTACCGGTGGTGGGAAGGGGGCAGCGGGGGCTGCCGGTGGGCAGGAATTGCTGGGGTTGGTGCAACCATCCACCCAGAAGATCTGAGGATAGACGTAGTTCAAGTTCTGCTGCATGGCTGGCAGCGGGATGGCCTGGACGYGCTTCTTGGGATCCTCCGTGCGGCGGCCGAAGGGCACCGGCCCAGGCGGAGCGCCAGGGGAAGAGGCAGCCCTGCCTTGGTGCGCCTGCATGGCCTCAGGGGCGGCGAGCACCCGCCGCGGCTGCTGCGCCTCTCTGCAAGCCTCGAGCAGCAGCAGCAACCCCAGGGAGCTTCCGCCCGCGGCCGAGCCCGGGGCCGCCCGCCCGCTCCTCCCACGGCGCCACACACACCCGTGCAGCCCTCTCAGCAGGAGGAGGGCTTCAGTCTTTCATCCCCCCCCTTCTTTCCCCCCCCCAAAATAATGAGGAGGAGAGACAAGAACAGGAACACCTCTATCCTTCAGYGTAAGGCTGCCGTGGCCACAGGTTTCTATGCCAGTGAGGTTGCCTCACTGATTTACAGGCACGTGCCAAACAGTGTGCAGCAGTCTGCTCCTGCATCTCACAGACCTGCAGTGCAGCCCATGGGCTTGCATCAGGGCCAGGCTTTAAAAAAACAAGTGCCAAAGGACAACTGGTGTTTTTGGGGTTTTTTTTTCCCCTACAAAGCCAGAAAAAAAAAAATGCCTCACCATAGTGGTTTGCATCTTGAACATCAAAAACTGCAGTCTGAGGACAGCACGCTTTACCTGCTCCTGATCAAGGGCTCGGCTCTGCCTCCAACCGCACCAGTAACGCTCAGCCGCGTCCTCAAAGCCTTGCCTGCACCACCAGTCGCCCCGCTGCGTTTTGAAGCTGCTCGCCACAGCCGCTTGCCGAAGCGGTGATCTGCAGCATGAGATATTTCAGGAACCTGTGTGGGTCTTCTACCTCGAGGTTTCTGTCATAAAAGACATAAAAGCAACACAAATCCAGCTCCAGCGCTCCAAGCCTGGTCATACCTGCCCTCCACAGTCTGTTCTCTTCTCTGCATCTTGAATTGGTGCCCCCAGCTGGGCAAAGTCACCCACTAGTGGGATCATACAAAGAATCCAAAGCTATGCCAGAGCTCCATAGTCTTTGAACAGCTACCCACAAATTGTGTATTCAGTTTTACAATCAGTGTGTGGACTAGGAGCCAGAGCTGTGACAGAGACTCCAAGAGTTTATACAGGAACTTGGTGCAAGCATCAGGAGCCAAGGAGCAAGGGCTGCAGAGCCCTTCCCAGCTCTAGGCCCTGTACGTGGACAGGCAGCCCAGCCTAGGGACACCATCAGTCAAAGGGGTTTCATCCTCATTCCACGGCATGTATCTCCTGGACAGATGGCAGAGTTACAAACCTGCCCTTCCRCACTGGAGGCTGGGGCTGGACAGCCCCATGCAGAGCTGGAGGGATGGCCAAGCGCGCCCAGCACACAGCTTGGCCCGGACGGAATCCACACTCGGGAGTTTTCCGATGCTGTCGGTGTTCGGTGCTGGCTGCTCACTGCACTGGGACCATAGGCACGTTAGCAGCCTCTCTTAAATGTCACGGGCATGCTTATCATCACCCACTGCTTCCTATTCATTCCACCGAGACAACTTTCTGCAAGAGGATGACAGGGCAGAGGGAATAAAAAACAAAGAAAAACATTTCAGCCATGCTGCATCTTGTCATTGAGGTGTCCAGATCAAGAGCCTGCTAATACTCCCTGACATGCCAAGGGAGAGTCTGGGCTCATTTGTTCCCTTGGGGAAAGTGGGGAAAGCGCCGGCTGAAGCCCAACGTGACGGTGCTGCTTGGGACCCAGCACCCACCAGCCTACGTGACCCTGTGGTGAACGCTGACGCCCTGATGGTGTCGATTACATTTTTAATGCTTCCATTTGCCCACACAGAGGTGACGCTTTTCGTTTCATCAACGAGCCCTCCTTGAAGCCTTTGAGGCACAGCCAGAGGTACACAAGCAGCCCCTGAGGAAGACATTCCTCTATTCACAGCCCCGAGCAGACCTCAACTCCCCTTCTAAAAGCCCTGGCCTGGCTYTGCAGTGCTCAGCACGACCCCTGCAGCGAGCAGGACACTTGACACTCTCCTTTATGTAGGATGTGTGAACTGCCACCTTCCCACTAGGCGAGCAGCAGCCCCGTGGCTGGGGAAGGAGCTGCAGGGCTCTCCACAGGGCTTTGCAGAGTCAAAACCAAGGWRGGAGAGAAAGCAGCAGGGGTAGGGRCCAAGTCAAGGAAGAAAACAGAAAGGTAACGTGAGGTRGAGGGGTGATGAGGTAACACAGCAATCAGTTTTGTAAACCACTGTTTTTACCTGGTGCTTGAATGTACGAGAAGGAGAAAAGCAGGTCATTTAATAACAAGAACTGCTTAGTCATAGACAAAAACGTGCTGAGCTGTTGAGGTTGCTCATAGGTTGCAAGACCACAGTGAAGTTCGATGCTGAAGGGGTGTCCTCTCTGCTGGGGCAGGAAGGAGGCTCGCAAGCTCTTGGGCAGGAATCTGCACCCTGCTGCTAGTGCAGAGCTGGTCTTAGCCCAAGAAAAGCCAGCTGCTGCTGAGGCGAGCTCACCCTAGTGAGTATTTGACAGCTTTGTGCTCCATTCCCAGCCCATTACAGAAGCAGGTCAGCAGCATCACACCTCAGCTCTGCATCCCCAAGCACATACAGGCTCTTCAGTGTTAGCACAGTGTACAGCAAGCTCCCAAATGCTCGAGTGGCTACACAAGTGTGTAGCRCCCTGATTCACTACCCTGGATCAGCCAACTGCGAAACAAGCTCAGGGAGCACAGCTTCTTCTGAAGCTGGTTACGAGCCCCAGTAATTTTGCTACCAGGGCCCAAGACTGTTTGACACTCAGGGTTTCCACATGAGACACTCTGCACGATGACCTTCCCACAGCAGTCTGTGGTCAGAGCGCAGCGCTGAAACTGTTCCAAGCGCAGTGGAACAGCTTAACRTGCTCCGCCTAGCTTGATACAAACATGTCCCGTCTGGTCTCACCTTGCACTGCGGCATGGCAAAAGCCACCCAAAAACACTTGGTATTATAGTCCTGATCCTAGCAACACCACAGAGCCAGGAGAGGTTGCTTATTTTAAAAATACTAGATTTTGCACACTAGTTTTTAAGACATACACACACCCACACACCAAATAGTACATTTTGCCAAGCACAGCTCACAATACAGTTGTGACAATCCCTCCTGATACAACCATTTGTATTTCCTAGTTAGCTTTTAAMCCTGGGCAAGGATGAAGAAATCCAGGTGCTCCCGAGGCTTCTGCATGCAGCAGCATTTACAACAGGACACAGCCCCTTCCTCGCAGTGACAGCCTGGCTGTACATGATCCTCATTCAGGCCGCATAGGAACCATTGGCAGAGGCTGTGGCAGCTTTCGGGGCATGCAGTGGCYTCGTGTAACCTCAGGCTGGTGTCCAGGTCTGCAGTCCTTTTCTGCCATAGCCTTTATGGCATTTGAGAGTAACTGGCAGGGTTGTTGGGCCCTTATGACAAGGGCTGAGAGGCTCCATGGGTTGAGTGTCTTTGTCAGCTGTGACTGCACCCACAGCTTGCCTGCATAGTATCTGCTCACCCCCCAGAGCTCAACCCATGAACATTACTATGTACTCATTATGTGAACGTTACCTATATGAACAGTGAGATTTGTGCGCCTAGCTAACTCCTTTAGAGAGGCTTTGGGACTCCCACACTCAAAATACTAGAATTCCATCAAAATTCATACTTTTGAAAAAAAACACATGAAAATAGCCATGTCATGAAATAGAGAGGCAACAATTACAACTAGAGTGACTCAGTCCATCTATAAAGCAGCCTAGAAATATGCTGATAATTGATATGACTTTTCTTATCTGCCATGTTTGATTTCTAAGGCCATCAAGAACACATTATCATAGCATTCAGGCTCCTGCCACACATGGCAGTGGCAAAGCTAACAAAAACACAAGGCCAACACAAAAACCTTGGCACAATCTCACTCCRAGCACTCAAATGCACAACAAATATCAGGTCAGTTCTAACTAGCAAACCAACTATTTTAAGAAACAAGTGGAGAAAAGAACTGGCAAGAGACAACAGAGAAAGGATGCAGTCCTTTCTACTTCGTAGGCTTGTATCCTCTTGGTGGTTCATAAGCAACTTCAGGCAGTCCTTGGAGTAAAGTATCACGAGATGAACTAACCCTCCTTTTAAGTATCCACACAGGGTCAGAGCTCTATAAACTGGCTACCTGAAAAACTATTCTAGTAAAAATAAATTACGGTCAATTCATGAGGTTTAATTTTACCTGCGGAAAGCATCAAGTTTTGAAACCTAGAGGCAATGTGACATTAATAAAACTGAAATAGGAAGTGAAAAAATGACTCAAAACCCACATGAAAGGTGATAATAAGCAACTTGACTAAGAAAAAAAGTGGTTACCAATAATTAAAAGCACCAAGTACAGCACAAGGAAGCTGTGGTTCACTCTAGGCTACGGCCAGAACACATACATACGTGTGCATCAGCATAAGCAGCTCAGTAGGTTCTTTCAAACACTTTTTCAGCAGCTGAAGTATAACCTATGCATTAAGTGCAGAATTTAGGAACATTTAGGAAGCTCTTAAGCCTGAGTGAGAAGCATTTCTGGTCCTTGCATTATCCATCCTTTCTATCACCTCGCACATCTCCATACTTGTCCAGTGTGTGGAGCCACACATCCACACAGCCTCTAGCTATGTAATGCTAACAGAGCTCTGCTCCTGATGTTATGGAGCTGTGGCATGCCCCCAGCATGGTCCCTGGGTGTTCATTACAATGGAAAAATATTTCCAATAAAGGTTATGTATGCAGCACTTCCTTTAAGTTCTTTCCAACTATAATACATACATCAGAGAATCAGTAGCTGTTCTAGAAGCCATTTGTTTTCACACCAGAAATMGACTTAGAAATTTAAACATGCGCTTGGAATTTCAACTTGTGCAGCCTGCTCAGATTTACCAGCCCCCAGGGTATATAACAACGTATCAGCAGAAGAGTGTCTGCTGAAAGAATGGATTTCAACGCAAGGCTAAATATCACGTTCCTTCCTTCAGGAGAGTGGAGATGCAAATACTGAAAAGCATCTGGACAAGCCATTCACTCTGCTTGGATGAGGAAATGCAGGAAGGTGTTCTGCAAGCTCAACTGCCATTTTCCAAGAGACTGCCATTTCCAACTGCACCATGAGTGGTGCAACCCAAATCTACAAAAGTCATGCAAGATAGAGAAAGTATAAAGGATGTCCTTACCAGCAAAAGGTGAGGAGGACTAGAAAGTTGCTGACCTTCCAGGCAACATCAAGGTCCTATGGAGGCTTGGAATTCACAATGCCTTCTAGTTAACTGGTTCCTGGAAAGGCATCCCATTTCCAGTCCTACACATGGCTCTGTAGTTGATAAATACACAGCCACCACCATTTTGGATTTAACTTCAACTCATCTCCATCACCAAGCTCACTTTCACTGAGTGCTTCCAGGCCATGTACAACCAAAGTATAAAAAGCTATTAAGGACATCTGTCTCTTCCATATCGCTGTCAGTTGGAGCTGAATTGCAGTCTCTTAAGGCTCCTACAAGCCTTAGTTTTGAACACTGGCAAATAGTTTCTTGCAGACATCTTCACAAAGCTACCACTTCTAAGGCCCCATCAGGTCAAGAAGTTGAGAAACTGTTTGAAGCTTTTCTAGCAGTTTTACACAGTAAGAATTTCTAAGCTTTCAGGCAGAATACCATTCAACCTTGACCATTTCAGATATATGCACCTAGGGCGACGATTAAGCTTTGTGAACCACACCAGATTGTCCCCAGACAATATTTTGCAATGGAATCTGAAGGCTAGCGCTTCTCAGAAATTAAGCCACAAGTTTGATTTTCCAAAGGAAAAAGCCACTGAATTAAAGACAAAGTGTTCAGATTTATTTGGAAATTCACAGTTTCTAATGGCACTACAGCTCTGTAGTTACATACTCTTGTTCCACAACATGGTAGGCTGCACTCAGGTGGTACACCTTTTCCTCATTTGGGTTTGAAGCCCTTTCGATTTCAAGTTCAACAAATCCAGTTCATGTGCTCTGACTGGCTAATTGTGCAGATCAACTCCAAAAGTACATCACCTTAAAGGTCTTCATAAACTAACAAGAAAGCAGCAAAAAAAATAAAGGCTTTAAATAAGTCACATTACATACAATACCCAGGAAAGGCATTAGATCTGTTAAAAAGGGTACCACTAAAAAGTGCTCAATAAGTTAACTTATTTTTTACAACGTGAACCTGTAAAACCTCTCAGAAGAAATAACCTTTTGTTCCACTCACTCTGATCCACATTCAACATTTTAGCACTCATTCTATAGTATCCAAATATACAATCACAAAATAAAAAAACTCAGATATGAAAATACCAACCATACAAACACTGCACATTTGTTAGCCAATACAAAAGCAAACGTTATGGAAATATCCACTTTAAATAGACCTGGCTGGTTAGACTTAAACTTTGCAAACTCTGCACACATCCAGAGCTGGCTTGGAATACTAGCCAGCTCCAGCAACTCACACTCACGTTTTCAGGCCGAGCCTTTATGGGAACTCTTAGCACAGAAAGAGTGAAGAATTCCCATTCACCCCTTAGAGGACTACAGCAGTCAGCCCAGGTAACGAGAACACATTCAAAAGCATCGCTTCCTATCGTAGAGAGGAAATCCTAAAGAGCAACTGTCATTTGTTTAGTACAGACTACAGTTCTGATTGGTAACTGAAGGTGGAAATAAATGTCACCACAGTCTCAAGTGATTTTTCTTCCTCAAGCGAGTTTGCAAAGCCTSAATCTAGCCAGGCAAGTCCATCTATTAGCATTTGTACAGTATCCAGTCCACATTGAGTCCAGCTGAAGGCCAACACATGTCCCTTTACAGCACTGTAGTGTTGCATCTTCAAAGAAAGCTAGAGAAATTACAAAATAAATCAAATGACAAACAATTTTATCTCCCCTCTTCCAGTGGCATTATAAATAGACAAAAGGCACATAAATATGGGAAGGTGCAAGAAATAGGAACAAAGCTAAAGGAAGAGGATTAGGCTTTTATCCCTATTCCACCCAACAAACTGGGTTTCAAAAAATCTCTGCCCCAGGAATTGTGAAAAAAAACCTTTATAAAATGAACCCTGTCCTCCCTCCCCCCAAGCTGTTCTCATAGGAAATTATCAGCCTTTGAAAGCTGCAGCTTACAGCCAAGATTGACACAATCCCTTCTATTTAAAAAGGCAGAAACCAAATTTCTGAATACTTTCCAATTACTTGAGCTCTTTGTCTCCCATTACCCTCCCACAGAATACCACAGACTGTTCTCAAATGAACAAACACTCTCCTGTTTGAGAAGTTCAGCTAGCTTTAGATGTGTCCAGAAACAGCTGTGACACCAAGAGTGCCCACTGTTATATCTTTGTTTCCTTTGATTATGTCATGCAGGCTTGGCATTGACCCCGACTTAGTCTGTATTAGAGTTTTTATGAGCTTCCCTTGGTCTGAAAGTTTCGACCGTCTTCGTTTTATAGCCCTCTTCTCAGTTTTTGTCTTTTGGGTCTGTCCATTGCACAGACTCGTACAAGCTGAAATGCCACAAAAATAGGACTCCTCAGACTGCGACGATGTTTCTGAGCTTCCTTCAGATGGAGGACCCTTATACGAAGAGTGATAAACTTCCCCGATATTAGAGAAGTCCCTCTGGTTCGTAAACGGCTTCCTTCCTTTTATTTCCCCGTTGGCTATAGGGTGCAGAGGCTCTGCTGTCGGCTTGATAGTCTCTATCTTGTCACTTCTGTATTTACAACGCTTTTTCTTAAAAAGCACAAGTAAAAAGAAAAGAACAGTTAGCTTTTAGGGCAAGCAAAGGGTGAAAAACAAAACCAAGGAACAGGCAGAGCAGAGGGGTGCCTGGAACGTGCTCCTCCTGCTGCCAGAAACACACACAGGCTCAGCTTGCCTGTCTCACAGCTATGTTACCTTTTTCTCTGGGGAAAACTTGAGGGGTTCAACAATATACAGGTCCTCTGGGTCCACTGCAAGAGAAGTGACATAAAGTCATCAGTCCTAACTGGCGCTTCCAGCTCTAGAATGATGCAATTTAAACACGAAATATCATGACAAAATACCCCACCCTTGCACACACATTTGTGCTCCTATTATAAGTGCATGGGACATAACATATGCACACTGAAAATGAACTSAATGCTTTGAGGAACCTCCCTGTGCTGTCGTGGCAGCTGTCACAGACACGTACTTGAAAACAACTGATCTCCTGATAGGTTAGATTAGGCTATAGATAAGTGCAGAGCACATCCTTTGGGGAAAGAAAGTGTTCTGCAGAAGTTTACTTTATCTAAGCTTTAGCTCATCTCTGCTGCAACACTTTCTCAGTTCCACTCATTATTTTCATGTGGTTTTATTCACAGGACAATGGCTATGAAGTAGGTTTGCTGCACCTAGAAATCCAGCATTAACTGCATACTCAGTAGTTACTAGAGTTAGGTTTTCTTAGGCCTTCGCCATACAAATCAATTCAGCTGTCTCAAGTAGAATATAAATACACAAAGAATTAGATCACTCCCCAAAACAACTGCTTTAAATTTCCCTTCTACAGCTAAACTCAGATTCCTTAACATCTGCTGAGCTTTACAGCAGATGACAAGACCTCTCAGAAGGAAAACACCGACCTCCCAGACTTGACAACCAAAAAAAATTCACTTTTTTCCCCCAAAAACTTTACAGTTTTGTAAAGCTAACTGCCTACACGCACTGCTATTAACCCTAAGGTGACTATATTAAATACACTRGGCACAGGATTTATACATATTTTCTATATAGGATTTAACTACCTTTTAGCACAATATAGCTAGACAATTGCCATGTATAGACTGTTGCATTTATAGGTTGCGTTCACTAGAKACCAAGTACCTGCATGGACACTGTTAAGTGTCTGGTAACTCGGCTTTAGACTCCTCTAGCTTATAGAACACAAGCAGAGGGGAGGTCRGAGTAACACTATGGGGTTCTTGAACATAGACCCGGGATCCTATTCTCACACATCCACAGAAACTCTGTTAGCTCTATACAGTATGTGTGTAACACCAGAAACCAGATATATGGATGTACCTTCTTTACCAGATAGCTGAAAGGACTGTGATCTGACCAGCGGAAGAGAAATTCTTCTTTTCAAATTCATATCGTCATAGGAAGAAAAACATCTGTGGAATAAAAACCCACAAAGCTTTTAACACATTTTTCTCAGAACTTTATCATCTTTTTCCACTAAGAAACATAGCAAGAGCTAACACAATCAGCCATTCACCAAGGTGTTCAAAAAAGCCAGGAGGATAGACAAAACTTTGCAAAAAAAAAAAGCTATCAAGGCAGTATTCCAAAAGGCTACCATTACTTTATGAAAGGCAAGCTTTAGTACRGAATAGTGACTGGTTTTGGCTATCAGGCCCAGCGTTCACGCTTGCAGAAAGCTGACCCTTAGGACTAAAGCAAGCATGACAGTCCATGGATTCAGGAAGCACTACTAGAAGTTGAAACAATCAAGTTCCAAATACATTACCTTTTTGGGCTAGGATAATTGTTACTTTTGGGAATTTTTGAGAGGTAATCTCCACAGAATTGAGAGGTGCTTCTGCAGCGCTGCGCACACARCACCAAGCCCAGGATGACACAGAGAACCAGAGAAATCACAAGGTAGGTTTGTCTATCTGAAACCTGAAAGAATTGTATACAGTTGTTAAAGACAAGATTTGTTTAAAACAAGACCAATACTATAATTAAAGTTACATTTTTTAGGCTATAACAGATGTTTTCAGATCAGCTTCCTTAACCTCACTTAATACCATTTTTCAGAGAGTTAATACATTGGTCATTCAGTTGGTGATATCTAAAGTCTGATAAATAACACAGGACAAGGTGCCACTGAYTGAAATACCACCATAATTTATAGAGGTGCTTTGCATTGGAGGAGCATACAAGCTTCTCCAAAATTAATACTTTCTTATAAAAAGTGCATCTTCTCTGCTTGCTAAAAAATTCTGAAAGAGATTTACCATTTACTCCTCATTTTAAACACTTTAAAACTACAATTATGGAATTTGCCATAAAGTCAGTAGTTATTTTTTTCTTTCTTGTATTTAATTAAGAATAATTCCACAGTGCACTACTAYCAACTTCTATGCAGCCATGAATGGAAGAAATATTACATTATCCTGAATAGGTTATGAACTTTTATCTCTAAAAAAGACTACAATAATTAGGTTAGCAAGGCTATTATAGAAGTTATTAATAAGAATCTTGCTGAGAACAAGACAATTCAAGCGACTTTGCTTTTCTTCCCTTCCTTGGCCAGCTACCAAAATTGGCTGAAAACAGTATTACTGGCACCTTCTCAAACATTAAGATTCATTTTAACACCCTGGCCTCCTTGAATTAAGATATATATGCATCTGTCTCTCCTGCTCGAGTTCCCATGTCACTCCAGAATTTAATTACCTCACGTTTTAATTCTGCGACGGTTGTTGACAGATTGGAAACTAGCTGTGTCATGTTGGTCAGCTGAGCTTGTAACAGCTGAATTGCATCTGTTTGCCGCTGATCCTGTATTAAAACATTCAGAGCCATGTTGTTTAGTTGTCAGGATGCCACTATCATCTACTCCATACACCAAGTTAGCACTGTCTGGCAGTCAGATATGACGTAGCCACGACCTATTTACAGTTCAATGCCCAAGTAGTATCTCAATTCAACATACCCTTCAACACATTTTTTACACAACAGTATTTCAAATTTTAACTGACATCCATGTATAAAGATCAAACAATACTACTAAAAAAACCTCAACAGTTTTACTTCATTGAGCAACTTTTTTCGACATCATGTCAAGGGTGTCTCAGTATAGCAACTTCCATCATCTTCTCCAGAGGCAGGACAAGCAGGCAGCTCTATGTAACCATTATCAGGAAGTACAGTATGGTCATGTTACAAAGTACTTGTTAAAAAAAAAAAAAGACACAAGCTGCACGAACTGCACTTCCAACTGCAAATATGGCACAAGCCATTACTACACTGCTCTCTTATTAGATACTATGTCTCTTCAGTTAGACCAGTCAARTGCTCATCCAACTATACTTTAAATCAGAATTGCAAAACAAAGCTAAAATAGTTTAAAAAGTGGTTCTGAACACTGTTACAATCAAGAGAAGGGTTAGAAACCTTTTAGAAGTTCCTCCATTGCAAAAGACACTTAAAAGTTTTAGCCATTACCAGTTGATGAGTGAGTTTTTCCTTCAAATGTAAATTTAGGAGACAACTGAACATCTAAAATTGGGAACATGTCTSAAAATTGTTATGGAGAAGCAGTTTGGGGAAAACAGAATGGAGATGCTTTAAAAAGGCAGACAAAAAAGAAAACAGGATTTTTACACATCCTTCTAATCTTTCTTAAAAGAACAACCRATCTTCAATCCTTCCTGAGTAGCAAAATCCAGTAGTCAAAGCAGCCATACCTGCTCTTCTGCTATTCTTGAGGTGTTCTGAAGTTTTATTATAGTTTTATTGAAAGCCTTCTGCATTTCTTCCATTTGCTTTCGATACCTAAAAAACAAGAAGCGTGTAAAGGTCGGAAGGGCTAGATCCATCAKAAAGTTCCTCAGCATTAGAAACTAAACTGTCGCTAGAAAAATACCACTGTGTAAGGAAAAAGCTTTTCGTTGCCTAAAGCACCATTATATAAACTTAGAGTGGCATTGCTCTTCAAGTTTCATACATAAAACAGGAAAAAACCCATGTCTATTTTTTGGTGTTTCTACTGCCCAAGGTCAGAGAAACATCTGCTTCAGTACTTAAGATCTGAGCTTTAATTTACTGGAATTCACTAGAGTGAATTCACTCCAAGCCATTTGATTGTCAAGACAGACACCTCAAAAGTTAATATAAGAGCCTTTCCCTGGAGTCATTTTTGAAAACAGTACATTTCCTCAGTTCTCCAGTGGTTAGCAAGCACAAGGGGCAAACGTTAACTAATATAGATCCCTCAACAAAGTTCCAGTTTCCCCTCCGTGCCCTCTACAGTAGTATTACTGAACACAGAATAGTTTTAGGTGAAAATAGTGAGTTTGGACAGTTCTGTCTGGATGACTTTATAGATATGCATCATTCAACAGCAACAGGAGGCAACTGACTGACCTTCTGTTGAAAGGASTATTGGGCAGGATTATTACTTGCATCCAGACAATGCCTCCCACCCCACCATGAATCAAAACACTCACCACACAAATACACAGATGTGTTCCTCAGTACAAAAATAACAAAGATGGTATCAAGGAACACAGGAAGAAAACTTTTGTGACTTACAAGCACCTTGGTCTCTGGCAAGTTCAGAAATATAGACTTCTCTGGGTTTTTCATAAAGCTTCATCCTGTGACTAAAGCTTTGACTGTAACACTCTCTACATACACACCTTTCAGTAAGGGGCTATACCATGTTTACATATACTTAACTTTCCCTAGCCTTCCTCAGACTTACCTCTGACTAAGTTCTTCCAAATAACGGCTGCTGAGAGACATATTTACTTCCAGGGCTTTAATGCGGTTATTAAGTCGCATAAAGACAGACTCCTTTTGATTAGACCCATGCACAAGATTTCCATTAGCATAACTTAGATCCGTTGAATTCTGCAGTTCAGCATAGAAGTCTGTAGCTGTTCTCTGTTGCCCCCCAGAAACTGGAATCGCCATAAAAGCATCTTCAGTTGCCTGATCATCCTCCTTTATATCAGCAGATGCAGGAGACTCAACAGTAGACAAAACAGGCTTCTGCACTTCTGGAGTGCTTTCTTTTCCTTCCCCAGCATCACTGGCTAATGTGCCCATTGTATATTCAGGCTGCAGAACAGTTTCTGTAGGCTTTGTAATTTCTGGAACAATCTCCCGCATGTTCATCTCCTTTACTTCACTGACAACACTGCTCTCTGAAGCTAAAGGCTTTTCTGCAACAGAGCTCACGACTTTCTCCATGTCTGCACTAATCTCAGTTACATCCACGTGAGGAGTCGCACTCGGAGCTACCTGGCCTCCAGCTTCTTTTGCTGGTTCCAGTGTYGTTTCTGTTGTTGCTAATGGCTTAACTTCAGAGGTAACTTCTAAGAGGAGAGACTGAGAAAGAGTTTGAGGATGGCTTGGTTCYAGTTCAATAGCATCTGTGGTCTCATTTTTCATCTCCTCATAGACCACGCTGCTAAAGTCACTTGCAACAGTAGATCCAGATGGTCTCTCAGTAACTTTGCTGTCCAACTCCTCAGGYAGAGGCTCATCTACTGAGGTGTGTACAGACTCGGGCAGAACAGCCTGTGGCTGCTGAACAGCAGAGTCATCTTGCTCCTGCTTACTTTCACTTTTACTGTGTTGCCGATGGAGGGCTACTATAACTGAACACCATTTATACAGATACTCTGAAAAGGTAGAAATGCAACATATTGTTGCCATGTCATAGCAATATATTTGTGTCTCAAGCTCAAACCATGCTGATGCTTCCTCGTCTTGATCATCACTGGGCAGCAAGGTCACTGTTGATTGACTGGCATCTTCTTCATACTCTTGTACTAGCTGCACAATGGGGCTTTCTTTTGTCAAATCAACAGCTAACTCCTCTTTATCTATTTGGGGAATATCTGTAGTTACAAGYCTATAACGAAAGAATTAAAGACAGGATGTTACTCGGACAGTTTTACTTGCTGCTCTGAAAGACCACAAAAGTAAGATATTTTAGACAATTATTAAAACTTATATCAATGACCAAATGCCAGTTCCCACAACTTGTAAATTCTCTAAGCTTTTTGCTAGTGTATTTTAACTGGATGGCACATTAAGGTTATGTCAGCTGCAGTCTCCAAAACATCAAGCCTTCTGAATTGGATATTCTTCCTTCTTTCAAAAATTCCAGATTGGCATATTTAGTCTCTGCTAGAATCTCATGTAAAAACACACCAATCACTTACTCTGGTGAAGGAACAGGAGTTGGTTCAGGCAGTCTCTGTGCAGATGTTGAAGTTGCAGGACTGACTGTAGCATTTTCAGATGTACTTTTGTTCCCTGCTGTAGAACAAAAAATGGAAAACAAAATACATATATATGACTTCAAGGAAGCACTAACCAAACATTTAACTAGTATTTAAAGCTTCCTTTCACATTTCTGTCCTTTCCTCCATACCATCACCCTTTCCCCTGCCATTCCCCTCCTTTTTGTTCAGATAATTAACTGCACTATCAAATTAACAACTACAGATCTCATTAAAGTTTCAGTTATCTGAATAAATATGCTAATGATGGTTTGTTTTGATCTTTGGTTTAAAGATCTTTTGAACATGGGTCAGATATGATCAGGATATAACTGAATATGTTTTTACAGCCATTCTCTTAGTGAATTCACTATCTTCACTTCATGTTTTGCAAGTAATATAGTAAGAATTCATGGCAATGGCCAAATATTTACACCATGAGAGAGTGTAAAAAAATCCCCAAAAAGCAAAACAAACCCAAACATTTTAAATTACCCAATTCTTAAAAAAAAAAAAATGAAGCATGCAGACCTTAAGAATTAAGGCTTGCTAGATTTTTTTTTTATTTAAGAAAGAGTACCTTCAGCTTCAGAATTCTCTTCAGTTTTGGCTCCAAGAATATTAGCAGCAATATTCACCATATTTAGAATAGCATCTGAAATAGAAATCAACAGATCAAAGACAACATATGGAGAGATCTCAGGAATTAGCACTACCAGACAATTTTCTATTATGCAACACTTCCTTTAAATGAACCTGAATAAAAACAGTGAAGAAAAGCAATCACTGTTACACTGAATGCATCTGTCTCAAAAGACTACAGATTTTCTATTTATGAATAGCATAGAAACCTGTATTTGAAAACCCCACCTCATCTTTACCAGTAACAATCTGTTGAAGTCTTTTCAGTTGGCTTCTAGATAGCTAAAATAAAGTTTACACCACCTGTTTCAAATGTAAATATGGAAAGAAATCAAGAAAAGCACATGATTCTCTCCCTTGCAGTAATATTAAAGCTATCATACTAAAGCTGCTTGTAGCAACTAACCAAACTTCCCCCAGCAGCTCCAAAGAGCAAAAAGCTCCAAAAAGCAGCATATACAYGCTTCAGTGCCCATCTCTAAGCACTGCCTTAGACTGTGCTGTACATGAGCTTTGCCTACATGAGCTTTGGCAATCACTATACAAAGGAGATGCTTGCCCTTCCCATACAAAACTCCCTTGCAGAAAGAAAATGCAAGGGTTTCCAGCTTATCTACAATAGGTAAGCCTGTATCATCCAGCTAAACTTTCTAACGCCAAGAAAAGCAGCAATGGGAAGTACTAACTGATCAGTACACCACAGAAACCAAGGAGCTATTTAGGTGCTGAACTGCCTAGCAAGCAAAGTGTTCAAGCAAGGGAAGGCTCCAAGACAAATTTCCATSTCAAACTTGAGAAACTGACAGACATGTCATTTGTTTGTTTGATCTCCCATTTCTTGGGTGCTATYTAGAAATTAAATGAGGAGCAGAGAAAGAGTATCTTCCTGTAAACATGTATACATGAGCCAACTCCACCCATTCCTCTGCCACATCAACACTTGACATATATCAAGYGCATAAATTCAAAGCTACAGCCAAAARACATTTCAGTAGCATTGTCAAAATTCTTGTCTTAAATTTATGCTATGTTTCCTYCAAAAAACTTCAAAAACTACATTCCTAAACTGTGCCATTTATGCAGGCATTTATTCTTTGACTTACCATCCCTTAAAGAAGGAATAATAATCAGAAAACATTAAACCTGAAGTACTCATGACTTGCTATCATTGATGGGCAAGAATGAAAAGGAGAGTTAAGAGTTGGTGAAACAGTTTGCCATTCTAAGACTTTTCAGTGGGGGAGACAGGTCACCATAAGAACAAACTACAACAAATATTCCTAGGGAATAAAAATGCCCGAGCAGTACATAAATCCCTCTTTGGAGGTCTGTTCCTGCATATCGCTCACTAAGGCAGAAGGCTCAAAAGGGACATCTGTCTCATTTGTTCAAACACGTTAAGACAAACTCGGCATTCAAAACAAACCCCGCAGACTACTCTACTAGAGATGAAAGAYGCACTAAGAAGAGTCCAGTAACAATACCATTAGGCAGCAGAGCTGAGCGGTGAGCACTGCACTATCACCGCAATGCTCAGTGTCCAGCTAYGCTTCCAAAGCACTGGTAATAACATGTGTCAAGCCTTTTGATCCCATTTTCAGCAGTCCGTAGCAAGTCTTATGCTCCAAAGAAAAGCCAGAAAAGCCACTGCATTTTTTCAGATAGTGCACAAATTTACCATATTGTATGGGCAGACAGAACATGTGAATACACTTCACAGCTTGACAGGAACTTTGAAAAGCCTCAGAGGAAAGCTGAGGCAGGGCTCTCCCCCATCTGTGAAAGGCTAATACTGAGAAGCAAACTGCCTTTCGGTACTGCCTATTTTAGCCCAGCATCAAGCTTCYCAATAAGCCATACTCACTTGTAGCAGAACCCAGGAGATTTTTTGAAGATTTTTCTTCTCCYGTATTGTAATCTAGTAGGTAGTCTATTTAAGGAAAAAACACTTGTAAGCATCAAAATCCAACATGCCACAGAAAATGAAAATTTAACACGTTATTCAGCCACAAATGAGACTACAGAAATAAAGGTCAAGGATGACAAACTGATCAAGCTCTAAACAATAAGAAATCAGAAGAGATTCAGGTTCAAGTTAGTTTCCCCCAGATCCAAGAGACAGATGCAGTAAATCACTCCCAAGATTTAATACAGAATTTTCTCTCCCTCCCCTACAAGCAAAAGGGATAAGCTGCTCCAATTATTTTATCTATCCTTTATCACCATAAGCACATGAAGATGTTTTTGCCTAGCCTGACAACTGAAATTGAGACTTAATATTAGTGTTTTAAAGTAACCTCCAAATTGCCTTGTAGTACCATTAGTTATTTAAAACTTAAAATTTTAAAACTTAAAAGAATGCATGGATAATATGAAAGTATTGTCTACAAGGCTAAAAGTAAACTCAGTCAAATCATTTAGCATAATGCTAAAGAAAGAACCAGACTTGCATGAGGAGTTTAAACAGTTAAAAAAAAATTTGTTCACCATAATCTTCATCGAAGAGTTCTTGTCGTTCTGATTGATATTGAGAATCAGCTATTTCTTCATATTCTTCCACCATGCTAGTACCAAAAACCCTATGAGCAAGTTAAAAACAAACAAAAATGAACACTGTCTATTAGCCATGTAACTATTTGATGTAACTAACAAGTGAGCAACCGATAATTAAAAACATTTGTCTTCTATTAACCTTGACCCAGCAGCTCATTTTATGCGCATATGCTGTTGGAGCCTTTTCACAGGCCTCCATCCAGAAAGTCTGTTGCACCTTACCATGGGCTGCTCCAAAGCAAGAACCTGTTCCTAATTCAAATACTTCATAATAGACTTCTTTTTCATTTGAACTCATGCCTGGATCTCCAYTTCTCAAGCCCCTTGTGTGCTCTTAGTTTCTCATCTTCACTTCAATAACCTCCTACCTCACACACATACCATTTTCTCTTAACCTGCTCTGGTGGCACAGAATGATTTAAACAAAGCTGTGTTGTCAATTGAAAAGATGTTTTGACTGACAATGCTAGATTGCTTATGTCCAAATTGTTTGATAACAGAACTGAAAGTGGATTTTAGGAACAGCAGAGAAGTCAATCATTCTGTTTTTCTGTTTTAGACATGCCAACTATTACTGAAAATATGTACATGGGGCACCATGCACCACAGCGGTTTGCTAAGAGCACAACACCTGCTCCTATTCGTGCCTCACATGCTCTCCCTTTGCTAGGTCCATCCTGAGATGTTGGTATTCTGCCATGTGGCTACTGGCATTCCTGCAACTCCATTCCCCCCAAAAAACTATTCCTTAAGTGTTGGAAAAATCAAATTAAGATTTTTTTTCCCAAGGATCTGAAGCATGCTGTGCAACAGTTGATTTACTCAACTACTTTGATCCATAGCATTTGCAACTAAGTTATATACCAAATACTGAAATTGTTTACCAGTTATTGTTAGAATACATTAGACTCACTGCAAGGGGGTAGAAATGCAAAGCAAAACATCTAAGTTATTACCTTATAAGACTTAAAGGACAAAAGTGTTCTGATCCAAAATGTGATATCAACTCCACCTACAAAAAAAGGTACTTAAAATAAACTTTCAAAGACCTACAGAGTTAAGAATTCATTTTACATGTGCATCCAGGTTTGAAGTTGCAAGCTCTGTTTGCTTAAGGGATTTGCAGAATGCCCAAAGAGAAAAGAGCTGAAAGCTTTACTCTTGCCATGCATTTGAAAGCTTTTCTCTTGCCATGCATTAATGTGCTGGGCCACAGCAGAAAACACCCCAAGCCCTAAGCATGCAGCGTTCCAAAAGAAGGTGTTTCTAACCTTTATGTACTTGATGAACATCTGAAGCAAGAGAAAGGAAAAGAAAAAAAATAGATGTCAGTACAAAGGCTGAACACATGCTACAGGCAACTACAGAGTTTTATTGTTTAACTCAGTATCAATATAAATGCCTCAACTACAAATGCCTAAGGTAAAAAGTTATGAAGGATAAAGTTGTATTACTGTTCGATCTGCCTTAGGTAACTATGATTTCATTTAGTCCTCATACCTTGCAGATAGAAGGTAATGTGCAAATGTTTTATTAATGAACTGTCAAGGTATTTTTTTTGGAGGCGGGAGGGCAGAGAGGGCAGAGGGGTCATGCCTGACACTAGACAATATTGAAGCCCATTACATTCACCAAGTACAATTCTATTCCCATCCCCCAAAAGAGTAAAGCCTCAAGTGACTCGAGAAAAAAAAAATGCACTAACTTCACAGCATGCACTCTGTGTACTGCTGCTGCTTTAAGCTCAAAAAACACRTTTCTGGTTACAGAAACACTTTTGGAAGAAGCTGTACAGAGCATCCCACAGGACACTTGGTAGTTTCATTCATCATTATATTTCTACTGAGAACCTGCTTATGTGTATATTTAATATAAATTACACATGTAAACTACATTTATTAAACTATGTGGACACTCACAATGAAGGACTGTACTAATTGGCAAGTGAGATTAACATACCAATTTCCATGAAGTAACCCATACAAAAAAAGTCCAATTTTATTACAATTCAATCAAGCCTCTTCAAACCTTTGGAGAAGCAGTGGACTGCTCTATAGGCTTGCTCACTTTTCATTCCAGAAAATGAAAGTGTTACAATAATGATCCTTCAAAAAAGTTACCATGCTGTATTAAAGGCAGAACATCACATCCTCAAGGGAATTAAGTGCTGAATATCTAACATACTGTCAAACCCCCAGTGACAGTCAAGATTCTAGCTACCTTGAAGCATTAATTCAGCCAGAAAGCAGAACTGAAAGCCAACATATAAAATATCTGTGACTTGCAGACTCATGCAGGATTTCCAAGTACAGATGTTAAACAGATAATTATTATTCACAGCCATCTCTTGAAGGAAGTGCAAACCTTAGAGTAGGATTTTTTTTTAAAAAAACAGTTCTTAAACTCTGTATTTTATTTGAATTTAAATCTCTAGTATATGCCAATATTTTCACAAAAGCTTTTAACTGAGTCTAATTACTAGATTATTTATGGAGTTCTATTCTCTTTGAGTAAAGCTACTTTGCTGCAAGCTACTTTGAAGAGGAAGAGAGCCCACAGCAAGTACAGGACAAACCTCTTTCCAGGCAGGACAAACCTAACTTTAGTGGCTACCAAACTGAAGCACAAATGCTTTCTATTTCAATTCTCCCAACTGCCTCAGAAAATGAGAAAGGCACTAAACTATACTTCTTTACTGAACTGATGCTTATTTTAACAGATAACTGGATACGTCAGAAAAGGTGTTATGGCCCTCCCCATAGAGAGGTTGCTTTAAGAGGCTGAGCAATACATAGAAGGCAATTTTACCTTTACCTTTGTATACAAAAACTTATGCCTTGCCTCCTCACCCCTTCTTTAATATACACATTGAAAACCCTGTTTTTCCTTAAAAAAAGGCCTGAAAACTACACATGGCAGAATGCAGCACACAAGTAAAAAGCATACCCACTATTACTTGTGCTCCAGGGAGTAAGAATTTAAATAGATCGCACGTGATTTGAACATACAGTCATGTAGTGTGCATTTAAATAAATCTGAATAGGTAAATTCATGAAACTTATGCATCAAAATAAATACAGAGACATCAGTTTATATTTCTAGGTGTAAAATGTTTCATTCACACACAAATGTGTATTGGCAGGTATAGCCAAGAGAGAAAACACAAACATTTTAAACAACTGTCCATGAATATATAATTATTATTTCAAACACAACTTATTGTATTTGACATTGTCTAGMCTCTTCTTAATTCTGATAGTACTTGGACACAAGGTAAATGCACACTTTCCATCCTGCCGGTTACCACTAGAGGAAGCTAATACATTTGTGACTGACCATATATTAAACTTGTTCCCTAGTTACACTAAAACCATCAAAAAACTAGCACAACTAGTGGTAAAGCACATGCCCATTCACAGTTATCTGAATGTCTACTACGTAGGGTACAGTTCAGGAAACATCTCCCTCCCCCAGAAGCATAGAATGCTTTTGCAGTAGAAAGTTACCTTCACATATTTTGCATACATCTGTTCATCCAGAGGAAAGCTTTGGACATTTCTTTCATCTCTGGCATGGAAAGTACCCAGTTTAATCCATTTGTTTGTTGGATACCTGAAAATTACAACAGAGTCAGCTGACAAAATTCAAGACTTGGACTCCACTGCTTATGGACGTGTGCTGAATTACTTTGCCTTTTTTTGTGGTATGATCACTGCAATGTCTTTGATGGTAACATTGATAATGTGCAAAGTAAAATGCAGGTCATTTAATGCACAATATTTTGCAAAACTTCAAGCATACACAGCTCATTTTGTGATTTTGTGAAGTCATCCATTTAGTAATTGCTCCCATTTCATCTTCATTCAGAAAGTCACAATAACAACAAATAAAAGTTATGAGTACATACCTGTCACTGATGGACACCAGGAAGTCCTTAGGAGTGGAGGAGAATAACTCATGATTTGCAATGTCAAGCTGCTTTACTTGGATTGGCTCACAAAGCTCAATAACAAACCTTGAAGATTGAAGATAAAACATTTTTTTTAAAAGCACTTCACCCTGTACCATTGCATTCCTCAGTGCTTTACATGTTTTGTTGATTCTTTTACGGGGTATCAAAGCATACTACAGAAATCCTGTACAGCAAGGAGGCATCGCCCTTTCCCCTCACCCTCTTCAAAATCATTAGCAATATTACCAGTGTATTTATCTTAACAGTTTCTTAACAAAATTAATTTCTTTACTTGGAAAATTGGTGCTTTATCTTCTGCAAGATATAATAAACAATACCATTCAAGTGTTACAGTTCACATGCAATTATAAAGCAATGTGATGCTGTCAATGCTTGTTGGTTGATATACTCCCTGCTAACAGACAGCAGACTGACTATAGCATACATCCATAAAGGGGTGGACTTACTGCTACATATTAATGAAAAATACTAGCTATCACACAGATCCATAAGGCCAGTGTGCCCTGTGTCTCACAACAAGATCAAATACTTATCAGGAATGATGAAAATAGACCCAACCCATTCCAAAATGCCACAACTCCTTCTCCCCTGCAACTCACAACATTGTTCATCACTGTTATCATCAAGGGGTGGCCAGCAGAGGAGAGAACTAACTTCTGCTTCTATAACTCAAGATACTGATACTCCAGTCACTTGGACAAACAGGATGCTCCTAAGAGGGACAACTCTAGCAAATTCTGGATTAACTAGAAGCTCTTGTCTATTATAGCCTCTTGGGCAGCTGCCAAAATACTCCAATTCAGTCATGTACCAATACAGTCAAGAACACACTGTCAGTTACTCATGACAGTAGCTTTACAATATGCCATAAGTTCTGATCAACTCAATGAAGCACACACACATAGGATGGGCTACAAACTAAATGCAAAAGGTTGACAGTATGTTTGGCTGTCCGCACCTCAGAGAAAAAGCTTCCATTAGTAACATTAGTTTGCAACTAGGAATCCCTAAATTGGATCTACCCTGGCCACGCAGATTCCAAGGTAAGTTTCCTATATTTTAAGGTTTTGATATAAAACAAAACTATAATCATAACTGCCTTTTATCACAGTAGCCAGCTTACTTGGAAGTGACAGAGCAGAGGAGTGATAAAAACAGTTCTTGGAGTCTGTCTCCAGGCTAACAGCACATTAATATGGTCAGTCTGATATCCAGAGCCACTGCATGGAAATTTACCACGCTTCAAACATCCCTATAAATCCCTGCAAAGTCTAACACCTCCCTCCCTGTAAATCAGATTTGAGGACCACATACAACCTTCAATTTTGATGTGATCTAGGGTAGGTAAAGAGAATTTATTCCACTGAATTCAGCTGGTACTCTAACATCCTCATGCTGCTTAGACATTTAAGACTATTCTTGTTACATGCAATTTGGTCAGAATTAAATATGAAGGTTCAAAAATATAAAAAGCACATAAAAACAAATGCTTAAGTGAATACAGTTATCTCCTTAATCTTGTATCTCAGTATCAGAGAAACAATTCTACAGGAGACACATTCAAGTGTCTTCTGCTAGACTCATGCATACACACTTCATGCAGACACACACTAATATCAAGTCAGTCCCATCGCATATATTAACTACTTTAAAGATGGAAAACTAAACTGACTGTCACTCAAGGAAATTGCTGTAACTTACCAGATTTTGGTACTGCAGGGATTTAGCATATAAAGGTCCATGTTTTCCATCAAAATAGCTGAAGTGCTCTGAACAAGAGAGAAGAATATGAATACTTTAACTTGTATGGTAGAAAATGAATTAAGTTTTGGAGGAAGGAGAAAACTTAAGTTGGATATTAATTATGAAATTTGCTGTTAGTCCATGTAAGACTAAATGAGAATATACAGGTGACAATCATATCACTTTTAGACACTCACAGTTTATGTACTATGGCTAGCCATTTAATGGCTAACAGCATTGCTCAATTTCTGCACTGAATTGATTTCACTTCTTCTAAACATATATTTAAACACATATATTTATAAAACCAAAATCGTAATAAAATCAAATACAAAAATAAAGGAGTACTTCAGAAGTCAGTCTTTCATGTAAATATGCTTTGCATGCAAGAGTAGACTAACATAGCTAATGCTACCAGTGAATGCTTACCTTTGCCTCTGGATTAGCTGCCAGAATTTTGGCACCACATTCTACAGAGGCATAGTTATTTCTATTTTTCTGAACCTTTTTTGTGGAATGCTGCCCACCATTAGCAGAAGGATGCATTGACTGACCTATGAAACACAAAAAAAACCTTATTAGAGCACCTCATTCTCTAATCTTCATTTCCCAGAACTGCTACTCAATGCTTTTGTATAATATATGCTATAAAACACATAGCTTTAGTACAGAAATGAACTGCTGGGCTTCATTCTGAATCCATATATTTTACTATTCAAATCCTAGAAAATGTTAATTCAAGGAATGAATTCTGAACTTACTCTTCTCTTTCTCTACTTCCATAACCTTCTTTTTCCATTCATCAAATGTTGGAATGTCTCCTGGGTCCTTTGGGGTCATCACAGATGTAGGGTCTATTTCTCCTGTTTTTTTGTAGTCTTTCTGCAAAAGAAAAAGTCGCCACTTTGGAATGTTTCTCAACACCAATACTGAAAACAATAAAACTTAATGCTCTTAAATAAATATATATGACCAAATTCTACCTGAGTCAATAGGACCATCCATCATTAAACCCATGCTGAAAATAGCTCTGGGAGAAGTCAGTTCACAGGTGAGACACACATATGCTGATTTACTCCAAGAATTACAGATTCTTTCAGTGAGGTACAGGTAGTTTTTGTTATTAAATTAATACATTTCAAATACACAGTATTTTTTCCCAAAACATATGTTAGAGATCATCTAGAAATCATCTAGTTCAACCCCCCCTGCACAGTGACCCCTTAGAGCATGTGGCACAGGGTGGCATCCAGGCAGGTTTGGAAGATCTCCAGAGAAGGAGACTCCACAGCCGCTCTGGGCAGCTTGTTCCAGAGCTCCATCACCCTCACAGGAAAAGTTCTTCCTCACATGGACATGGAACTACCTGTGTTTCAATTCATGCTGGTTACCCCCTGTCCTATCATTGGTCACCACTGAGAAGAGTTTGGCCCCCTCTTCCATACATTCACTCCTGTGGTATTTATACATATTGGTAAGATCTCCATGCAGCATACAACAGATTGGTGATTAATCCTGCTTCCAGTTTGACTAACCCTTCTTCAGCTGACAGCACCAGAACTGCACAAAATGCTTATGGTATAAGACTCTGAATAAATACAGCAGCAACAGAAAAGGAGAGATCACTTATTTTTAACATTAGTGATGGCCAAAGAAGTCCTTATGTGTACTAGCAAACACCACCAGTCACTGCTTACCTCTCTTTTTAGGTTCTCTGAAGCATTCAAAGCAGACTTTTGTTCATCCGCCTCCTTTTCAGAAGCTGAGACTTTTGACTCAAACTCGGATTTTGTCTTCTTTCCCTTGCCATGTGAAGAAGATATATTCTCTATATGCTGACCTGCAATGCTGAAAATTTACAAGTCTTAGGGTTTATAAAATTGTTCTTTTTGATCAAACACACAGACATAGGCAAGCACATGCAAATGTTTATTGTAAGGCCAGTGCAGAAAAGAACAGTTACCTTCAAATTATTCAGTCTTACAACCTACTTCAATACTCACCTCTCTGCTGGACCGACAAAAGTGGAAGGCTCACTCTGAGGGTCAGCCTCAAGTGTCCCACCAATATCACAGTCAGGTTCTGACTGCTCAGCTTCACTAGAGCTGACTACAGGGATATCAGCACGGGAATTTTCTATTGCACTGAAGGGAAAGAAATAATATGCTTTTTACCCTTCTGATAATACAAGTAACCCTGCTAATCAACTACTAAATTAAAGATTTAAAATAAAAATCAAGTCCAACAGAATTAAGACAACAGAATACAAAAACAGATACAAAACTAGGAGTGTCTGACACACCAGACGGTTGTGCCGTCATTTGAAAGGACCCTGACAAACTGGAGAAGTGAGCAGAAAAAAACCTAAAAATTCATAAAGGGAAGTATAAAGTCCTGCATCTAGAGAACAATAACCGCCTAACGACAAGTTGACCGTAAGACATCAAATCAAGGTGCCTTTGGGGCAAAGGCAGCAAATGACACCCAGGGCCAAACTAAGAAAGATTCTGCCAGCTGGACAAGGGAAATGATCCTTCCCTTTCGCACTGATGTAGCTGTATCTGGAGCACCAAGCCTATCGGTGAGCTCCCCAGCACAGCAGACCTACTGAAATGAGTCCAACCAAAGACAACAAAACCAATTAAGGGCCTGGAGCTTTATGCACATTAAGAGAGGCTGAGAGAGTTTGGACTATTTATCCTGGAGTAAAGTGGGGGGGGGGGTGGAAAAGCAGACCTTATCAGTATGTATAAATATCTGATAGGAAGGTGTAAAGAAGACTGAGGCAGACTCTTCTCAGCAGTACCCAGCAAAGTGTGATGAGAGGTAAACTTAACCCCAGAAATCCATCTGAACAGAACAAAGCACTTCACTGAGGGTCACTGGAAACCAGAGCAGGTTGTCCTAGACGGYTGTGGAGTCTCCATCCTTGGAGATATTCACTGACTGCACACAGCACAGTATATCATGCTCCAGCAGATCCCTTGCAGCAAGAGCTCATACCCCTTTCACCAGAAGTTCCTAACATTCCCAACTCAGCAGACAGGTTTAGCCAAGTTCTGTCCTATCTCAAGAATGAARCAGCATAACAGTATGGAGGTGAGTCAGCCTGACTTCCCTTCCACTAGATATTTCTGCCAGTGTAAAAACAGGGGTAATCCAGCAGACCAAGATCCCAGCTTTATACAAAGAGCTCCAACTTGCTAGATAATCTGCCCACTGCTTTAATTCCTTACCAGGAATGACGCTCGCTAAGCAGAAAGTCCACCTAGATGTTCTTTAGTAGCTGGAGTAGGTGGAAACAAGGGAAGTTGGACAAATAGTTTTGACTTGATGGGTTTCCTGCCTTCCCCAGGGCAGGGATGACTTTCACATTAATCTAGAGGATTATTAACCAGATCTAAATAAAAGCCCTTATTCTGCCTCCTGAATTTCACCATAAGCATTCATCAGCAACAATCCAGGTTAATCCAATATCCCGAGAGCTGTAAAAYGCTTTCTTCCCCTCACCAGCATAACAGTTTGCCAGCAACTTAAAAGGCAATCTTGATTTTCTGACTCCTATGATCAAAAGAAGCAGCAGGGCCAAAYAGGAGGAGACAATTTTAGCACCTATCATATCATAAAGGTTTGGAGGGAAAGAGGGGAAGCAGAAAGACACATAGGCATTCAAGACATTTTTGCTAAGAAACAAGAGTCTAACAAGCCCTACAAATAGCTAAGAGCTGGAATTTGTTACACTAATATGAATTACCTTCCTAAACAGGAAGGAGGCAGTCTAAAGAAATGCAACCATTTCAACTTAAATTAGAATATGGGGTTTGACTGCAACAATTTAACACAATATTCCTGGATATCCAAGTTAATTTCATCAGAAAATACACCCATTACTATTTAAAAACAAAGTTYGAGAGTTTGAGCATGCCTTTATATTCATCCTGCCCTTCCTTCTTGTAAGTAGTACTCGTCCCAGAATACCATTGTCAAACAATAATCAATGAGATCCCACCAAACATAYGTTATTTTGCACTTTCTTCCTAGCTTCAGTCTTCAGAGTTCATCATTCAAGCTTTTATCAATTATGACAGCAAGACTATTTCACCACTTACAGGATAAGAAGAATTACAGTATCTTAGACCTAAATGTTTAGGACTTCAAGAACTGGCAACAGTAGGATTTGCATCATAGCACACAAATCAGTAATCAACAGAAGCTATAAAAGTCCAATCTGAAATTACACTGCAATTTTGCTTTACAAAAAAGCATGCATTCTGGGACCCAATCTTCTAAGACTTCCAGTTAAAGCAYTTATGCATTTAAACACCAAAAGATGCTTAAGTCTTAGCCCTAAGAGACTAAGAAAGACTGAACAGTAGACAAGATTTTTGAGACCATTTCTATTRTAATGAGACTAAATTTGGTAAACTACCAAAAAGTCTAAAACAAAAAGGTCTCTTTTTATCAGAACTTATTTCAGACTGCTGARAGCGATAGAAAAAATGGTGCAAAACTCATCCTTAACTGAAGGAACTAAAGCAGCCTTGACAGATTATGGCACTTATCACTGATGTAAAAGCATATTTGTGAGGGGCAGAAATCCTAACACTGAAGACTCGMGGGCTTTCAGAGCATAGATCATCTAGCATACAAAGACATTGGCTGTTTTTTCCTTCCTTTCATAGCAGCTACTTAGACCTGCTAATGGCAACAGCATGACATTTTAGACAAGTAAAYAGCCCTTACTCCAGACACCGAGTACAATGACAGTGCATTCGACTAGTGCCGACACCATCAACCAAAGCACAGGAAAAGAACACAAGCAGTCGGCAAAGAGAACTAGAACCCTATGTCTAGTAAACTTGAACAAGTAACAGCACCAGACTAAATGTTATTCTCTCAATGACCAAAACAAAGATAAAAAGCTTACTCAGGCTGCGAGACTGGAGGTATCTCTGAGGTAGCTGAACTGGAAGTGTTTTCAGTGCTTGCAGCTATGCTAGATGAAGCTTCATTTAAATCTATTGAAGGTGGAGACTCAGCTTCAGGCTGGCTTGCTTCACCCACTTCTGCAATCTGTAAAAACATCAGAGATGAACAAAARTTTTGGAAAGTTTGAATAGGACAGATGTTCATAGAATAATTACTAGGTGAGTTTTAACAGTTCAGTCATACTTCCATTATCAATGAACCTGAAAACCACACTACAAGAAATCACACACTTGAGAAAGTTTTTCTTTCCTCATAAACCTATCTGGTACTCAGTGCTACACTGAGGCAGCTATAACACTTCCATAGACTCAAATTATAGCATAAAAATTAGGAAAAAGGTATATGCAACAACTTCATCAACCGTGCATCCCAACAAAGCAGCAGCCAAAAGAGAACAGGTCCAAATAGTTCAGCAAGTGAAATATACAATTAGGCTCTTTTAATAYATCACTTATATTTAGTATTTTCATCCTAAATTCTTTTGATTTTTTTCTACCTACAAAGGTCTAAAAGGGTTTACAGTAACCAAAGAAATTACTTGTCACTTTTGAGAGTCTAGTAGTCCTGAGCTGCACTTATTCTAGATCTTCTGTTTTTAAGCTCTCTTGTAATCTGCAGAAAATACATATAGTCTCTAACAGTAGGCTTTGCAATACTTCACTCAGAGCATGATTTAGCATTACTGAAACAGTTCTTTGTAAAGTGCTTTCATTTTAATATTGAAAGGAAAACAATGACAAAGGCCAGTATGAATTAAAAAAATTAAAGAGGAATACCACAACCATTAAATGACCTAGGCAAAAGTTCTTCAGATAGAGGACTAGTATGGCAACATTGTATGTTAGCAAAGGTAGGTATGTATGTGTTTGAAAGGGAGGCGTGTGCATGTGAAGATATTCCTACCTAAAGCATCCAACTCAATTTGGAAAAAATTATAGGTACCTTCAAATACTACATTATCCTATTACTTGTGCACGCTGGAATTGCAAGATCTGTTAGCTCACAGRTATTCTACTTCATTGGAAACATGAGTCTCAAAGCAACCCTACACGCAAGTAAAATGTGACAGACAGTTACAAAGAGCTCTGGACAATGAAAATGAAAGACTCTGAAATCCAAGAAGCTCTTTAAGAATGTATGGACAGAATAAYGAAATAGAGGCTTGCCTGGTCAGATTTTGTGGAGTCATCAAGTATCTCTTCTGATGTGTAACTTTGTTTACTCAAGTCTCCACGTTCTGAAGGCTGTATTCCAGCAGAACCAGCCACTTCCCCCTAGTTTATCAAAAGATAAAGCAAKAGTAAAAATGCAGTAAAATAAGCTTTCTACTCTGACAAGGACTTAGCTTTGGTAGAGACTAATCCAAATATTACCTTTATAACCACCAGAACTTAAACAGAATATTAAGTTACACAAATCTTGTGTAACAAATGGAGCATCAGTCCATGTATGTTTAAATTCTCATCAGTATAAAACCTACAGCAAGTTCAAACAGTTTAGATAAATCTTGACAGACAAATTCAAGACTGTTTAAACATTGTTTTTGTGCACTTTGACAAGTTAATCAGTCTGTTCTATCCTCCCACAGGTTCCCCTGTGGACAAACACTCTCTATGCCCACACTGCTCAAAATAAGAAAAAAACATTTTTAGACAATTTAGAATAGAAGCACTTGAAAGAGAAGTACAAAGTAACGTTTTGGCACATTTCAACAACAAACATCTTATCACAAAATCAGAATAACTTCACAAATACATTGCAACCTTTTAAAACAAGCTTCTCTTTCACAACTAAATACTTACAAAGATTTTCAAACACAACAGATTCAGAGAACAAAAATGAGTACATACTTGAAGAAAGTGGGTTTTTTTAAAAAATGGAGTATAGAATTAACAATAGTCTGTACCTGTTCCTAAGAAATTCTCTAAGTAGAACAACTACAACCTAAGCAATTTTTAGTTTCTGATGCAGTACTTAATATCCTTTGCTTTAAGGGCAAAATAAAATCCTGTAGTCGGAGACTGGAAGTGCTAGTGTTCAGAACCACGCAATGCAGCTATGCTATACAAGATTACATGATCATAATTGTGTGTAATCTTAACTTGATAGGGTTAATGTACACACTGGAAACACAGAAAGTATGAAYCTCTACAAGGAAGTCTTAATAGGCAAACAACATTGTCACCTAAATATCAGGTCACATCCTAAACACTAGGATTAAATCCCATCAATGCCTTCAAGAAACAAAGCACCTAAGGAAGTCCAAACAGGCATTGCAAGACTGYTCCCTCTTTAGCAGGGAGTCTCCATAGGCTTAGTTAAGAGTAACAGGAACCTGTGTTTTAAACAAAAGGAAAAGACAGATAAAGGCAGAGCTAAGCAACACACCTCAAACCTCTTACTTAGAAGAGCAATCATTGATGCACTAGACTGATTAACACAGCACAGATGCAAATGATATACTGTGGCCTTGACATAGGCAGTCTATCACCTTACTATCATGACCTCCGCAGATCTACATGCTATTGCTAAAATTCATTTCTGTTAACTCCTGGTACTTAAAAGCWAAAAATGCATTACGTAACATCACTAGATTATTTTAATAAGTCCAGATATATAGTCTCATAAGAGCAAAAGCCTTTAAGTAAAGGAAAATAAGAGCTCAGAAATAGTATTACTGTTCACAGAATCGAGTACACGAATATTCTAACACAGAATATTAAATGAGTAGTGCAAGCCCTCTAACATCAAGCTTTTAACATCATTTATTTAGTGTACCTTTTCTTGGATATTTTCATCGCCGTTTGCCAGGGCACAGGCCTCACCYGGAGCATATTGCACTGCAGATGAAAGACTCTCTTTACAAAAGACATGCCAAACAGGAAGCCTGTTAAAGAATAGGAATACAAAATAATAAATAAAGCCTTATTTTAAGATTAAGGTACTATGAGTTYCTTCAACATTGCCTCCTTCAGCCTTTTTTCATTTGTTTCCATGAGATGTCAAAAAAATAAAGCCATTCATGTACAGTTTACTGATACTCCCTTGTCAAAGCTATTAAAGGACAAATTACATTAAAAAAAAGTTGCTGTATCTAGCAGTTCTCGGGGAATATTGCCAACAATACCTATGTTTCAACAATACCTATGAATCCAGTGACAATCCAGCGATGCTTTGTTTTGGAAGTAATAAGTATGTAGTGCATTTTCCTTTTCTAATTTGTCCTTTAATAGCTTTGACAAAGGAGTATCAGTATTGTTGGCAAACTGTACACTGTTTTAGCGATATACCACACATGCCTTCATAGATATTTGTTTTGTATTTCCATCCTTGAACAGTTTCCCCGAGAACTGCTAGATACAGCAACTTTTTATGTAAAGAGATTTGACAGGCAAAAGCCAAGTCATGACAGTAGCAACATTAATAGGTTAAGATGCACTTTTGCCACTGGGATCAATTTCATGGTGAGAATTGGAATTATCACCTGTCTTAAGAACCTGAAGATCCCCTTTACCGAAAGCACTTTACAGCACCAGCTTCCCCCTCGGAGAAGGAAGCCTTCTTTATCTACTGCAGCTTCACCGGCTAAAACAGACCAGTCACATACTTTATTTTAAAGCTGTTGCATTCACCTCCAGTAGGTGCAAACACTAGTTTTGCAACCACTAGTAACCAACACATCAAGATGCATTCGCAACTAACAGTGTCTCAGTAATAARACAGAGCACACACTGCTAAGCCTCACCTTAGAACCTAGCAGAAATCTCACACCACACAGAATACATACATCACAAAATGTCCAAAGTTAAATGTTTAAATCACACCATTTTTCCACCTCGTGACTTTCACAGCTTTGCGCTCAGTGCCTTTCAGCAAATGTACCATTACTCTTGGGCAGAGCCAGGAAGAAGGGCAGTTCTCATGCAAATTCCTCTGCCCTTCGTAGGAGCCAGCAGTGTTTACTTGGGATGCAATAGGCACTTGATGAATAGGCCCTAGCTCAGCCATTATTTCAAAACACTTTCATATGATATTTATATATGCACACACTATATATTATACACACATTTATATTTGTGCATATATATACATGCAGGGAATAAAGGAGAGCACTACTTCTCCAGGTTGCAGGCAATTGTAARTCTAGGCTTTTATTGTTGATATATAAACTTGCTGCTCTTTTTCCASCTGCATCAGCAGGAAAAGTGTTAGCAAAGATTCAGCCAAGTCTCTTCCCACCAGAAGAGCAGGAAGCAGTCGGCTAGGTGTGTGATCTGACATGCTATTCTGGAGACGTGGCAAGGCAAACAACGTGGCCCAGTTCTGTTCCACCCACCACTGTGCCTCAGCAATTCCTCTTCTCTAACAGCTTCCCTCCAAATGAAATGGAAGTCCTCAAGACAAGCAGGAGTAGCTACAATTAGTGAAAACTACACACTGAACATTAAGCGTACAAAAACATTTGTAATTTGTTACTGCATATTATAGCAGTTAAAATAAGAGGTATGGACTTCCACATAAATTTACATCTCAGTATATAGCTCCTTCTTCATACTGAAGTTTCCACTGAAACCCTGCCTTATCCCAAATATAAGATACATACTTAAAAGGACATCACCAAATGTCACCAGACCTTAAGGTCTATTCATTCTTAGCTCACACTTCAGTTCCCCTGCTTTCCTAAATATGGATTTCAGTCATTCCATAAAGAAGYTCCCATGCTCTTAATTTCTGCAGTTCTGAGCTCCCCCTTACTGCTATAAAGAGACCCTGGTCCTTTACAAAGATGCAAGACGAAAAATGCAAGATTATAGAGAGCATACTGTGGCTCATTTCACCCTTTCTATAAGATTACACTTAGGCATATGCACCGTTTTGCTTACTCTAAGCTCGGATCTTCACTGAGTTGTGCAGAATAACATTAAGTTCCTTAATATAGGAAAGGAAATACATGATTAGTGTCAATTGTTAACAGCATTTTAAAGTGTGAGGTACATTTTCACAATAGCATTAATAACTAGCATCTGTAGTTTTGAAAAGTGTTCGGCACAAAGGCATGGCACTTCTTGCCTTATGCATTGATGTTTTTAAGACAACAGGACATACTTCATTAACATAACCACAGCTTTTRGAGAAATGTACAGTCTGATGGCTAACAGATTTAAGTTAGTCTGACATGAGCTCTGTCCAATATCCAATTTACTTATTTTCAGAAATTCTTCTCAGCCTAATCACCCAAATTCAACATGATGCCTCAAGTCTGCTAAAAGCCCTCGAAGCAAGGGAGGGAATGAGAATTTTTGTGCACGCACGCATGCACACTCACATGCCGAAAGCCGCAGGTCCCTCTTGGAATAGGGCATTCAGAAGACATATCATTTGGTTACTGCCATTAAGCTCTGTCAGAACACAGSGTATGCCAACTCAAAAAAAGCAAGACCCCATGAAACCAGCCATTCTGTGCCAATTCAAATTGATCAGCTCATTCACTATGATTTCTCTTTATTTTTTCTCCCATTTATTTCAKCATTCTGCACATTCAACAGGCTTCTTTTACTAGAAGATAAGTGATACAGCCTCTAATAAGAACATGGCCAAATGCCAAGCCCCCTCAGTTAAGTCTTTCAGTATATCCAGAAAGACACACAAACATGCAAGGCAAATGGTTATTTACTGAGTGCAGTATTCTCCCCAACGAACGTTGGGAACAACTAAAGTCGTTCAAATACCTCCAGTGAAAATACAGCAGCTTCCTACATCTTTATTTATTAATAGGGTCTTCCCTTCCTTCCTCAAAAGCAAAGGGTAATATTCTGATGCTGACTTCMAAGTAAGCATATTTAGTGCCCAAATAGTAACCAACATTAACTGTTAGACAGTGATTTCTCAGGCACAAGGTATACCTTCAAACAGGTGGACARTAACAAAATATTTCAGAGACTACTCCAGCTGTGTAATTAACATTTAATTACTTTTGTAGATATCTAAGTTTCATTTTCGCTAAGCACGCCCCAACTAGCAGATACTACTTAATCTTATACAGAAGTATAGGGAAAAACCTTTTAATATCATCATTAATATATTTTAAAAGTTATTTTCCCAAATACTCCATGATTATTTAAGCTTCACGAGCACAACTCCAAAAGCAAAGACTGCAAGCCCAAGATTACAGACAGAAAAACAAATCTTTACTCTTTGAAGGACAGGCCTATGCTGAGCTTCTCTAGGAGGCCAAATCAGAACGGGACAGTACACTTGTTGATTGCTATAGGAATTGTATATGGTCTGCTGATGGCTGTTAGGGCTTCTAAACTGACTGGAACAAAAGTTAAAAGACAGGTTGCTCTGAATTGCAGTATAGGTTTCATCTGAAACAGTATCCAGCTTTTAATTTGTTTCAAATTCTTTAAAGACTGTGAAGGAAGATGCAGAAGTCTATCAGAGGCAGCACAGCTACCATTTATGTGCTTTGATAAGCAAAAAGATGAATCAACAGGTAAACTGCCAGGGGAAAACCAAAAACAAGTACAAAAAAATGCATCAAACTACAGATGCCAAAAAAACTTAAATTAACAAAACAAAAGCAGCAGTTTGCGTTCAATTTGGTCTTGCCAAAAAAAAAGTCTAAGTTTTCCTTTTCAAACACTGACACACAGAAGATTCAACAAACTACTCAATTGTTTGAGTAAATTCTCCCCAAATAGGATGTGCTTTTGGACATCTGAGAGCTAAGCAGTTCAAAACAGGTCAAGGCTGACACCTGTGAGACATGATAATTTTAATCAAATGGCAAATAAAGTTGCCACAAGTGGCCTAATTATCAGGCGATCGTTGCACACAAACAAACCTGCCTCTCTAGGACTATCATTGGCATGTTCTGCATCTCTGAGGATTGTATTACCAACAGGTGCACACGCACCCAACTCAGTCAGCTAGCCCAGAGCAAGAATGAAGATGTCACCTCTGCCATGTGACATTTTTCTGTACAACCATTCACAGGCACGGTTCAGAACARATAGCGCTACCTATGTAAAGGACATGTTGGTTGGTTTAAAAATTTACTTTCTTGATTACAAAATAACTTTTTTAGGATTAATCAGCTAAAGGGCTAGCAAAGTTATAAAAAGGTGAGTAAGGTAGTCTACCCTCTAGCTGTGGGGCTCGCAGGAAAAAGTGGGTGACAGGAAAGCTCCAGTCTCTCAGCTCATGTCTTAGCACATTCCCTTAACCACAGTGTTCCTACCTTCCACATTCACACGCACAAAAAAGCCCTCTTCACTCTGTAAAGAATGTGCTCTCTAGACTTCTTCCTAACTGGAATGCTATACAGACAGTTACAACATTCATTTAGAAGAGACCATTACAAAGATGCTTCTAAAAAAAAAAACCAAATCTCATAGCTCGAGACAGTGAAATTCCAATCCTCCATTTAAAATGGCTTTCATCACTTCAAAAGCACCAGAACATAAAACTGGCCATAAAACAGAGCTACACTTGCACCACATATTTCACATTTAACTGATGGGCTGATCATATTTACAGGGTGAAATGGCAACTGCACATTTCACCTTTTACCACATTTCTCCTGCATCTTCTGATCCAGTCTAGTGACTATGTGGGCACATGCCCACTAATTCTGGGAGATAAAGTGRAAGTTAGCTACTGTATACTCATCCTATAAATAGGAGAGAAGGCAGAGGGAGAACAAAGTTTCTTGTTGACAGTCCACAGCTGTACTAGCTTAAATAAAAGAAAATAAGACTGAGGACTAAAATTGGAAACCTCTTCCTTTCAGTKCTAGCAATATCAGTCTGCTTCTTATCTAAAGAAGGCTCATATCACAGTCATCTTTAGAGCCCCATAACTGCATACTGTTTTGATATGGTGCCCGTCATAGACAAAATCATGCATTAGATGCACACAGTAAAGTAGCATCAAAAAACATCGCTCTTCATTCTCAGAATGAGTATCTGGGTACCCAGCTTAAGACACCTAAAGCAGGACACATTCCCCAACACTATCAAACCTAGTCCTCGAAACGTGTCCATCTGGAAGGGCTCCAAGGAGCATGTAGTTCCTAGCTACTCTTGATAACGCAGAATGCTGCAACACTGCACTCAAGGTTGTCTCCTGACAAAGTCCCCCATGTCGTGTCCAGCTCTTCAGTAACTCTTGCACACAAGAATCTGGAGAAAACAATACATTCTGGGGGGGGGAAAAAAAAAGTATAGGTCATGAAGACAACAGGAAAACAGTGAAACAGGCATGAACCAGATGCTTAAATTACCTGTGCTTAAACTTTAGAGCTTTTGGGGCCTGTAGTAATGTTTCCTTTGAGCATCTATGCTGGTTTATTTTGAGGAGTCAGAACCTTTTACTGATTCTGACCAGGGCAAGTAATTTACACTATTTTTTTTTCCAGTCAGAGAAAGACTTATTTGCACTGCTTACTACTCTGTTACACCACCTTGCTGCTTAATATTTTCACCAAGAATTAAGATTTTTCTTCAGTAACTTGTAGTTCTGTGTTACCGTGTTTTCATATAAAAGCTACACTGGTTTTCATCCTTAAAAATTATGCTCTTCAAGCAGAGGGTTGTTAGCAAGTCTCATATGAAGGTCTAAAAGGAAGCTGCACATTCTGCTCTGGAAAAATCATGAACTCTCCAAAAAGCTAGATTAGAAATAGAAACAAAAACCCAAAACTTAACAAAAAATATTCCATAAATGTACTAATTAAAGAAAAACACTGAAGTGAAGCAGAAACAACAGCTTAGAGCAGCATTTAAAAAAAAAAAAGATAAAGTGCAAGAATATGTGCTTGACTTCAGCAACAGCCACGGCCTTACACAGGAACACAGCAACCTCATGAAGAGGTAAACAGCATTTTAGCATATCAGTCACATAACTGGCAAACAAATTTGAAGTTTCTAGGACAAACCTTTTAGAAAATATGACATGAAAGCACTTCACTGATTTTCAAAGACAATTTTAAAAGTTAAATATTCAAGAACTGATTAAGCCAAGGACTTGTCTAAGAAAATACAGCACAATTTCAGCTTGCCCATAACCTGCTCACATTGAAGGCATTGCAAGCTGTGCATATTCAAATTTGATTTTATAAGTCCAGGAGTTACAGAGCATTTGTCTCAATGTTAACCACAGGGCAAAAGCAGTTTCAAACAACATACTTCTCATTTTGAAATCAGATGCCTGAAACAAGTCCTAGTTACACAAACAGTGTAAGTCACTTCATTTCTTCCTGCCATAAAATAGACACACAATGCTTATTTTAGTATCAGTCCTTCAAACAGATTAAAGTAAAAACAATTTAGGCTCTAGACCTAAATTTAGGCACTAGGGCAGCCTCTCGTAAACATGACTCTGCTGCAAAGGGATTTTCTATGATAATAAGTYTGCTACACTTCAGAACACAAACCTCACAGGTCAGCCTCAAATTCATCTCACTCTCCAGCTCAGTCATTCATCATCTTCCCATTAATATGGAATGTAAGTCTAAACCTTATGCTAAAGGTCAGAAATAAGGTCAATAAATGTTCAATTAGATAAATCTCTGCTTCTGGGACTTCTGACCCAACTAATAGTTTTTGCCTGCACAAGACATAAGCAGCAAAATAAACTCATGTACACGGGGGACAGTATCACATTACCAAAGGAGCCTTTAAAGGTTCTTTTCACACTGCAAAGGCCTTCAGTATGGACACTCTCAACAACATAAGAGGTTATAATGAAAATCAAAGATAGGAAAACTAGAAATATTTTACGCCATTTAAATACATATATAGGCTCATGCTTACCCTGTTAGAGGGGTTATATAAAGCATAAAGAAAAAAAATCTACTCTCCCCCATGTACTTGCATTTAGATGCTAGCCCTGGTGATAGTACTGACCTATTTTGACTTTTAGAGCTCACAGGGCACATTCCCATTACAGCTTTCYGAGTCAGCAGAGCTAATACATGAGGGATTTCCAGCAGAAACCGTCTTTATTGCTGAAGCATACTCTCAAAGTAGCTACAACTAAAGGATCCTAACATGCCCATGCACTTAATCTCCATCTTCCTTTTATTTCTAATTGTAGAACTGGGAATGACAAAATGTTTCATAGAGCTAACTAAACCAAGATGTGCAAAGCACTTCRATTCTGCCATTAAATGAATCATAGAAGTACAAATGAGGGCATGCATGACTTCTTTATTAAATTTACATCTAACACTTTGAAAGTGCAGGTTTTGGTCAGCAAAAGGCAATTTCACAGTCATCTATACAGGTTATTGTGTAAACTACTGTCTCAGCTGGTCTCAGTTCAGATAATACTAGGCCTGCTATAAGCCTCTAAATCTATACTGCCTATTTAGCTCTCTATTGTCAAACAACAAAGTATTGTGAAAATGAAGAGGGTTTTTTAAAAAAAAAATATTTTATTGTGATCACTCACACAAAGGAATTAACAAAGGCTAAAATCCTTTGTGCAGATTCAGAACAACAGGAGTCMCTTGCATACAGTCAGAGCTCCAAGTTGCACAAATGTGTATTATTTTTAACAGCAGTATACTCCCAAGCTTTACCTCCATCAGAAGTATTTCTCTAAAACCAGTCACTCATTCTTCTGGGCTATCTGGAACAACATTGCTAGGAACAACATTACACGTCARCTATGTGATTTTACACTCCCAAAGGAACGTAGCTTCCTTTTTTCCTCCCCAAATTCCTAAAGTGCCCCTATTGGAGGGGCACAGCTAAGTAAATAAGTAAACCCAAACTCCTGTCCATCTACAGATTTCCTAAYGCCCCCAAATGATAATCAAGTTACCAGGAACTGCTTCTAAAAATATCTTAATATATATCACGCAACAAAAAAACAGTCCAGTATCTTACAGTCCATTTTTACCAGTTGATATTTTTTTCTACTTCATCAACTTATTTAGGAAGTCTTATWACATGTGCTTGGGAGACATGTCCACCACCACTACCATTTTAAGTTTAATTTCATCAAACGTAAAAACATACCTACCTATCCAGGAATAGAATGGTTAAGTTTAAAAAACACCACAGTCCAAGCAGCTTAGAATATTTCTTTTTTCTCTCTTTAAATTTCCCCTCCTCTTGTTTTTATTTTGATCCTCTGTTGTAACAGACCAGTTTCTTCCAAAAAAAAAAAAAAAAAAAAAAGGAACTTCTCTTCCTAGCAACAAATCCTTTGAAGAACAAATTTCAAGGCAACTAAATTTAAAGACCTGGCAGACTCAGTTATGGGGATAAGCCAACATTTGTAACAGTTTTAAGCAAAAAGTCACAGTCTTCCACACTTACTATTTAAAGTTTTTCAGTGGCTTCCATGAAAAAGATTTGATGATTTTTTTTTTAAAGAAATAGATTAAAAAATACATCACAGCTCACCCTGTTACATAGCTCAATGAGACAGGGATTAAAAGGCTCAGAGACTTCCCAATTACAAGCCTGACATGGCTACTGAAAGCAAAGAAAGACTTAATACTATTCTGTAAATAGATTATTTAAGTCTGATGTGAATTAGTATTAGGACAATAGGCTAAGGAATTAAGTCATAGTCCTCCTTCCATATTAATCCATCTACTGGTTCTTTAATGGAACGAAAGGGGAGCAAGCAGGGCAAGCACACAGCCTGAACAATTTCTTAACAGCAAAACCAGCTTTGAAAGCACAATCTCTTTTTAAGAGGAAAGAAAGCACATCTTTTCAACAAGCTAGTTAACTATCATATGAGTTACACCATATGGGAATAGATGTCTGTTTTTTCCTTAAAATAAAGTTACCTGTTAAAAAGAGATTAAGAATCCAACAAATTACTCTGATCAGGGGCATCTAAACAGGGAAGACTTCCACTTACAAAGTATCCTAAGGCAATGGAGAGACTCAACCTTCAATGCACAGGAAATAAAACCCAAAACTGYTTTCTTAATAACAACCTTACGGAAGGATTAAAAACAAACACACACAACAAGCTCTCTGGAGAGAGTTGCCTCAGGTTCACAGCTCATTTAATCAAATCAATATAGCCAGAAACTTTTCTCTTTTACGCTTTTCCTAAATGTAAACATGACAAATGAGCTTTAAAAACTCACAGTAGTCTCTCTGGAAAAAGAAAAAAAAMCACAAACTGTGATAAAGGGAAATAAATCTGGTCTGAAACCGTTTGATTCTATTTAGGCAAGTTTCAGTATCAGTTTTTGCATTTGACTGTGCATCTACAGCCTAATGGAGCACTGTTAAAGGGACTTCCCCTCGTTCATGCCATTAGAACCAACAAGACAAAAACACTTTTATATATATATATAAATATAAATAAAAAACTTAAACAACAACCACAAACATTTTTTGAAATACTTCTAAATGTCTAAACACTGTATTTTTCCTCAAGAAACATTAAAATAACATGCTGGTACACAGCACTCTTTTAATAACTGCTGCTGTTTAGGTATTCATGTTTCCAGTTTGCTACCCAAATTGGCTACAGCTTCTCAGTGAATCACAAAAGTCAAAGCAGGTCAAAGTTTTAGAAGAGGCTTAAAAATTGTCATGCAGAAATACATTCTACTGCTTGGGCTGTGATAAAAGTTACACTTTAAAGAAGCTGGAAGGCCAAGTAGAGAGAAGATACAAAGTAGAATCAAGAGAAYCACTACAGAGTAGTCCCCGGAATATGTGATCCATGCAGAACTCAAGGTAGCATTGGACGATTCTAGCCACCGATCTTTCAAACAGCACAACCAAATTTGATGTTGAAAGGAGAAGGAAGCATCAAACCTTTCCACCAAAAGCYCGGGCTTACACCCAGAAAGCAGCTATAAAGACAACACAAGCTTCCATGAGCTAAATAAATGACTTAAATATAATTCACAAGAAAAAAAAAAAATAAAGAGCTCCCTTCCCACCACCACCCTCCTTCCCCACACGACTACACGTCCCCAGCACTTCAACACCTGCTCTTCCCCAAACCGCAGTATTTCCCTTCCTCAATTACACGTTCCCCGCACTCCCACGCCGCGCCTCGCCGGTCCCCGGCGCTCCGGACACCTCCGTCAGTGCCCGGGGCGGTGGGAACCGCACGCCCCCAGCGGTGCGACGAGGGGGAACCCCCTTGCCACCGGCGTCGGACTGGGCCCGCAGCCGGCACTCACCAGAGCACGGCGCAGAGGAASAGGCAGGAGCCCAGGGCCAGGAGCCGGCAGGGCGGCTCCTTCATCGTCTCCGCCGTCTGCCTCCCGCGGCCGCGAAGAGGCGGCGCATCCTCTTCCTCCCCGGAGCAGGGAAGCAGCAGCAGCGGTGGCGCGGCCGTTAATGCGGCCGTTAACGCGGCCCCTCCCCCCCGCGCGGAGCGGCGCGGCCGTTACTACCCCCCTCCCCCCGCCCCTTCTGCCCTCACGCGCTGAGCTGGAAGGATACGCGTCAGCCGCCCCCCGCCCCAGAGAGCCCCGCCCTCTCTCCCCTGAGGGCCAATGGGTGGTGCAGTTGGGTATGGCCACGCCCCCCTCTCCACACGATGCGGGCGGCGATTGGCTCCTCCTGGGCGCCGCGGCGCCGAATCGGGGAGAGCACCCGCTTTCCCCGCCCCCGTGAGGACCTCTCAGGCGCCGCCTGAAGCGGTCGGTTAAAGGGAAAACTGCCGTAATAACGAATAACGCCTAGCGGCAAAGTGCGGTGGCCGCGGCGCGCGCAGGGAAGGGAGGGTGTCACCATCTCCGCCAGGGCGGGCATTTTCAATAACTGCCCTTTGCCATGACAGATTTTTTTTGTCAGGCGACTGCCTAGACAGCCTCAGGCAGGCAAGCGCTGATTGGTAGCAGCCGAGGCCCAAGGCGGAAAACCGTTCGGGGGGTGGTGGAAACGACTGCATCTCCCAGCAGGCCGCGCGGGGCGGCGGCGCRGGGGATGCTGGGAGTTGTAGTTCCGGCAGAGGCGCCGGAGGGCGCCGCGCCCACCTCCCCGCCGCCATTTTGCACCGGTCTCCACGGGGYGGTGGAGGCAGCGGTTGATGCCGGCGAGCAGTCCCGTTGCGGCCCTGTCCCGGCAGGCCGGGGTGGATATGTGTGAACACCATGGCCGCGAAACCCCCCTGGGTCAAGATGATGGGCGTCATCTTCCCAAGCGCCTTGCTTCAGCGTACATGAAAATTGGTTCTGTTTCGGGTTCAGAGAAAGCCCTTTCAGACCCAGAACCCCTGGCCTGTCCCCAGTGCTGCCCGCGGGAGCCTCCGCCGAGGAGCTCAGAGCTTGGGAGCAGCGGCGAGCGGCCCTGCCCCGCTCCAAGAGCAGGCGCTCGTGGCCCAGGGCAAGCCCGCGGCAGCTCTCCCGCGGCTCCGTGGTGGCCCTGGCGCCCGGGACACGCAGCTCCCCGGTCAGGTCCCGTCTCCCTGGGAGCGGGATGGACGCGGGACCGGTGCGACAGGTTACAGCRGCGCAGGGAAGTCCTGCGCGTGCCGCAGAAAAACGCACTGAGGACTGCGTCCGGGCACCCGCGGGGCTGAGCCCCCCGCGTGAGCCTCCSCCTTTGTCACACTGACCGACTCGGAGGGTTTCGGTGCCCTTGCAGGCGGCCCGTGCCGAGACGCTGCGACGCGGAGCCGTGAGCGTTCGGCCCCCCTTGGGCACCTCCCGAGCGGAGACGCGGCCCCCAAGGGCGCAGCCAGACCCCGGGGGCCCTGCAGCATCTCCGTGCTCGGAGCAGAGCCCGTGCTGAAATCCTCTATGCCAGAGGCGGCCAACTTCCCCAGCCCCACGGGAGCTGCCTCGGAAACTCCCCTGAACTTCCTCAGCGCCCTCGGAGCCTGTCAGAGCCCACAGATATTTTAACCATGTGCCCAAAAACCTTCCCCTGGGGTGAAGCCGTGGCCACGAGATGCAGAGGAACCGGAGCTCGCCCGCGGCTGTCCTTGCTCCCCACGTGCTGCACGGGGCCYTGCCTTCCTTCCCGGACATCTGCCCGGCCTGCGTCACTTCTCGTGGGAACTGCTGTGGCGTCACGTGGGGCTCCTTCCCTTCCGAGTCAGAGCTGCGTGTGCACGGGGCAGCGCCAGGCGAGGTGCTCGTGTGCGTGCGGCGCCCGCGGCCTCCCCGGCGCCCCGTGGGAAGATCCACCTCGAGCACAGCCAAGGCCAGAGCAGCACAGAAACCAGTGGAAGGTAAAYAGCTGCTTAGGTGTCTGCAGGAAGAACTGCAATATCTGCTGACCCTTCACCAAGTATTTTCAGCTACAGCTCAGCACTGGCACTGTCAGGAGGTTTCCACTCCTTGCATTGGGCGAGGGCCCCTAAAATAACACTGGTGCCCAACACGTGTAGGCTCAGTGAAGCCCCCCAGAGCTCGGGGGGCCACCAGGAGAGCTAGGAGGCATCTCGGCAGCACCTCATCACGGCGTGGTTTGGCTGACCAGCTGCAGCATGCGGAGGGGCTCAGCACTTGCTGGGCTTGTTTCTTCAACGCAAATAAGATGAGTTGTACAGAGGTAAAAATATTAGATTGCTCAATCTCCCAGCTAGAGCCTGTAATTAACCCACTTAGTAGAGGCTCTCTGGGATGCAAGTATTTGAATGGGATCCTTTCAAAGCACTACATGCTGTAGGAGCAAGATCGATGCCTCCAGCTGCATTTTCTCCCTCTCAAAAGTCCTGCTCATCAATAGAATAATTTGGTCAACAGCTGGAGAACAAGAACGATTTTTTCTTGGGCACTTTCAGAGATGAAGTCAGGGCAGCCTTTGGGGAGGGTAAGTCTCGGCTCAGGGCTGAACTTTAACCACTACATTACACAATTGTGCACATACGTACACTGGAGGGGAGAGGACTGTCCCTGCCTATAGACACAGTGTTCAGACAGCTTGTTTTTTTTTCCAGAAGAACTGGTTCATTGTTCCCTTACCAGCAGAATTTGTTAAGAAAAGGTTGCAACATAGATTTGTATCAGCAACTGCATGGAGAATAAAAGCTTGGTGTATTGAGAGGCTGTATCAGTCCATCTGAGTTGGTCTTGTTGGGTTAAGTTAACCCAGAAGGGAGCCCTGATAGGTGAGGAAGAGCCAAGTCCTTCGAACTTGGCACTTGGAAACGCYGTTTTCAAAGGCAGCCACTGCACGAACTGCACGAAGCATCAGACAGAGACCAGGGTCTGGCTTCCTCCAGCGCGACAGCCGAGTTGAACCCGGAGATGCTACCGCGGCCAAATCCTGAGTGAATTATCTTCCAGCAAAAAGAAACGTGTCTCATTTCTAGCTGGGGTTCAGCTGCTGGGACTCATCAGGCCTTCGTGCTCTGCAGAAAAACAGGCCCAGAGCAAGGAGCATCCTGACAGCTGGAAAAAACACTGCTGCAGCTGCACCTAGCCAAGCACCCGTTAGCTTCTGCTCCTTGCATGCACAGTCAAAGTGTGCAAGGCTTCTTTCTTTTTTTTTCCCCTACATGTGTGGAAAAAAAAATCCATTCATGCACAATCATTCCCTTTCTAACTACCGATCCTGGCTCCTTCTTGCTTAATAGGAAATGAATCTTTCCTAAGCATATTCTGACAATGCAAYTTTAGCTGGTGCTTTCTTTCCAGATACAATTTCCTGACCATTTCTCACTTATACAGGAAAAGCTATAAACCGCAAGTTTGCTCCAGATAACTTCCTCTGTCTTTAGGTGAACCATTAACCATTTGCAGGAGAGAATCCAGAAAAATAATGTAAAACTTAAAAAAAGAAAACTCCCGAGATTGCCAGATAACCAAAAACTCTTCTGTGGTTTTCTTTACCAAAACTAGACAGGAGAAACTCTGACTACAGCATATTTGGTGTTGGCTCTTTCATCGTTAAATAATCTGCTTGTGAAGTAGGGATTTTCTTTCTGAGGGATACTGAAGGTTCCCCCGACCGTGTGATTCAGCACGTGCGGGGCTGAGTTTACCACTGCTTCTGCTAGTGTCACCTCACTGCCCGAGTGAGACACTGGGTGTCTGTGTGAGGGCAGGCGCGTGGACCTGAGATTCCTCTTGCCCGTGGGATTCCTCTCGTACCTCCGTGCTGGTCACATATCATGGGGTAGTGTCACTGGGATGTTGCCACCACACCAGGCGCAGCTGATTCAACGGCAGCTGTACGGGCCAGGTCGGCGAGGCGCTTGCTCTGCGTCGAGCCTCCCTGCTGTTTGCTTAGCCTGGCGCTGCAGAGAGGCAACGTCGCTGCAGAGAGGCAACGTCGCTGCGGGTCGGCCGGACAGCCTCCCGTCCCGCGAGCGCGCTCGCACCCTCTCCTGCAGCCTCCTGCTCTCCCGGGCTCTAACCACAGCTTCTGCAGCTCGTGTTTTCTCTGAACCAGTGACATTTTGGCTGGGGCAACATGACCCGACATCGGAGGGACTGCTCTCGTTTCCAGCCAGCCCATCCCAAGCCGGGCTGAAAGGGCCTTGAAAGGGGGTGGAGCGCAGCACAGACCCACGGCTCCCAGAGACACCGACACGTCTGGGGCCCACTGACTGAACTGTAATTTAAATTATGAACAAATTGGAAATTGTTTTTATCATTTAATATTGTTACACCTGAATTTCAGCACTGGCTAGACATATAATATGCAGTGTTTTCTCTGAAGGGCAGCCCCAGATGTAGCCCCGTGGAAAGCTGTGCCCTTTCCTAACCCCATGCCAGGACCGGGGAGCTTCCACAACAGAAACCATCAATTTGTACAAACAGTGCATAGAAAGGTGTGTTTTACCAGCTGCATTTCCACCTGTCAGCAGGGAGAAGGCCTTGACCAACCYTTTCAGCATCGTCCTAGCTAGATCCCACCCTGCCTCCTGCTTGCGAAACGCTCCCCACACGCTGAGTGTGATCCCAGCTGCACGTGGGCTCAGCACGGAACAGGGCTGAGAGGCGACGTGTTTGGCCAAGGAGCACATCCCAGCTCCGTGTCCCGCAGCCACGAGTGCACCGCAGCTCTCGGTCACATCCAAATGGATTACCACGGGTCACTGAGGACTTTTTCTGCTATTTAAAACCCATTTTTTTAAGCCAATAAGAGAGAAGGGCACTTGGAAACAGCCTCTCCAAGTACCTTGCTTCCCCCAAACCCTGTTAAATTTGGCTTTCCTCRGTGAATAGCTCAGCCAGAGGAGGGAAGGGGCTGCTGGGGCAGGACAAGAGGACCCAGCTCGATGCAGCTCCCGGGTTGAAGACGAATTTATAGCCACAAGGAACAGGAACTGAGGAGGCAAGGGGCTTTTCAGAGCTTCTTGTTATCACCACAGGCCAAACAGCAAGCGAGTGGGAAGGCAGCAGCCAGTGAAGGCAGGGTCTCCTTGAGGCAGTGCTACTGATTAGCAGCTCTGCTAATTGTGGCCAGGGAGCGGGGCAGACCCAGCCCTGCCGGAGCAGTCGGCGCTGCCCCGTGCTGCCCCGTGAGACTTTGGCACCCGTGTTGGCAAGTCGCTGCCCTGCAGCACGGTGGCAGGCAGCACGTCAACCTCCAGCTCCGGAAAGCAGCCGGGTYGCTTGTTTAATGGAGAGGGAAATCTGGGAGCTCGCTGGGAAAGCCCATGGGCCACATGCCAGGATGTGCCCCATGTACTAGGGGAGCACTGAGCGGAGTGGCGAGCGGGATGGCACCTGCCCTACTGCATGACACGACCTGCCGGCCCCGCGCTGCCAYGGACCCCGCGCTGCTCCCCTGCTCCCGGCAGCTCCTGAGCCAAGAATCCTGCATTGGGAAGACAAGAGAAAGCAAACCTCAGCACCGAAACAGAGACACAGTGTCCATCCCGGACGGAGGAGCCCACGTGGCGGGGGCCGTGTGCCTTGCTYGGCCTCAGGCCGCACATGCAAACCTGTTCTGGGCTTAGTTTCTGGGAGGGCAGCGTGAGCCGAAGCTGCCCCGTACCCGGCGCAGGGAAAGCGCAGGGGCCTGGAAAGCACCTCAGGCAACACGCCGGGGGTTTCCTCACCGTGCACCACGCGAGTCATCGCCGAAGCTGGCCACGCTGCAGGCACCTGATCTGGCGTGATTTGACATCTGCTCTCGCTCTGTCAGCGGACAGGACAGCACCCCCAGACTGGCTGCTTCCTTTCCTGTTTGTGCAGGCACTAAAATTAACTAAATTCCCACCTGGTCGCGTCCCCTCCGCTCTCCAGGAGATATGTGGAAATCTGGAGTCAGATGTCGGAGGGCGCCGAGGCTGCTCCCGAGGGAATGCGCACGTCCTGCGGGAAGGCCCCGTTCCCGGCGGCAGAAAACACACCTTGGTCCTGGCAAGGACCGCGCTTCCCAAGACCCTGCCCGGAGGTAGATGTTGGTGGGAAGGGAGAAGAGGGAAGGCAGGGGAAAGCACAGGATGAAGCCCATGGATCTAAGAATGGGAGCAAAATCCGTGTTAGTGCAACCATGGAGCTGGCTCCTCCCGATGTGCCTCTGTTTGCCCCACTGCAGTAATATCCATAACCATGAACTAAAGAGAAACATGAGCGCCTGTTACAGAGACGAGGGCTCTGCGGGAGCCTCCTCTGCCCCGGTCCGATTTTCACTGGACTCGCATTTCAATTCCCCATAGCAGAGGGACTTGCGGATGCAGCAGAAACCCGCAGGGCACCAGGGCAATCGTGGTGCCGCCGCGGCGGTGACGAGCTCGGCGCTCTGCGGGCAGCCCCACGCAGCGACGCCCTGCTATGGAGAGCTGCTTTCTTCCCTCCCTCTCCTGGGACAGTCGCTTTAAACTCGAATTTTCCGAGCAGCCCCATTCATGCTTCCTATGTAAGACACGCTGTTTGCATACTGCACTTCCTCAAATGTGGCCCCGTCTGCTGCTGTGCTGACACAGACAGAGAACAAAAATATCCCCTAGGCGAACGGTGAAAAACGAGTTCGGAAACACTGCGGCCTTTCGGGGGTTTTGCTCTGCCTCCCCTTTTAAGGAGGGAAGCGGATGCAGCTCCCGACTGTGCGCCCCAGCCTGCCGGGAGGTGCGTGGGAGCCACCACCCATTCACTGAGCAAACGCGCCCCGTCGAGCGGCGCCAGCAGCCGCACAGGAGCCGCCGCACTCCAACCCGCAGACACTTCTCACCTTCCAGCTTCGGCGACAGCCAGCGCTTGGGGCCTGCTGGCAGCTTTTAGCTCTGCAGGCCTGGACTCCTCCTACCCCTATGGAAAGGGAGGCCACTGACCCACTGCCCTCAACCTGGCAGGGGATGCCACCGGGGCGGCTTGTCCCTCTCCCTGGAGGGCAGCGCAGGGAGGGCATTTTGCCATGGGGCTTCATGGACACAAGGTGATGCCAGGGCTGAAGGAGCTCATGGCCCAGCTGGCCCCTGAAGGCAGCGATTTCCAGGGGCCCCCTCCCTGCAGCGTGAGCCTTTCCACCTGTGTTGTGCCCAGCTCCTCAACCCCGCTCCTCGGCTGTCCTGCYTTTCCAGCCTTCTCCCCCTCCAACAATCCCAAATCTCCAGCTGCCCCATCCCGGGGCCCTGAGCCCCAGCAGCAGTGCTGGCTCTCACACAACCTCGGGGGCTCCTTGTCTCCGTCTCACGGACGGGTGGCAGGGCTGGACCCAGGACACTTGGCGCATCAACACGAGCAAGGGAGCGGCGCGGGAGAGCTGCATTGCTGCTAACCAGGGCGTCTGCTCCGGTCTCCCTGAGGAAGAGCAAGCACGGGAAGACAAGTGAGGAGAAAATCAGGGGCTCCCATGAAGGTGTTAAAGGGCTGGTATTGCCTGGCAGCCTGCACACGCGGTGGGGGACTGCACCCAGAAAATCCCTAAATAGGTGATTGCAGGAGAGCAGCAGCAGCAAATGTTATGGGGCTATTTAAGGCAGGAGACGCTCTCCGGTCATGGAAAAATCCAGCAGCTGGAGCTGCGCCAASCTCCCCCTCCTCCCCGAGGACATTCCTGCGACGGGAGGGTCCAGCTCCRGGGTGGCGGGGAAAGGAGCCCGGCCCCGCGAGGCTCCTCGCGGCGTTTCCCGCTGGTTTGCGCTGCTCTGGGGGGTCTGGCTCTGCACACGGGGCAGCGCTGCTCTGGCMCTGCGGCCCAGCGAGGCCCCGCGTTCCTCTGGGCAGTTTGTGTCGGGCAGAAGCGTCTCGTGACCCAACCACCCTTGCACAAAGGAGCAGCCAGCGCGGTGCGCGCGGAGCCCCATGCCCCACCAGGAGCACGCAGTTCCCTGCGCCCGTTATGTGTCCAGCCAACCGTGCCTGCCTGCTGAGAGCCACGCAGGAGGCTTCACGGCTGCATTTCGGGGTGCAGCGGACGGAACTGCATCGTTGGGCCAATTCTGTATCGCCGGTCGCCAGCGCGGCCGCCGTCCTTSCTCCTCGTGCGGCACCTTGCGCTGTGCGACCAGCCTGCGGGTCCCCATAAAAACCAGCAGTGCAAACGCCTGGGGAGGGGCATTGCTCAGCTATTTTGCAGCCTAGATGCCTGCGACACAAATGTCATTTCACACCCAGTCATCCCAGACTGAGGACGAGCAGATACATTTCCAAGCGACCCACGAGACTGCGGTTTGCGTGCACTGGCAGACGTGGGGGGGTGCAGTGCCCTGAATACTTTGAAATTCAGATTTCTCCGACCGAGGCCTAGATCAGTCACAGCTATTTAAATCTCAGCCTGTCACCCCTTCCACTGTTACTCCCAAGCAGTTTGAGCAGCACACTGAAAAGCCAGAGACCTACAGAAACTAAACGGATCCACAGTGGGTCTGTTTCTGCGAAACACGCGTGTCCGCCGAGCAAAGGGGGTGGCCGCAGCACGCAGGGTGTGCAGCGCTGCGGCCGCAGCCCCGGGAGCTGCACTCCAGCAGCTCGTCCCAAGGCACCTGCCGAGGCGGGCGAGCCTCAAACCCCCCTTGCACCAACAGAGGCATGAAAGGGAGACGGCAGCGCCGTGGGCGGAGGCGGCACGTTCACCCAGGACACGGCTGTCACTTGGCCAAGTCCCTCCTTGGAGCCCCTACTCTGCCRCCCCAGCCGTCCCCTTGTGCAAAGACCAGGCAGCAGCTGCACGCGGGTGCGAAGCGGAGCTGTTCAAACAGGATATCCTGACTGGGTCCCAGCCAGAAGGGCCCAAACCGGGTGGCTTCAGCAGTCACCTGGGACACGACAACCTCCAGCCAACACCCAGGCAGCTGCCAGCGGCAACCCGGCCTCAGGTGAGAAAATCCACCCGGGGCCGCTCTCCGGAGAGAACAACCCCTTCTGCCAACAAGCTGCCGGGCAGTCGGCCCAGGCGCTCAGCGGCTCCGTGCTGCTTGCTGCGTTTTCTCCTGGGATCGACTCCTTTATTCCTGGAAAGTTCCAGGAAACCGGAGTGACCTGGACACCTCAGCGTGGGAGAGCCCTGGTGCAGTAGCACCTCTGTGACACGGCCTGGCCCTCAGTGCTGCCCCACACTGAGCTCTGCACCTAGAGATCCCCCCAGCAAACATGAGAAAAGGGAGGCACCTTTTCCGGAAGGGATCAACCTGTGGAGCTGGGAAGCACTGGCCTCTGATGCAAAACCCCTCTGGGAAAGGGAAGTCTAAGTTACCTACTGCTGYGGGCCCCAGGACAAGGGGAGAGGGTGGGCAAGGGGGAGCAAAGGGCCCAGGACACCCTGGCCTTCCCTCTCCCTTGTTCGGAGCTCTTCCTCCCACAAGTCAGCCCTGCATTTTGCATCACTTCATGCTGGAAGGGGGCTTGGACAAACACAGCGGGTCCTGACTTCTGTTTCTTCCACATCTCACTGATGGAGGCCCCTCTGATACCAGGCGGGCCAGCAGCTCCCAGCCTTGCTTTCCCAGCCTTGCTTTCCCAGCCTCATCACACAGAGCTGCGGGATCTGCTGCCCACAGGAGCAGATGACTTGGGAAAACCCCAGTTCTTGGCAGAAGGAGACCCCACAAGCCTTTCCCTGTGTCGTGGAGGGCTGACCCACTGTGCTGTGCAAACACCCTCCTGCCATGGGATTTGTCTGGAGCTGGTGGCAGAGACCGTGTTGCGTGGAGCCRAGAGCAGGAAGTGAGATACTCACAAGGCAGGTTTACCTCATGGGAATCTCCCAGCTGCTCTTCCATTCCTGCCTCCACRGCCCACGTGGCACCGCCAAGGTCCGGGGATGACTCCGCAGCACGCGCTTCCCACGGAGCACCAAGGACGGGGCCCTGGCTGATCCCGATGGGGCCAGGGCTGTCAGGCTGATGGGTGAGTCACTCACCCGCAGGCAAAGTCTGGCCACCTGGGGAGGCTGAGCTGCCCTTCAGACCGTGGGAGGAAGGTGCACGGAGCACGGAGCGCACGCGGTCCCACCCGCGCGGACACGGTCCCGGAGGAGGACAAGCGTYGCAGCCGGAGCAGCATCCCCAGCTGCAGGGGCGGCTGCTCTGCTCGGAGCCTCYGCTGGGCCTTCCGAGGCGCGGAGCAGGAGCGGAGCCCGGCTCCTGGTGGGCTTTCCTACCCAGAAACAGGCAGAGGGAATTTCAGAGGGCCTGAGCGCGCTTCTCGCCTCTCTTCAAGCCCCTCTGCAGGACAAGTTTTCCTGACAGTTCTGACCACGTCTTGAGCCTCAGCCCATTATCCCCCGGCCCCAGCACATCCTGCTCAAGTGCAAAAGCCCAGAAAGAAGTCAAATGAAACCAGCTCTAACACAGGCACTGGGGCCTGGCCTGCCCCCCCGACCTCTGGAAGGAGAGTGCATTTAGGGAAGACATCACGGGCAGAGCAGAGCACTGACTGTCCTGCCCCACGGCCAGGGCTGCCCCACGGCCACGGGGCTGCGTCCTGTCCGAGCACACGCGTGGCCCCAGCTGCCTCCTCGGCCCGGAGCCGCTCTGCAGGGCGAGCCGCCGCGCTCCCAGGCCCCGAGCGTTTCTGTTACGCACCACAGCCTCCCCCTGCAGCTTCGGGGGAAAGAAACGTCTGTTGAGATGAAATTCCAGCCCTGTAATTCCTGGGCCCTGGGCTTCAAGGTGATGCAGTGACTGGAGGAGCTGGGAGCGCTTCCCTTCCCCGTGGGTGCAGGAGGCACGTGGACACGCGTGGCCRTGGACAAGGCCGGGGACCCAGGGCGCTGGAGCAGCCGGTTACATCCTGTCACAGGAGCACCGGCCGCCAGGGCGTGACCCGCCTGGGGCGCCAGCGGGGGGTGACGCTGCCCAGGGCTCCCCCGCACAGGGGGTGACGCTGCCCAGGGCTCCCCCGCACAAGGTGCCGCGTGGTCGCCCGCTGCTCCGCACCCCTCGGTGGCCCTGCAGCAGGTCCCCCACGTCCCGCCCTGCGGAGGGGCCTCCTCCGGGGCAGGCGCAGGCTGACCCTGGCACAAGGCACGGGCTGAGGCCGTCCGCGAGCTCGCTGACCCGCTCCCAGCGCTGCCGCCGCGGCGGGACGGGCCCCTGTGCTCGAGCTCAGCGGGGGCAGCGCCCGGGGCTGCTCCGCGCCCTCCCTGCCCCCGGCCTCMCCAGCGGCCCCCCGCGCTGCCGGGGCAGCGGCTGCGGGCCCG
>PTEX01000083.1:3128911-3245102 GCA_003342815.1 Eudromia elegans
CGATGGCGGGCGCGCAGGCGGAGCGCGGCCCCGCGCGGCGCTGGCAGAAGGTGCTCTACGAGCGGCAGCCCTTCCCCGACAACTACGTGGACCAGCGGTTCCTGGCGGAGCTGCGCAAGAACGTGCGCGCGCGGCGCTACCAGTACCGCGCGGTGGTGTTCGCGTCGGGCGCCGTGGCGCAGCAGCTCTGCAGCGTGTGCGTCTTCGTGGTCGCCTGGTGGTACCTGGACGCGGGGCTGCTGAGCCCGCACGGGCTCTTCGGCGCGGGCCTGCTCGCCTCGCTGCTCGGCTACGGCCTCTTCCACGCCGTGGGCGCCGGGCAGCGCCGCGCGCGGACCTGCTGGGCCGACCTGAAGAGCACCGTGGTGTTCGTTGCCTTCACCTACGGCTTCTCGCCCGTGCTCAAGACGCTGACGGAGTCCATCAGCACRGACACCATCTACGCCATGTCAGCCTTCATGCTCCTCGGCCACCTCATCTTCTTCGACTACGGCGCCAACGCCGCCATCGTGTCCAGCACGCTGTCCCTCAACATGGCCATCTTTGCCTCSGTGTGCCTGGCTTCCCGCCTGCCTCGCGCCCTCCACGCCTTCGTTATGGTCACCTTCGCCATGCAGATCTTCGCGCTGTGGCCCATGCTGCAGAAGCAGCTGAAGGCGCGCACGCCGCGCTGCTACGTGGCGCTCACCGTGCTCTTCGCGCTGGCCGCGCTCGCGGGGCTGGCCAGCGTCTCCAGCGTGGGCGCCGTGCTCTTCGCCCTGCTGCTGCTCTGCATCTCCTGCCTCTGCCCCTACTGCCTCATCCGGCTCCAGCTCTTCAAGGACAACATCCACGGGCCGTGGGATGAGGCCGAGATCAAGGAGGATCTCTCCAGGTTCCTCACGTAGCCCAGCTCYGAGGAAAAGAGGCGAGGAGGGAAAGCAATATGAGGGATCCTTCCTAGGAGACACTCCCTGAGGCCCTGGACACTTGCCCAATAAAGCCTCTTGCACAGAAACAGTGGCACGTTCGCACGTGTTGCCTGTAGGAACGCTAGCTCAGGCCCTGGGGCAGCAATCCCGAGCACACAGAGAGGGCTCACAGGGCCTGCTGGGTAGTAGTTGGTGCTTGAATAGGCACCCACAGCCCCAGGCCCTGTTCCTGCAGCTGACGGGTAGSAGTTTTGAGCTGGAGTTCGCTAGCTGGGCGAGGACCCCAACCAGCCTCCTCGCACCCCTGCAGTCCCCTCTCGCTGGGGGAGCWCTCGCCCTCCCTCTCGGCAGGGCAGCTGTCCCGAGCGCAGCCGCAGGGCCAGCACACGCAGCGGGTCCTCCCCTCGAGCRGGGCCTGGGCTGCCCGGGCGCATGGAGGGGAGATGGGGCGGCCAGGCGGGACTCCCTGCAGGCCCCAAGGGGARAAGGGCCCAGAGGGGCAGAGGGTTTTGCACAAAGAGCCATGGTCCCCGTGAYCTCCAGGCGGTGGTTAGACCGGGGCGCTGCCCGGCTGCCCCGGCACAGCCGCTCACACCAYGGCAGACAGCGAGAGTCCTGCGGTGCTGCCAGGCACGGTGCACCCCGAAGCCCTGGCAGAGGGGCTGGTGAGGAACGGAGGCAGCCGGCAGCCTTCCTGCCTCRCCGGGTCCCTCACTGGAGGCTGCTCCAACCTCCTACCCACACGAGGCAGAGGGGCCGTGATGGCACCGCGCTACCGGGCAGCCCTCCTGCCCGTGCCCGGCCCCAGCACGCACCGCAACAGAGGGCGCTGCCGGCCAGCGAGTCCCGCTGCAGCGCAGGCCAGAACGGGCGGGAACGTCTGAGGAACTTGCCAGAATTCCGCGTTCCTGGCATGGGCTGCAGCATCCCCCAGCAGGGACGGGAGGCTGATCCCGCAGCAGCTGCAGGAAAGAGGGGACCCCCAGATCCGGGGTGCCCCCAGCCACTCYAGCAGACCCGGGAGCCACCGCAGGGGCCCCGTGCGGCACCGGCCGCGAGCACAGGTAAGTAGTCTTCCCAAGCAGGGAGGTGGCAGTGGGTCCCACCAGCTTTCCGGGCCCTGCTGGCAGCACAGCTCGAATCACCGGGCACCAGGGCTGCCAGGCTGGGCGCTGCCCTCCTCCAGGGCAGCAAAGCAGGCAAAGGCAAAAGGAAAACSTTCGCCCCGTGCCCAGGGCACAAGCCCCTGACGTCTGCTCCTTGCCCAGGGCCCCTGCTCCTCATCCCCAGCAAAAACACCTTTGGGCAGGGAATTCTGGAGTTGGAAGTTTCTGAGGACACGCAYGGCGGGCCTGCCATTGGATAGGGGGTTATGTAACGCACTATGCGTATGCACTATGTCTCTTCTCATGGAGCATCCGTGGCTTGTTAAATCCAGCACGACCGTACAGCAAAGCTTTCCSTTCCTTCACAGGGCAACAGTATCAGGTAGAAGGGAGGAACTGGGAGTCTCCAAGCTGAGGAGACAGAAGTAGCTGGGGTTTATAGCCTACTTTTAGCAACGCTGTCAGAACCAACCCGTTTTAAAAGAAAAGTCCAAATGAAAGAAATACGTTAATACGATACTCTTCCAAAGGGCTTAGTAGAAGATCAGACAGATGAAGGGTTACAAGAGCAAGGAAACCTGCTGCTACACAAGTTGTTTTGTGTTTTAAGAAAACAAGTTAAAAGTGTGAGGGATTTTTGCAGGTGAACGGTCCACGTGCAGGGCTGGCTTCCCACCTCGTCTCTAGCAGACGCTAGCGGCCCGTTCCGCRGGTTCTGGGAAACGAGCAGCCCGCTCTGGGGGTCCCTGGCAGCTCCCTCCCGCGCTTTGAGCCATCCTGCTGCTTGCCAGGTTTGACACGTTGTTGTAGTCCCTCAAGCGCACCTCGTTTTTACTTTAATTTAAGGGAACCTGTAAATGCATAGAGCCCAGGCTGCAGCCTCGCGGGGAGCAGCGGCGCAGCCACGCTCACTATCCACACGTTTTCCCTTCTCCCAGGACTATTTCTTCCCAAGGAAATTTCCAAGAGAGTCGTTCCGCTGCCAAGAACTGGAACACCCCCTCTTGTTCCAGTCCCTGCTACGCTCGGGAAGCCCTTGGTATCACGAGAGCGCTCCATGGTTTTGGAGCAGGGACAGTTCCCTCCCTTCTAGGGGAAAAGACGTCACACCAAGCACTGGCCAGGAGGCCTCAAGTCCTCTGGGCCCCCTGTCYGCTCTCTACCCCTTCCCCAAGGGGAAACATTTCCTCAGAAACGCTCTTCCCAAGTCCAGATTGCCAACGATACCCCTGCGTTAGAAGTGCCAACGTCAAATAGGCCCCTATGAAACCAGACCGACACCGTCATGAACTAGCGTGGCTCTGGGGAACGGGGGAGCTGCAGAGACGCCGACGGGCAGCGAGAAGCAGCGCTGCTGCCCCAGCAGGGCCGCACGCCAGGCCCCGCGGGCTCGCCAGCGCCTCCTCCGCACCACAACCTGCTCCTCACTCTGCACTGGGCTGAGCGGCCCCTGCCTGAGGGGGGGGCGGCCTCTCCCAGCAGCGAAGCTGCTTCAAGCAGTCGCTATCCGAGGGTACATYGGATACGCACGACGAGACCAGACAAAAATATTTGTCCTTCGTGGTTTATGTGCAGCTGAAGTGTTGTCAACCAACTGGAAACCACTCAGTGTGGCTTTGCACTACAAAGAAGGTGCACTTTCTTTAAGCTGGGATTTCCAAATCCACTGGCATATGGAACTTCAGTGGGACATTTTCTTTCAACTTGAATCTAGCYCAAATTTAAGCAATTCTAAGCTGGCCAGGGATAAACATTAGTGCTCAGGGGAATTACTGCCACGTGCCCTCTGGCATATCCACGTCGGAAGCCCACGGCAGGGAAAAGCAGGGGCAGCCCCACCGCAGGGACAAGAGGCTCTCTGTGGCCACAGCAAAGCTTTAGGCTGTGAACGCAGCGTCCTTTTGTCTCTGCACACAGCAGTCACTAACCTTTCCCTTGTGACACRGGAGCAACAGGGGGATCGATCCGGAAACAAAAGTTAGGGGGGTTGTCCCGACACATCCATTGTCCAGCAGCTAGGATGCCTAATGCCACCATCAGGTGTGTGGGAACCGTGGCCTTTTCCACCTATCCACAGAACACAGGCCTCACTGCGCTTCCCTTTCACACCTGCACAAACTCTCCCCAGTGTATGTGAACAGCCTGAGAGATCCCCTTTCCTTCTCTTAATATGAGATAAAAAGTAAACAAAAACATCRAATAGGTTAGATGGACTCCTTGAGGCTCATTCCTTTATATACTTCTCCAGCACCCAAAACAAACATGTTTTTTCTGACCGTTAAATGCCACAGTCTTCGATTTGGATGCCACATTTGCGGTCACAGAGGTAGCTACTTACGGTTCCTGAGCTCAGGTGCTCCAGCAGGGTGGGCTCACAGGGAATTGAGCAGTTCAGCTTGAGAACCRGTCACAGCAGCTGCCATTTCTTTTTACTTGTATAAAGTAAATCTCTCAGGGGAGAGATTGTGCTTAAAGTCACTGGCTGCTCTTCCTTCTGGTACCATTTTGCCAYAAAGCCCCTTCTCCTGAGCAAAACTCATGGATAGTGAATTCGGAAGCTGTAGTAGGGCCCCAGCATGTCCCTCCCTCCCTCGCTACAGGTGGCCAGAATTGCAGCGGGACCCGAGCAATCACTTTCATGGGATGTTACTGGCTCCATTTGAGGAAGAGTGGGTGGAGCCTGCAATGRAAAAGCTTTCTCTTTTATTTATCACCAAGCTTATCATTGATTCTGAAAATAAAATCTTTATTTACAAATAGTCTAGTGCAAATTAAAGATAATTCGGGCCCCAAAGACAACACATTGCAATAAGACCAAAGAAATGAGATGTGTATGTTAGGATGATCTTCCTGGAACAGCTGGAGGAGGTCGCCTAGGGGGAAAGAAAAACACAAAAAATAATCCTAAATTCATGGGGAGGGAGGTGAACAGAATTAACACAGGAGGTTAAGATATAGCAAAATGGCTCATTTGCAAAATTATGAAAGGTGTTAAGAGGAAAAGGCAGAGCACATGCACAGTAGAGAAAAGCGCCAGAAGGAGATTAGGATCAGCTGGCTACGAGCACAGCTTCTGCTTTCATCCTCACCGCTTCCCTTCCGACACGCCGGCGCCACAGAACGAGGGCAATCGCATCGCGGGTGTCGAGGTGGTTGCTCAGAAGCTTTCTAGTTTTCTTGCAGAAAACAACATCCGCCAGAGGAGCTTTTCCCCAGCCAGCCTTGAAATCTGGATCCCGGTTTGTCTCAAACATCCATCTTGCAGGAGAGGGTTAAGTGGGATTCTGATGGATTCAAGGAACGACCAGACACGATGGTCGATGTGTCGGATTGCGCTATTTGGAGGGGACGTCGCTGAGGAAGGCTAAAAGCTCGGGTGATGGCAGTGCAAGGAATCTGCTGCCAAAGCTAGCAGGAAAGACCCTTGGCAGGCAACGACGGAGCGCAGCGGTCACAGAAGAGCGGCTGCTCACTCCAGCATCCAGCAGACAACATATGAGCTGGCCAAGAGGCAAGGAAACGACTCACACAGGGATATTTAACGTACTCCAGCCAGCCAGGACAYGTGTGTGACACTCCTGTCTGCTGGGAGTGAGCGCAGACGCTGCCTCAGGCATATCCACTAAAGGCTCTTCAGAAAAACAAAACACCCCAACGCTCACAGGCATTAAACTGGCTGCCAGCCCAAGGGGACACTGCTGCTTTGCCCAGCCTGGGTTTGGCTCCCCTCTCTTTCCCCAGTGCCCCTAGGGCACAGGGACTGCTGTGCTCAGGGAGGAAATGTTCCCTTGGGGAGGAAGCTGCTGAGCATTTCCTACTTGCCTTGCAGTAAGAGACCAGTCCTGCTCTTCCAAGCTCTGATTCCAGGGACTTGGCTCTTGCTAAGGTGAGGGCGCAGTTGAACAAGAGAAGCCTTTGGAGGCACCTGCGGGCTGCCACTCCATCGCTTCAGGGAGAGCCCTTCCCGGGGGAACGCTCGCACACGCACAGCTTCGCTCCAGCCTCTGCTCTCCAGGACTCGGCCCTCTGCTCAGCTCGRACCTTCCCAAACACGCCCTCCCCAGTGGCCAAACCAACAGTGCCTCAGGATGCACGTACCCATCTCCCAGCAGAACATCTGGGCAGCACTCCGAGCCCCTAACAGCGTGAACGCTTYCCAGGGGTCTCTTCCCTCCCATCTCCCCATACACTCAAGTGGTATCTCTAGTGATATGACCTGTGGCGTGTGTCCCTCTGGYGAACCCTCCCTGCAGTCCAAGCAGGGAGGGGGACTGCAGCAGGCTGAGATTATGGTGAAGACTGCTCCTGCGYGTCCAGAAAGCAATAATAAAGGCCTGTCAAGAGTCACAGTTTATTTCAGGTTCAGAAACGCAGCGTAACATTTTTACAGCGGGTGTTTGCAATGCTTGGTAATGACCAATGACTTGCTGTGCTCAAAGGCCAACACCAGGAACCATTTRCAGACTATGAAGCCCATGGCAGATGTTTTGGCTGTTATGAAGTAGGGCATTAACATACAGAGCAAAATTCAGGAAGAAATTAGGTGTTAGCTTCTTACAAAAAGAAGACATTGCTTACACCAGTCTGGAAAAGCAAAGAGACAGGAAGTGAAAGGAGCGGCTCTCRAGACGGCACAAATCATATATCAAGCAAGAGTGAAGGGCTGCCGGGGCGCGAGGAGCCGTCGGTATCAGCTCGCCTGCAGACAAAGCAAGAGGAAAGACGGGCACAGTAACATTCATTTACATGGGGGAGCTGTTCTGCTGGAGCCCGGGGAAGGGGCAAGCAGGAGGCCCTGGGCTTCACACGGGGACCACAGGAGCCTCCCCAGCATCACATGTGCAAATCAGGTGTGCYCGGCGCTCAGGAGGCTTGCGCTGTTCTAACACGGACAGAGCTAGGCAGTGATCTCAATATGCTGCGTACATGCTGTCTAGTGTAGCTGTCAGCAATATAGAGTACAATATTTTCTATGTTATACATTAACACAAAATGCCATAAACTATAACATGTCTCTTTTAATATAATAAATATCTCCTTTTATGAGACTTATTCAGAAAGTGCAGTAAGATCAGCAACAAAATAAACACATAATAACTATTTACATAAACTCTTTCATTGAACATACAATCTTTTTAATCCCAACACAAGATCCCTTGAGATTAAAGACTGAGAGCTGTTTTTATGGCACAGGTGAGCTCTTCAGCTGTAGGTCATCTGTGATGGGATGAGATGAAACACGTTCTTTACACAAAGAGCTAGTCTTAGTCTAAATGCAGTAACATGAGCACCCTCTAGCAACTTAGCCACCCATCCCATCCAGCTAACACACAGCTCATGTGAGCTCAGAAAGCCTTCCGCTGCTCAGCTCAGCTGACCTATCCACCCAGATGTGCTGCATCCCAGGAGCAGGCCAGGTTTAGGTGGGATCTCAATGGGGATGCAGAAGGCAGCGGCCTATGCAGCTTCATGAGGTGCCTCGACAGGAGTGCAGAGCCACGTGCTGCTAACACTGGGGCTACCCAATTTCCTCCTCTTTCTGGTGAATCTATGCTCAAGAGTTTCATTTATAATTTCTTGTGGGACAGATTCAAGGGTAGCACTGAATTGTGATAACTATGTAAATCATATGTAATGTAAATTAAGGAGTCTCAAGTATGTTAATTAAACATTTTTAGACCAAGAATTATGCCATCTGATTGAGGCTCCTAAGCTACTGCCATTCCCACCCTGGCGTCCTGTGCAGTCACACCAGTCTGAATCACTCTCTGGAGGTACCATCTCTTCCCACTGACCAAAGGAGACCTAGGACAGCTCAAGCTGTACTCAAGCATTTAGGGTTGGATGGGGCGGGTGTTAAGATTGAGGGTTAAAATGATGACTCTCACTGGCTGGAGGAGGTGGAAGAAGTGCTAAGCATGGCCTTCTGAGAGACGACAGCTGCCCACTCAGTAACTAGCTGATCATCTATATACAGGTTTGCTGGCTAGGCAATAATATGGACTACTATAGCTGCCTATAAAAACACATCTAACAGATGCAATATATGTCACAGAAGAGAGCACTATGAAGTGGAAAACAGAAGAAAAATATCAAAATATGTTTTCACTTTCTCTGTAGTAAAAACCAATGTAGTGCAGTTGGGGCTACACCCTTTTTTTCCCTTGTAAGCTGATTTTCTGCACTTGAAGATTTGGTCCTGTTCTCTAGATAAACACTGGCCATTTCAGCCATTTGCTGAGACCAGCAAGCTGCCACTGTACTAAGAAATCCCATCTTCCCTGCCCTTCAAACACCGACATCTGGGCTCCCCAGGTGTATGTCACAAGTATGAGGCTGACAGGAAATTAAAGTTAAGCTAACATAAAAATCATGGTGCTTTTCCAAGCTCACCTCTCATGTAACAGAAATATGATTTCTTTCAGTAAATAACATAACTGTTATTTAATCAGCAGCCTGGGACTAATTAACAGGGAAATTTTCCACTGGTTGTGGCTCCTTGACTGGATTCTTCCTAACCACGGAGATACAACACAGTGTAGCCCTACAAGCAGTCTCCATAAATAGATTTAGTAGATGCTTATACGAGTGGCCTTTGAAACTACCCAAGGCTTTGCCTAGGGATCTGTAACTGAAACTCCAGTAATGACAATTAAAATTTCCTGAAGTCACAAGGCCAAACTGGTCTTTAGTATAGCTCTACTGCTTTAAGTTTTAAGCCACGAGGATGACACTAATCCTAAATGTTTAAAATTAAGTGACAAAGTTATTATTGTTTGAGGGCTTTTTTATGATGCACTAATATACAATTTGTAAAACAACAGGCAGAGAAGAGCTCTGAAAGTGAATACCTGCTAAAATAACACACTGCCAGGGYGCACAGCGGAATGCTGCTTAGTACCTATTTGGATAAAGATACTGTCAACCTGAGGCACGTGGGACTTCAGGAGATGCAAAGGGAAAACCTTCATATAGTGGAACTTCCTTCACTGGCTTGGGCCAGTATCTTGAATCCAACCTGGTTCCTTGGAGAGCTCAGACCCAAAGCAAGGCCAGAGCTCTGTTGACTGGCTCACACAATGACCAAATGCAGTACTCAGCCTTCTGAATCCTGCCAGGCAGCATATTAGCCATATTACCCACACTCGCACACACATAGTGCTTCCAGTTAGTTCGGTGGGGTTACTAACATGAGCAAGTCCTACTAGAGGACAAAGCAAGCTGGCACATGCTGGCCTGTCATGCACCAGCCCTTCAAACTGCTATTCTCACATGCAGGATGTGTTTGTCACAGCTTGCTGCAGCATGTGGCAGCTCCGCTCTGAGACTTACAGGGTACCTGCTGGGACTTCCAAATGTCCACGCGGGCAGAGCACTAGCTAGTACAAGCCAGGGTACTGCACAGGGTACTGCAACCTGGTCCTTGCTGACCACCAAGCCAACTTTGGATGCCAGTCCCCAATGTGGAAAGAAGCATTTTGTAAAACACCTCTTGTGTCATACACACCCTTCTTGTTTAACAACATTCTTGAATAAAGTAGGTTTCTGACGAGCAGAACTACAGGAGAAGCAGCCATCCGGGAGGCTTGCAAGAGAGACAGGGAAGTGCTGGGCCAACAAGGAATTTGCATAAAAAACAACATTGCTTTTCAAGGCCAAGTTTAGCCATTAAAGAAGAAAATGGGCAGAACCCTCTAACTCCAAATAACAGAAAACTTTTCTTAAGTGGTTATGCCTTACAAATCTGAAAACTACACAGAAAAGCAAGAAGCCATTCAGAGAGAAGAAGAAAAGCAGCAGACWCAGACAACACACGTGCACACACACGCACACAAACGCAATCCCTCATTCGACTGGATGGGATTGGGAGCACAGCTGTCTGGTCAATACGGACGTCAGTAAGTTAGCTAGCATCAGCTACAGCACAAGGAAAAGTCAAGGCAGCACAGACCTTCCCAAAACATTTAAGACTCACAAGCAATGCAGAATGGACAGAGAGTATATCAGTAAAACTGGTTACTTGCCTAGAGATGTCCATACATGCCACTATACATTGGTTATTGCAACAGTTATCAAGCAATTTGCTTCCACATATTTGGTTAACAATGAATGGCATGCCAGAAACTTCRTTTAGTCTAGTAAGGACGAATCTAACGGACGAATTACAGTGGGCCGAGTAGGTGAAGGGGGTGGTCTTCGACTGGAGAGAAAGAAAGAAGAAACATTAAGCAGAAACATGGTGAATGAACCTTTTGCTACAACTATGTGAACATGCACAGGCACCTAARCATTATATTCTTTTGTTCATTGACACTGAAGCGTGCAAGTCCCAAGCATCTACAACATGGAAGAAGGCAAAAGGTTTCTGCAACCTGGGCCTTATTTCTCACACTTCAGAAAGTTCTTCTTTTTGGTCAAGGCTGTGTATTCCGTGAACACCATTACCTTTTTGGCCAGGAAAATTATCAGTGCATGATGGTTATTCCTGTTTTCCCCAGTGTCCCTCCTGACCTGGGCAGCCACAGGGTGGACTTACAGGCTTTTTCCAGAGAACCCATTGGGAATCTGGGAAACAGCCTGGAGTGACTTCAGGTGCAAAAGCAGAAAACCTGCAACTTCTTGCAACAGTTGCTCGTCTTGCAGTAACTGCTAAGAGAATTCCAGGTCCCTTGGGAGGGCTAAGGGGACCTTATCCCCTGTGCAAGAATTAGACAGCAGCCGCTTAACCCCAAGCACATTCCCCATGCAGCCCAAGCTGAGTCCACACCTCACCCCAGGCCGACGTGCCACCTCCGTTAGATTTCCCGACGGATTCTCTCTGCTAGCTGCCCGCCTGCCGCCTACATTTCTGTGTGTATTTAGGGTACACCTGCATGGACTGCTCCAGTGCTAGGCAGGGATAACCCAGGCAGTGTAGTTATAAGGAGTACCTTGTAAATACCCCGTTCCACCTGGGCTAACACGAGCTGAGCAAAGCCTGCATGGAGCCTGCGGTGAATGCTCCTCTCCTGCCCTCAGTGCTCGCACTAGCTCRGGCACTTCTGCCTCTAGATGCTTCACAACGTGCAAATCTTCTTTGAACCGGAATGTAATGAACATAATGTAGGAGACAAATTTACACTTAAAGAAAAAAATAATGCTTGTTTGGCGCCGAGAGTATCTTGTACAGTAATATTCTTCTTTGGTGAAGAAATGGGAATTTTAATCCCTACTATGCCACAAGTATGAAGCACGCCAACCGAAGCGTTCATGTAAATCAACAAGCTTAAAAAAATGAGTGCATTCTAATTTCTTCCTGGTGTATTTTTCTTACAGGAAAAATGTCACTGTGTTAACTATTGTTTCTCGCGCTGCTCCAGTGTAGGTCTTCTGGCCCCGGTTCCAAAATTTGCAGTTTCATGAAGTCCCACTTCTAAGGCCCTGCATTTCTGCTGGGTTACGCTGAATTATGCCTCTGCTGAAATGCCTCACACTGCATTGTTCGGTGCTTACTGCAAACACCATATGTGTACAATTTACCAACACCAAGGGAAAATGCATGGAGCTTGCTTCATATGGCATTGAGTAGATTCAAGGTCCGCCTCATGTTCTGGCCAGAGGTGCCCGGGCCCCGCGGCTCCCCGCGGTGCCRCCGCCACCGGCAGCCCCGGCTTGCCGAGGGGCTCCTGGCTCTGCAGCCTTGGACCCGCTCCTGCCACTTGGCCTCCTCGAGCAGCATGGCCAGGAGGGGCTGCTTTTCTGCTCAGTAACCACCCATACCGTGGCCACCRAGCAGGATTTGCCCCTGGAAATCAGAGCTACCTTCCCGAGGGGTGGCAGATGGACCTTAATAGAAATGCCACAGCGATGCAACCCGCTGACTTTTCCATTTATTCTTTTTCCCTCAGGATTTGGGCTCACTCTGTGGTTCACACGCTGCTCTGGGCGCCCCAACTAGAAGAGCAAGACGCCAGTCACTGCCCAAGCCAAAGCAAAGCTCGCCCCAGCTCAACCCCTGCAGCTGGTCCCGAGCAGGGCACGCGGTCACCACGAACCCYGCGTGCCTGGCCCCATCCCTCCTGCCTCACGCTTTGGAAACGAAGGTACGCGAGAGATGCACAGGAGCTGTGGGCCCTGCACAAGCAGCCTCGGGGGAAGGCTGTAGCTCCACACGCCAGTAAATACAGCCAGAGGGGTCAGGAGGGGCGGCCAACCCCTTCGTTTCTATTTATTTCTGCCTCTTCTGCAGAAACACAAGCCTGAGCGAGCGCGGCAGCGGTTACGCAGACGCRCTCGGCAGCCCCGCGACCTCGCAGCCGGTGGAGAGCTGGGGCGGCAGGGGGAGCCCCAGGCCGCCGCTGGGCGCAGGGCGAGGGAAAAGCGGGGAAAAACAACCGCCCCCGGAGCCGGCTCCRCTCTAGCCGCCCTGGCGGGGAGTAAACATGTGACTAAGCCCAGCTCGGTGTTTAGTCTGCGGCCAAAAGACGGTACTGGTAGAGAGAGCGTGCAGCGCCTTCTCCCCGGCTTGATCGGGCCGCGATGCCGGCCGCCTGGGAGGGAACGCGCTGCACTGGCGAGTCCCGGGCTGCTGAAGGCCCGTCCGGATTCATAGAAAGCTCCTGCTTATAAAAATGCCATTTCTACAGCAATTCCAATTGGGTTATTGTCTCAAACGCTTTAACTGTGTTTCCAAGTTTTGGGGGCCGCGTCCCACAGCCCGGCCCCTTTAAGGGTCTGCTGAGCCCAATTTTTTTTTAAAAAAAGGGAAACGGTGTTTGCAAAAGCTAGTGCTAAAGGGGCAGGGGATCATAGGTCCCCAGGGTTGAGTAAACGAGTCTGCAGAAAGAATCAGTTCTTCTAACTAGCACACATTAAGCAGACATAAAGAATTTACCAATGAAAATTGCGGACTAAGTATGTATTTAATAACTCCCTGATGTTGCTGCAGAGACTCCTCCTTTGAAGCGCTCAGTGGGGTTTTGAGCACAGGGTAACTCCTTCCCCCCACCAAAAAATGCTTGGAAAAGGTTTACATTTATTTTTAACCTAAGCAGCATACCCTTTTTTTTTTTTTCAGATTTAAGAAAACTCCTAAAAAATGTAGCTAGGCAAACGCAGAGCAAAAGAAACTAAATAAAGCAAGTCTAGACTTAAAATTCAATGGGAAACACATGGGAGCTCTTCAAGCGTTTGCTTTTGGAGGAGTGCTGTCGTTCCACGTGCATGCGGAGTCCACAGAACACGCTGGCAGTAAAGCACAGCTGCGATTACCGCGGGAGGCCCGGCTCTAAGATGGCTTCTCCTYCCAGAGTGCAGCTAACGTCCCTCCAAGTAAAAGGCTTTCGTTTCCACTTCGGTTTTACATTCCTGTTTGCTTGTGACCACCAGAGATCACTTGCAGAAGGCATGCACATAACCGTATTTTATGATACATTCCTATAGATTCCAAGTTGTAAACAAAAGTCCATTATTCTCCCTCTTTTACACGACTTTGGTTTTCCTGTAATGCAGGCCCCTCAGAGTCCCCTGATATTTGACATCGTCTTTGCAGAATTTAACACGAAAATATTTAAGCAAAATCTCTAAGTGGTTTTAAACTGGACTGCAGGCAAATTTTATCTTAGGTGACAATAAAAGTCCAGATGTGAGGCATACAATAAAGGGATTAAAGAGTAGCTTTGTTTTTTTTAGGTAAAGAATAAATATAATTTTCTCATTCAGGTGATTTAGTTACAAAGAATAGGTAACCAATACCCTAGGCTTGTCTTGGCACTATTGCAGTGCCTTGACTCACTGGATGTTTTATACATGTTTTGCTGTTCAAGTAAGATCTTAAGAGACCCACACAACAAATCCTCTGCTTTTCCAGATTCTCATATCAACCTCTGTAACTTTTATATGGTTCCTCTTGCCCCCTGTCAGCTTCTGGATTTAGCAGAAAATCCAAACTACCGTTAACCGTGATGGTCGAAGAACAGAAGTGAGACACRGTTTGTAGGACTGATTAGTAGTTCACCTACTACCTGTGCTTAGCAGCTCTCGACTGGAGCAGATGAAGCACAGCAACTGCACGCAGAGTCTCCAGGAGAACTCAGGCTCTTGAGAAGAAGTGAGAAAATGAAGAGGAAGAAAGAGATTTGACACCAGGGACACAGGTTACATGAAAACAGGAAAAGCAGAGAAAGGAAGATSAGAGTAAGAGGAATAAAGGAGGACTCATGGACAAACCAGGAGGAGGAGATTATGGGAGAAATGAGAAATAGCACTAAATGGTGATGAAAGGAAAAAGTTATAGGGAGGCATATATCTGACATTGTCCCTTATCCCAACATAATGGTTCAAGGGAGTTGAAATTCCTCCGCTTTGTTTGTGCTGGAAAATGCCATTTTGTCAAACATGAAATGTTCCTAGTAAGCATGTCTAGAGGATTGCTATTGTAAGGCAAGTAAGGAACAGATGGACTAAGCAGCAGAACACTCTGTCTTGAGGACAAATGTCAGTTCTGAAGTAGCTCTCCAGCTGAACACATATATATGAAGTTCCACAAGTGCACAGCGTGATGGTACTACCAGATTATTCAGTTTTTCCTCAAGCATAATTATTCCTTTTCCATGAAAGAAAAAAAGTAGTGAACCCAAAGAATGTGTCCTTCCAATAGGCRCAGCTACACTGCAGCAACATATATCCACGTTGATTCTAATACTAACATTGCTCCAAAGCATTTGGATTATTGATGCTCTACTCATTTAACTTACTGTGTATCTGTAGTATGAATTGCCTTCTTTCAGGGATGCAAAATAGGCTTCACTCTACTAATTTCTTTGCAACTTAAGCTGGGTTTTCTATATGACTATCATAAATTAACATCTATCACAAACACAGCTATATTTATGTTTATGTGGGTGTTGCATTTTGGAGTTAGTCATTTTAGGGAATTATTATGTCATATGGAAAACTCAGCTTGAATAAACAATGAAATTAATTGAACAGAACAACAAAGAAAGACTATTATTCTTAACAAACTGCCTGTTCTTGTTTGCTCTTCAGTAGAGAACATGTCAACTAAGCAAGTGTGCAACACATTAGTGGGGGACTATCACAACCCTGCAGAAAGCCTGGGTCAGGATGGCTGGGAAGATGAAAACCCTGCTTGGGGGAAGAGGAGCACTGAGCAGATACATTCTCAAGGCTGCTTTGCCTACAACAAATGCCTACAACACATGATGCCAACTGCAAGGCCACTAAATCAGCAGGAGAAGCTATCAYGGAACAGTAGCCAAAGCCTGTTCTTTGTTCAAGGGCAGCATTCAGTGTCAATGAGAATCATGTGTGCCCTGTCTTTAAAGATCACCTCTACTTCTACCCACTCTGCTGCTCCTTCTTACTCACCTTCCCTTTTTCTTTGACCTCCCTCCACCTTATTKTCTCTTCTTTACTTACCTCGATGCAAGGAAGGAAGCAAATGTCTTGCTTGTCACCTCCAGCTGGAATCGCCCCTATTCTTGTCCATGATGACAGATACTAACATGATTATTACTGCCAGTAGTATTAATGTGATCAGTGAGTACTGTTCATTTCATTAATGATCCAGAATAGTTTGCAGGGGCAGGACAGTTTCTTGCCTTTCAAGCTACCTGGGGATTCAGAAYACTTATACTATATCACTGTTTTCTGTTTACTGTCTTGTGCTTTCTCATCTAACATAAGGAAAGCTAGAAATGCCTTGCTATTCTGCCCACTCTTCCAAACATGGCAAGAAAGTTCCTGTTAGACACACTTGAGCTAGCCTGGCATAGCCTTTATGGCATCTGTTATTTAGCTACTCTGTTATGAGATTAAATAAATATTAGAGACAAAACATTGGTTCCTGTCTGTATTCCTGGCAAACARCACTTGCTATTGTTCGATTCTACTTTCCTTTTTCAAGTTCAGAGTTGCTAAAAATAAAAACCACTTCCTTTTACAAATAGTATATTGAAAGAGAAAGAGCTAAGAAGGCAAAAAAAAAAAAGCTTTTGCTGGAAATACCTAGCAGAATAAATTAGTCACTCATCCAGCTCACCAGCTGACACTCCCAAAGCAAGCTGCCACTGAGCCTGGGGAATGCACTCCCAGCAGCAGCTTTACCCCATGATCACTTCTTAGAACTCTTCTTGGATTCCGTCTTTGCTCTGTTCCTCTTCCCTGCATCATTTCTACGTACCCTTCCCGATATTGTGAGATTGGTCTGCACTGAGAATAATGAGGAGCCATTTTCCAGCCTGAAGCACTTTGCTGCACTGGGAAAGTATTTGAAACAGTTCCAGTAAAATGGATCTCTTCTAGTTCATGTCATTTTAAAACCAAATTTTGCTGAATAAGTTTTAAAACAGGCAGGAGAAAATAACTAAGGAATGATATTAAAGAAAAAGTATTTGAGATATAATAAATGAACTAAACCATAAATATATAAGGTTTATATATTTTTTATATATATAAATAATTGACTCGTGAGGAACATTTTCTCAACTGTCATAGGGCATTGAAGGTCACAACCCATCAGATAATCCCTACACCACTGAAGAAGTTAAGTGGAAAGTCTGCATCTGGCTTATGAAAGGAGATGCTGGTAAGAGATTCAGTGCATGTAGGTTTAGTATCTAGACTGGAATGATTGGCATCAAATAAACTTTGCTTTATCTGACCTTTAGGACCCTTTACCTGGGGGTGAAGCACATGAGGGAATATGGTGGGCAAAATCCCACTGTTAGTGTTGAAGGAAGCACGGTGGTGAGAGGAGCTCTCGGGAACTGAAGTGAGGACTCTCCTGTCTCTCAGCATTACAGTTTAGGCAGCTGAGGAGTGAGTTCAGTGCAAACTCTATTCCAAATTTCTCTTACGGTCAGCATTGCAGCGTTTTAATGAAACCATGAGAGCTGATGTATTGTGATATTTTACGTGTTTTTAAAACCTGCTGTGACCTGCTTTCTGGCCAACTCCTCCAGCATTCACCGTATTCAGAAGGCTACTTATTTTGCTGCTTCCATTAGCACTGAAGCCACCAGATTCCCCTATAAGATGACGAGCATTCCACTACTGCTGCTTTGCACATGCTAGTATGGTTACCCTAAGTGAAAATAGTTAGTGTTTCTAKTGGTCACTACAACCACTGACACAGTTAAGAAAGACTGCCAGATACCACAGTTAGAAAACGGGATGGAAAACAATAATAGAGGATAGAAACTTAAAGAACAGGACACAGATTCACAGRAAAGAGGTAACCTGGAAAGCAACCAACAAAAAATGGTGAGAAGAAAAGGAGAGAATGTGTGGGCTATATAGAGAAGGGAGACAAATGCCTTCGGCAGGAACCTAAGCGAAGGAAGAATGTGAAAGAGGATGCAAACAGGATGGGCAAGAAAGGGACAGTGAGGGAATGGCAGAAAGAGGCCAAGACAAAACAGTGATAAAGGAGGGAGTGAAGGAAGGAAAGTCAGACCTCCCTTCTAAGAGATAAGAAAAAATAAATGGAATCTCCCACTCCAMGCAGCCAGCAGCAAGAGGAACACAGTTCTGTGTACGCCTTTGATCACAAAATGTAAATTAGACTGRTAACAAATCACACAGAGGTGTCTTTCTCCAGGGCAGAAATCACTGAAAGAATAATTTGTAATCTCATAAATCTCATGAATTAGGCAGAGTTGGAATCCCACTGACTCTGGAAGTGCATAATTGCAGCTACAATGGGCTCTGGCCTTGCAGCCCTCCAGACAGCTGTATTATCTTCTGTGCACGGCCATGAAATGGCTTCCTTGTCTCCTTTTAAGTCCTTGAGGATTTGGAAACCTCTCCTGATAACACTGTAGTCTCTCTGCATGCGTGAAGCTTTCCTAATTGCTCCGTAGACTTTCTGACCACAACCTCCCCTGAAGACCATTCGGTGGGACAGTGCTGTGCTTGCAGACAGAGATCAGTTTAACTATAAGGTAAAGTCTGCTGCCTGCCCGTGGGTTGCAGCGGACTGCAGGGAGAGAGCAGGAAGAGGTGGCCGGGAGGGTTTGGGGCCGTTTGCCCCAACACCACGTGTGCTGTCTCCCCTGCTTGCTTCACAGCAGAACCACCACCTCAGACTGCAGGGTCCATACACCAACAGGCTTCAGCAGGAGCGCCCGTGTGCTCAAAAGAGTTCATTTCCCTGCCTGTTTGAAGACTGCTCTCCAGAACCCATGTTTAACCAGGTCCTAGGGGTCCACCTCAAGTGGGATTGTGTACGTTTTAGCAGCAAAGTGAGGAATGGCCTGCGGCCCCTCCTTGGGGATGCCCTCCTGAAGCCGCAGTAGCAGAGCAGCACGGAGAGAGCGGCTCCCACTGCCTCCACCACCACCACCACCACGGGCCCTGCTGCCAGCAGAAAAACAGCTCCAGCTCAATTGTTCTCTTGTGGCAAGGCGACATTCCCATTCAGGACATTTAAATGTCATAAATCAAAGCATCTACAGTAGAGCTAAAATTGATCAAGATCAGGCTTTGCAGACAGGGAGGCAAGTACGCGCCACGGCGAGCTGCAGTGCTCCGAGTGTCTGCTCCAAGCTACCTTACCAGAGCGAGCGCACAGCTGCATTTTCTTTTAAAATACTACTGCAGCCTTTCGAGAGAGGGGAGGGGATAATCCAAATCCTGGCAGTGGGGGATATTTCACAAATCATATATGCTCTGGCATGGAGCCCTTAACAAAGCCAGGGGCCTTTACTCCCAGGCTTTGCTGGGAGAGATCCACCCACCTCAAGTGGGATTAATTAAAAGAGGCATGTATCATGCAAATAGTTTCTGTTTCCTTACAGAAATATTCAGAGCACATAACCCGAAACAGCTTTAGAGTCAGAGCAAAGCAAGGAAGAAATTATTTCCTGCTCCCCTAACCCTTTTCCTTTCCCTGTGCAGTGAGTGAGGGACAGGGAGAAAATGCAGAGAGCTCCGTTTGTGCACAATTGCTGGGACTAAATGCTAATGAAGGGGGGAAATGCTAATTGAGGGGGGGAAAAATGGATTTTTATTAAAGGCAGGAGCTATATCTCAGAAATAAGGTGGCAAATTCTCCGAACGAAGTGTGTTTATAATTGGAATAGGATGGTTCAGAATTTTCCCCTGAGAATGACCTTTTATCTTGCAGCAGAATGCATTAAAAAAAGAATGCTTATATTTCTCTGGCACATCAGGATTTTCAGCTCCGTGTGACAGTGCTGGAAGTGCAAAGAAAGCTTCTTTGGAAAACTAGAACAACTTTCAGAAAGCATCTTTCTTCTCAGGAAGCTACAGTATTTCTCTAGATAAGCTAAATCCTGCCACTTAAGGAATCACTGCAGAAAATAAGGGCAAAGCAGAGCATAGAGCCTCGGTCCAAAAATAAGTCACAGGGAAAGCTCAAGTTTCTGCAAGAACTCTTCCTCACAACTCTTTTTCTTCCCTTTAATATCTCAGACCCATTTTCTGAGTCAATTTCCTTCGATCCTGCAAAGGCTGTTATTAAAACCAGACCAAGCAGAGCAGAAATTCCAAGGCTCAAAAGCAACTTTTAACAGGCACTGGAGCCTGCTACACTGTCCCCCTCAGGTGATTTCCCCCATAGCTCCTTCCCTGGGATTTCCTCTCGCAGAGTTTAGTCAGCAGGAGAAACCTGAAGTTGCAGCAAAGGCAAGGCAGAAAGGCAGACCCTTCCTTCATGCTTTTAGCATCTGGGAATTTTATATCTGAGACTTTCATAGCTCTAAAAAAAAAAAAAAATAGGAGAACCAGGATCCAGTCCGGAAGATGTGTATTGCAGGCATTTTTTTTTCCACAAAAATGCCAGGCAGGCATGTGCTCAATTATATATCCAGCTAGAGCACCATAAGAGCACCAAGCTCCTCCGTCAGCCCCTGCTTTGCCAGCCGTCAGCAGCAGCCATGGATTTAGCTGTTCGTAGGCTGCTTCCCCAAGCGGCTTCTGTAAGGCTGGAACCCCCTGTGCGACCTCCCTCCCATCTATCAGTTTGGCATCACTAMGGTTATGGTCAGCCATGCTCCCGGCAAGCAGACGGGGCAAAGTAAGAGTCATGCAAAATCAGGAGCAAGGAGAGGTGCCCGTTGGCGAGGAGGGCAAGGCAGGCGCTGCTCGGAGTGATGGGTCTGTGCGCTACAGCGATGGACACGACCCTGGGCTCCATCTTTCCCGTGTCTGGCTTCCTTCTCCRATGGCAAAGTGGAAAACCAGAGGCCACTGCCTTTCCGCTCGGACCAAAACTCTCCTGTTGAGGGCATTCCGTTTCAGCTCGCCCCTTTCGGGGTGAAGCTTAGTACTGATTTAGTAAAGGTAATTTTGTGTTTGTCCTCCAGAGTCCTAATCCAAGCCAGGCTATCCACTCTGGTGAAATTGTACATTTCATCACTGGGCACCAATTCTTCGTATTATAAAGAGAGATTATATTAGAAATACTGACCCTCAGATTTAAATTGCTAACAGCTCTGGTATATCTCACCTCTTTAAAAGAGAGCATTTAGTAGTTTTTCCTCCTAAGGCAGGTTATGGTTTATGTCCAATTACTATTTTTAAAATGAAAATGTGCACATTTTCCTACTGCTTTTATTTTAACCCACATTTCTTGAAAACTGTTATTAATTTCAATGTAAATTTATTAAATTTAAGTAGAGAAAGCCTTTTGTTCCAACGTGGCCTAATCTGCCCACACCTCTCATAATTTAGGAAGTTACTGAAGCCCTTGAAATCAGAACTTTTCATGTTTATGAGTGATTAAGAGTATTAGATCATGGTGAAAATAAATCTTATGGATATTTTATCCAAATATTTTGCAGAAACAACCCCTAGTTAATGCCACACAGAAAGACTATAAAATATATGAAGTTGCTTTTTAAAGTACTGATAAATACAAAGCCCTTGGAAGTAAAGGAAACAATATGATTATGAAAATACTGTTCTTTAACCAACCTTTTTGTGCTATAAGACTTACACCGTTAGTCAACCAAGGACTGTTTTCAASTGGCTGTAAATAATTTGTACTGTGAAATAGAAGTCAGGCTGTGACCACTCTGTTCCTCTGATTCTATAAGGGCTTGCTCTTGTTCTGCCCCAGAAGAGTCATTAGTGAGGACTCTGAATGACTAAAGCAAGTTATTGTACCCAGTGCCTCCGGACTGCTGGAGGAAGAGATGACCTTGGTCTTTATGAACCTAAGTGGATGGAACACAACAGTGGTTCTTAATGCGAGAGAATCTAGCTACTTTGAATCAACTGTCTGCAAAAATATATGTAATTTATAAAATACATATATAATTATATATGTACATGTTTTATATATATATATTATTGAAAGAGTTTTGTCTTTTCAGAAAGTAATGTTTGTGTCAAAAATAGGTTCCTCAAAATGCCTTTGACTCACTGCATGGAATGCTTCATTTTGCTTTGCAACACCTATTCAACAGTGATACTCGGCTTGTRTGTGGAGTGCAGAATCAGTCCGTTACGCTCAAGGGAAAAAAACATGCCAAGGACTAGGAGATTTGGATGTCTTACCTGGGGACACTGGGAGGAGCCCGAGTTGGCCGAGAGGGAACTTGGGGAGGTCCTCCAAGGGCTTCACCACCACTCGGAAATGGAGGCAACGGTCCTGGGCGGAACGGGACTGGGGGAGCCCCCGCTTGAGGGCCTGGAGATGGGATCGCAGGAGCTGGTCCTCGGCCGGACAGAGGTCTAGTTGGGGGATTGTTTAAGGTAGGCCTCCTCTGAGTCGAGGGACTTGGAGGAGGTGATCTAGTGAAATAACAGAGATCGAGAAGCCCAGTAAGTTTTGCAGTTCAGTTTGTTTTATAGAAGTGGGAAAAAAAAAAAAAAAGACAAAAAAAGAGTTCTTATATTGTGACACCATTTTCCAAAGAAAACAAAACACTATTTGGTGACAGAAGCAGCTGTAACCTGAAATGYCAGCCAAGCTATAAGTCCACTGGAGGGTTCTCTCAAAGACAGGCATTTACATACACATTCAGAGAATATGTATATGTAGGAAAACGTTTTAAAAAAATAGCATTTAAACTGAACCATACAGAAGGCATGCTGGCCCTCAACTGCTTTGGGGATTGTCATCTGGATTTCTGGATCTGKCTTCCCGCTAGCATGGTACAGGACAATATAATGCTTTTCATGTTCTAGGAAGGTCAGTGCTTATTGAAACCAGAACTAGTCGTTCCTCAAAGACATTCTTGAACAGAGTACATGATCCTAGGAAAGGGCTAGTGGCTTGACTGGAAGGAGAACACTGATATTTAAGTCCTGCTCACTTCTGAGATTCTTGGCAGTATGCTTACTTGCATGTTCTTCATCTCTCAGTACTGGGAAAAACTCAAAACGTCATCTAGATAGCAGCAAAATTTTCTAATTTTCCTCATGAATGTCATGAAAGACCTGGAGGACTAGCTGCCCAAAATGAGCGKGAGGAAGTGCTAAGGATGACAACATCTGCCTGTCCTAATTTTCATCGCAAAATGTATATAAAGATCCTTACCTGCGGGCTTGCTGAAGCCAAGAATCATCTACAGGAGGGGGTGCAGGGGTTGACACAGTGCTAGTGCTAATGTCACCAATGATTGCTAGAGCTTCCTTAAGAGCTTGGTACATGCGGAGCATTTCGTCTCGCCTCTGTGCCTGTTCAGCTGACTCCTCCATTAGAGTGTTTTGGTCCTCCGAAGAATATAAGTGAGCRAGGAGCTCTGCATTGATAAATTCTTTTACCTATTTCATGAGACAAAAAATAAACAAAAACCCAACAAAAACACGACATTATTATTAGACTAGCCACTGAAAATACCATACTGAACAAATATGCTGGGAGAACCAGAAGACAAAAAACARCTAAATGGAATCTGCTACTCCAGAAGTACTAACATTAAAATAAAGTCTAGAAGATACCCAAGGAAACCAGAGTTCAGAAGGAACTACTGTGTTCAAGGGTACCAGGTAGACCATCCTGGAAAAGAAAGTTGTCTGTTAAATGACATGAACTTGAAAGAGAAGGCAATACTAGTCATGTGAATTTTCTCCCCTCTAATAAAAAGAGTTGGATTAGCAGCTGTCAGTTCAGTTCTCCATAGTCCTGCACAGAAAACTCATTAGTGACAGTCTTTCTCCTAATCTCTAAATACTTGGCATGAGCATTTTTTAAGAACACATTGCTCCCAGTATTATCCAGCTCTTTGCTAGGTCAACTGGCAAACATTTGATCAAGAAAATGCTGAGATCAGAATATATAACTAGGTAGAGGGTATTGGTGGATTTGCATATTTTGGTTATCAAACTTTCTAACATTTTTTGAGGTCAATAGGTTGAAAATGAAATATTTCTCTGTGTACATCTCCCTAGGAGCTCCCTGTGGCTTCAGCCCATCTAGGTACAAGTTCTTCTTACTTCAGCTGCATCTTCCTACTACCTTGTTTATGGCAATTTCAGCAGCCATGCAGCTTTTTATGAGGCTAGATCAGGGTCTAACCCAGCTGGAAACTCTCTACAGAASAGAAATGCTAAAAACATTGGTTATAGAAACCTGGGCCAGATTATGAGAGGTAAAAAGCTAGAGGAACTCTGATAAATAAGGCTGTGGTAAACAGACCAAATGCTGACCTACCGAGTCCTCATCTCTGAGACTTTTGTTGTTTTTCTGATCTATTTCCCATCTGGCTTTTTGCTCTATGAAGCTTATTTGAGCTGGAGATGCTAACGCTAATACATTCCCAGGATTCTGGTTACATAAACCTGAGCTGCATTTGCAAGGGGGGTTGAGGTAGTTTAACTGAATGGATTTTAAATCTGACAGTTAGACAACATTTGTGGTCAGACAAGGTCAATAGGAACAAGCAAACTGCGTGGGCATGGGACCCTTCACTGTCACCTAGCAATGAAGAGGAGGCCAGGAAGGACCTTTCAGGGGAACAGACCCATATTGACTATGCTCTGCTGTCATTTCCCATTCATGTATGACAGGAGATATACAAATTCTTAGCAAAGCCTGCAAAAWTTTTCCATGAGTCTCATGCTGTTTTCCAGTAGATGGTACTGATCAAGAGCCAGAATACACTACTTTCCTTATGATTGCCAAAAACTCCACATTAAAAACAGATATCACAGTTAAACAGCATCACATTCGACTTSACGAAGTGAGCATTTTAATGGCATCACTTCAAAAAAAGAAGAAAAAGTAGTCCTAAAATTAAATTAAGGCCAGAAACGATTGTAAAAGAATTGTTAAACCACAAATATCTGTTTGAAAAAATCAGCCTGTGACAATTATCATGAGATCCCTGCCCGCCGCTAGCACAAGGCACAAGTAACTCCCCAACCTCTTCTGGAAAGAGATGACTGCTGCATTAAGGACAAACCCTTCAGTCAACCTCCTTCCTTCTACAGACAGATGCGCTTTGCTAGAGTGTGGTAGATCTTCCACAAGAACTGTTTTCTCCAGACTGGAAAAGAAAAGCAAAGTGACACTTATTTGTGCCTTTGTGCTCTTCTAGAAAACAGATCACAAGAATGGTTTCAAATGTGTTAATTCATGGACATTGGTCTGCATTGGTCAGTCAGAGCTGAACCACAGCACACATTCTGGAGGGCAATACCCAGTCTACCCTGTCATTCCAAATTGGGGAGAAAAATGCTTGCAAGGAAACTTCAGCCATCGGCCCAGTAGGTCTGAGTACTACAGACACCCCCAGCCCACATCCATTCCTTGACTGCACATTTGCTRTTAACCTTTTTGCTATTTGCTGTTAACGACTTTGTTGTTTTCCTACTCAGATGAGACTAATATCTTATCCTAGGAGGAAAGACTAAGTGATCTAGGCCCATTTAGCCAGGAGAAGAGAAGGTTGAGAGGGGATCTTATCAACATGTACAAATACCTGAGGGGAGAATGTAAAGAGGATGGGGCCAAACTCTTCTCAGTGGTGGCCAGTGAACAAGGGGTAACAAATTGAAATACAGGACGTTCCAACTCCATATGAGGAAGAACTTCTTTACTGTGAGGGTGACAGAACCCTGGAACAGGCTGCCCAGAGGTTGGGAATTCTCCTTCTCTGGAGATCTTCAAAACCTGCCCGGCTGCCACCCTGTGCCATGTACTCTGAGTGTCCCTGCTGGAGCAGGGGGCTTGGACTAGATGATCTCTAGAGGTCCCTTCCAACCCCAACCATTCTGTGATTCTATGAATATCAATCATCACAGCCTACAGAGATACATCATCTATCTCGAGACCACCCCTCTTGTATAATCTGTGATATCTAGGCACCGTGGAATACAAATTCTGAAATGTGTGTTTTGTTTGTGCATGTTTGGATTTCCAGCAGTAACTCAATGCAGTTCTTTGTGGTAAATATATTTTCGTTAAGGTAATCAACATTCACCCTAAGGGAAGAACATGGGATGCATTTGGAATACAACAATCTAGGCTTAGGCCTCAAAACAAGCTTTAGAGACAGCATCTGATTATTTTCTGTGCAGCACGTTTGAATCTGATACTTTCCCTGAATTCCAAGTGCTCATTTCCAGGCCCACAAGGCGGAAAGGAAGCTCTAGGAGTCTAGGGAGGTTACAACTGCTGTGGAAATAAACTCTGAGGATCGATTTGTTTCTAGAGTTTTGGAGACAAAATGATGGGGCAACAGAAAGGACCCAACACGATCATTAAAAGGCGGGAGGTGTCTCATATAAGTCTTGGTGATGGGTTGGACTCTTGAAGACTCCAACACATGCCTTGTTTAAGGGGACCCACCTTCCCTCAGAGCTCCACTGATTTCCAGGTGTTGACATAACCTTTTTATTCAGCTCAATAGTCTTAATTGAAGCCTTTATTTCTTTTAAATGGCAGTGATTTTTTTTAACTCCTATCTTCGTTCCTGTTTTTTAGCATGGTATCATACTGCCCTTGCTGCACATTAAAGTTTTAGTCTCATTCCTCACGGTCTTTTAAAAAGCTGTGATTCATTGGCACAAATTTCAAAGCGAGGCTTGCGCTGTAGGTCTTAGTTAACGCTAGCAAGCCCAAGCACGGGCTCTGAATGGAGGATCGTGTTAAAAATATGCTGTTACTGTGTGCCACTGTCGCCCAGCGTGGCAGGCTTTCCTGTGGAACAGCTGATGAGAGTGTAGCACAAGCCATTACAGTCTTCCATTTCTGAGCAAAGCACGCACCTCAGGGACCCCTAAACTATTCCATATGAGGAGGTGAGTGGCAGAAAATTTAATGTAAACTTTCAAAAGGAACTGTGCACTGAACTCGGCATTTTACAAAATGGGAGCTGAAAAACAGCCCATTCAAAAGGCACTGAACTTGTGTAAAGTCTAAGCAGGAAGCTGCCAGCTTTGATCTGGAAAGARCTGAGGGAACATACCCACTGTATGAATTAAAATCCTTGCTGATGTCAGGCAAAGAAAGGTATTTCCATCATTCCCAGAGACTTTCGCAAAAACTCACTCGTGACTAGAGCATAATCTGGAGTCTGACTTCCTTATATATGTATATAAAGTTAATGGAATATGTCTTGCCCTTGGTGTGAAAATTTTGCATATATTGTATGGACAAGGAAATCCTATCGAAATTTCTTATCCAGCCACCTAAAACTGTTAAGTGTRACACAAATTCCACAGAGTTAAGTGAGATCCATCAGACCAAAGCTAGAGGGGGCTGAGTCAAAAGTTAAGTGCCACTTTCTAATCAGATTTGCTTTTTTGTGTATTGTATTCATAACAGCTGATTTGTTTGATGCCTTAACAGTTATGCTATCCATAACTAACAGAAATTAYGCTTTCTATAATTAATTTATATGGCAGTAATATCAAGCTTAGGTCAACAAGATCTACTCAGAACTCTGCCAGGAAGTGAAGGTTGAGATCCTAGTCCAGTGGAAAAACAAGGATATCATGAAGCTATTCCCTTAATCAAATAGCCTTCAGATCAAAGAAGCACACACACAATAAATCAAACAACTACACCTGCTTATCTAAACAACTGTGCCCGAGGCTTCTGGAGTTATTCCTTAAAAAAGGGGTAATCTGCAAATATAAAGAAATACAAACAACTGTACAGAGCAACTGTCTCAAGCACCCAGCACAAAGGATTCACAATTCTGGTCTGAGAYAGAAAAGGATCCTACTTTTAAATTACGTGATTTACACACCGATAAAGAAGTAAGCCAATTCAATCTTGTACTGAAAGCACTGTAGCATTCTGGAGTAAGGACATGAAATACAGCACCAACCTTTTAGAAAGCTGCAGAATTTTTGTTGTACCATTACAGAAGACGGGAATATTTTGTTTCAGAGCGCAATATTTAAGACTCCTGTTCCCCTCTTTGCTATGCTCAACAGCTACATTCACGAGGTGCGTTTCTATGAACGTCAGAGATGTGACAGACATCTGAAAGCTAACATTGAACCTTGTTACGTACGTTATTGATCATAAGGTGCATGATTGTTTTCGGTATCAAGTCTCGGATACACTTGTTGATGATAGACATGTAGGAGTCCACAAGATTGCGAATTGTCTCCACCTGTCTCTCCAGCTGGGGGTCCATTGAAAAGTTGTCTGCTTGGCCATTCTCATCRTTTTCTGTCTACAGAGAAGCAAAAAGGAAAGTCAAATCTTTCAGAAGGCTGAAAATGGAAACCAATCAGGAATTAATGTGGACTAACATAGTAGTAATCCAGCAACATAATTCACACAGAGAATGTCTGGAGGTTAAAATATGAAGTACTGGCCTGTTTAACATTAGTGCATAGCATTATAAAACCTTGACTTTTAGAGGTTGCTGTAATATAAGATGTATGAGTATTTTCAGAAAGTACATTATATATTTCTGCACAAACTTGGAATTTTATATCAAAGCAAGTGTAGGGATGTAGGGGTGAAGGTAAACAAAAGCCCAAGAAATTTTTTCAGACCACTTGGTGCAAATCCTTTACCCCTGAGGTTCAGTGAGCCTGACACACAAGCACTGAGCAGCCCTGTGAAGCTGGATTTTGAATTTGACCTTCCTACGAGTGAAAAAACATTTATGCTACTTAAGGCTGATTCAGTTGTGACAAATTCCACAGTTCATTCCCAAACTTGTAAGATATGAATAGCACCTCTAGAAACAAAGGATTTATGACATGACAGTAAAAGCTTCTTTGGTTCCAGTGCTCAAGGCTCAGCATAGCACAGGCTGGTTTATGCATCAGATATCTCTCTCTTTGGACAGAAATAACTTATTTGTATGTAAACAGTCTATTTCACTATAGAAAATAGCACATACTTTAACAGAAAACTAAAAGATATGCAATTTTACTTCAKTCTGGAGGGTTTGAAAACAAGGAAGCCTAACAAACGAAATAAATACTTATAAAAAAAAAACYWAMMAAAMMAAAAAACCCCCTCAGACTCAAAGATGCCAAAAGAATGGAATTTCAACCTGAAAAGTTCCTCAAACTCAAAACTACAATATTTCTCACTGAAAATTAGGAAAACAAATTAAGTCCTACTAGCACAAAATCACAAAAATAAACATGCTCTGTTGGTAGCTAAAAACATAACACGAGGAAACAGAAATTACCTGCAAAAGATAAATAACCTATGARCAAGCCCTAGCTATAAAACTAGCTAGATTTATCGCTATAAGCACAACTCCATTTAGATTGTGGCACATAGCTAAAATTTGCAAATTCCTAGCACTTTACGGGTTTCCTGAGCAGTTGAGGTAGGTGGGTTTATGAAAGTATTCTGTAACAGCTCCTCTCTAGGATATCTAATTAATATGAAGATCTATACTTTTATACACTAGCTTCAGGATGAGTAGGTGTCAACTGAAGACTTCTAAATTGGCTCATACTTCTAAATAGGCTCATACTTCTAAATACTGAGTGCCTCTGATTTGCAGTGCCCGAACTGAGATGCTTTACAAGACCTTGATTTTTAGCATGTGGACAATCCACCTCTGGATCCCACAAACACTGTACTGCAGTGTATCAACACAGCTGAGATGCTGAAAAGGACAGTCACCTTGGAGAGCTTGGTCTTAAGCAGCTACGCCCTTATATTGCCCTTCTCCAGAATATATCACCTGTACCAAGCCCTACGTGGTAATAAGTCTCAGGATTCATATGAAACAGATATAGTAAGTAAAAAAAAAAGCATTAGAGCTAGATATGAAAACATATCACCAAAAAGAGGCTTCTCCTTGCATGAAAAATTATCCTTATTAAGAGATTCCTAATCTGACCTCTTGCTCTGCTAGTGCAGCACTGGCAAGGAGAGCGCTTCATGTTTTATAAACAGTGGCTGGCTCGGTCCAGGCCAGATTAAATGGCCACAGTTGTGATTTATTAAGYTGTAGTTTTATTATTTAATATACAACTATAAAAAAAAAAGAATCCTCCAAATGCTCGTAAAAGAATTAAAAACAATTAGCGGCACTTCCTAAAAGTCTTGGGGATGGCGAGAGAGAGCAAGAGTTCTGGATGCAAATCTTGTTTTCAGTTCTGCAACACTAATAGACACGCTAATGTACAAACTTGAAGCATTTTCTTAGTGTACTGCATATAGGGACAAATCACAGGATACAGTATTTTCCTTTCCCTCCATGTTTGAAAAGAAACTAACTGTAATTTTCCCTTTGAAATACCAAAAAGAATTGGAAAATCATACATCTCTCATATATCCACAGATTCTAGCCAAGCAACTGCAAGCAGAAAATGTTCCCTTCCCAGCTCCCCTGGACCTGTCTTGCATTCTCTTTCTTTTCTTCTTTGCCGTCTATATAAAGCATAGTTTTTGCAATATTTTTCTTCCCCCCCCGCCCCCCTATTTAAATAACAGATTGCAATAAGATTCTTAGCTGGCTAAGCAGCTGAGTGACAGATGTTTATCATTTTCCTCATCAAGGGAATGTAAAGAAAAAAGAGTAATTTGTCTCTGATCTTTACAGCAAAGGGGAACAGTCTGCAAACATTTAACCTTCTGCATACAGGCTCATAGGTGAAATTTACAGAAAGCCATTAATACTTCAGGAGTYGGCCTCCCGTTTGAAACTGTAACAGAGTTGACTTTGTACTGTTGATTTATTTTCTCTACATTCTAAAAAGATCACTCTCGCATGAGTTTACAGTGATTTGTTATAAAAGCTTTTGGCCGTACTATTCTTAATCATTAGCTGTCTCAACTGAAGGCTTTTCATGCCAGGCATCGTCTTCATGTTAGTGCTTGCATAACACCTTGAGCAACAGAAATCTTTATTTCTAACAGATTTATCTCTACAGCAGTATAGTASCTATACACCTCTAAAAGTTACCAGGCTTTCTTCTCTGAATGGTGTCCACTTGGTGCTAAGCACAGTTTGAGAATAAGGCTKTCTGGCAACACTATTTTTGACAACACGATAGAAGTGATGTGGATGCTTTATTCAAATCTTATTGATGACCAAGCAGTAAGCCTTGTACTTTTACATTCCCAAGCCTTTTTGCAGTTACTGAAGGGAGCAAGGCCATGGTGCCACTGAAAGAATGATCGTGGTGGTACCTGATCGCCACTCTTTTTTTTTTTTTTTTTAATGATCAAAGTTGCTGCATAAATAGTTGCTCTTCGGAGTCTTCCTCAGGAGAACATCATCCTCCCTTTGGRGGGATGAAGACGCCAGAAAAAGATTTTGGTGCTTTCTTTTTGACAGACAGATTTAAGTACCTTCTGGACTAGTAAGGTGCAGGGCACCCCCGGAAAACAGCTATATGGAGTAAAGATCAATGACAGTGCCAAAAAATAAGAAAAAAAGAGAGTGATATTAAAAACTGCATGTGAAATTATAAACATTCAAATTTATGGGAATTTTACTACTGGCTGCCATGGGGATAGGATTTCACCCTACACATGTCCAGGACCCACAGACGTAATTAGGCAGAAATTGTATCAGTCTTCTGCAGATTGTAAACTCTCTGGTGCACGAGGAATGATTTAATGTGGTACAACAGGATGTAGCTTTGGGTAATTACATGCCACTTGAAAAAGGAGTAGTGCCTCGGAATATCACGATAACTTGCCTGATTGTGGGAACTGTAAGCACGTTGATCAAGATCCCAAGAAAAATGCAGGAAGACTAATTCCTTTGGAAATTTACAGTAAAACTGGATAACATACTGAAAATAGTCCTGAGCTGGCCACACAGCGAGTGCAATACTGCTAATTTCCATGATTTCATTAAACTCAGGGCAGCTGCCAGCATATTTAAGAATGTCTTGTATAACATTCCTGATGTCAGTTCCAAGAAGGAACGTTTGTCTAGTGTTTTCATTAGAAAAGTGGATCAATGAGTTTTCTGTAATCAAAAAGGCATTCTATTAAAAATGACCTAGAAGCAGCAGAGTAGAAGGTGACAGGCAAAAGGGTAACAGTTAAAGCATCAGCAAAGCAACCTAAGGGGAGGAAATAAATCCATGACTGCTGTCAGAAACCAGTAGTCTAAAAGCTGCTTTCACATCTTTCATGCGGAGATGCAAGTTTGTAACAAGACCAAAAATCTCACAATAAAATGAATTTATGGTATAATTCATAACTGTTAAACACTGTTTTATCTATCCCTACCCAAGTGTTCTTTAATATTCAGGCACTTAGCACATTGTAGTTGTCCTAAATCCCCGGCCCTTTCCTAAATCTTTACGACTGGTYCTTGAAGTCCTCGTTTCATTGCATTGTGCTGCTGTATATATATAATTTGGTTAACATTCTCGCAATTGTACAGGGCGTATTTTGTGCCAGAGGACATGACGGCTTCACGCAGTGAGGTTTTTGTAGTGGAAGGAACAACAAGTAAAGGACAATACTCTACTTTTGTGCATTGACAACAACGCAAGCAGCAGAGAGAACATTTCCCGGGTAGCTTGGCAGCCATCCTCCTCTTCCCTCGCTTTGCCATTCTCTCATCTCCYGACTGTGCGGCGGGTGCCTTTGCTGAGCCACCCTCAGGCGATCAACCACAGCGATCCCAAATGTTTAGGATCTACTGTAGGCTCAGTCTCTGCCTTGCCTTCTTCAATCAAGAAGCAGGCTTGAAAATACAGAATTGAAGTCAGTAATATGTTCTGATTCCTAAGCTAGAGTGTGTAAAGGCTTCTAGGGTCCCTTTGTAAAGCTTTCCTGTTTTTTTCTTCAGAACTTACTGCAGCTGAAGTTCCTGAGCGGTTCTTCTCATCAGTGGCTCACAGGCAAACTGGCAGAGTCTTTTGGGGGGATCCATACAAGCCTGCAGTATTTAATGTGCTTATTGATGCTGGGATGGCAGGTTGTAGCCTGTGCTTACTGCATTTACAAATGAAAAGGAGGACTGTGAGTGTTTTAGAGGATGGGACCAGCATTCACAGAGATCACAGTGAGCTGGAGAAACAGTTTCAAAATCTAGATGAAATTCATTGTGAACAGAAAGCATTTCATTTACAAAGGAATAGACTAGTTATACACAGGCAGCATGAGAATGGCCACTTAAGTCACAATTCTGTGGAAAAGGCACTGGGGCTAGAGTGGAATAGAAGCAGAATATTAGTCAAGGCTGTCTTACAGCCCTCTCATTTATTGGGTGACACTGGCCACAAATCAGCAAGAAATTACAAGCTAGCAATATTGCAACAGGAAAGGGGAGAATCCACAAAAATCTGTCAGTGTCTTCTACTTTTCTTTCTGTTCTGTACAAAAATCAAGTAGGTCTCAYAATGGTGACACATACAACATCACAGGGAATAGCAGCCCCTGCCTAGAGAAGCCCTTGTGCCACAGTTGCCCCATCCATTGCTGCGCACCTCTTGCACAAAGGATTTTACACAATCCCTCTGCGCTGCAAGTTTTGAAGCAGAGCTAACAGCTGCCCTATGCCTTTCCAAATGGACTGCCAGACAAGTAGAAGTGAAATAAATAAATAATAATAAAAGCTGACATAAGGAAAGCAGCACCTTTGTTTATAGAACAAAAACTACTTTGGAATTTGCAAACATTGCAGTCACAGAATTTCCATATCATAACAATAGATGAAGTGCCCCATATTTACAGGGGCAAGCTAGAAAAAGAAATCTAAGACATGAGATACTATGGGCATAGCATTTGCCGTTATTTCAGGGAAGGAAGTGGTCCTGGAGCCTTGAGAAGTCACAAATAGTGGTGTGCCACCCAGGAATTCACAGCATGGGGATACGGACTAGAAGTGTGATCATTAGCCTAGGTGATGGTCAGGCTGGATTTTCTTAGGCATTTGTTAGCAAGCACCTGCAACAAATCCTGCAAGACAGCAAACAGCAGGAGCCAGCAGTGGACATGGTCTGCAAATGGAGCAGTAGGAGAAGGCAATGAGTGGTGGAGGCCTCAGCCAGGCACTGGAGGGTTAAAGGCAGCGGCTGCGCTGTGCACTTCCCCAAAGAGCAAAAGCAAATACGAGTCTTTCAATTTCTGCCAAAGGAGATGAAAACAGAAAGCAGAAGAATCCAGCAACCATCCATGGTGCAGAGCGGAGAAGTCCTCGGAGTCAGGAGGACTGCAATAACACCTAGCCCTTCATCTTTGCCTCCTTCCCAGTAAAATCCTTAAAAGCCCGGCCTTTGAAATGCTGGCAGCAAAAGTCAAGTATCGAAGACTTTTAYTTCGCAGTACCCATGCAAGAGAGGGGACTAACAAAGGTCTCCTTATTCCAGCAGCCGTGCGTCAGCCCAGGCTGCAGGAAGCCTTTCGGGAGGGGCAAACACCTCATCCTCGGGGTTAACAAGGGCCAAGCGAGGGCTCAGTGCGGGGCTGGTGGCTTGGTGAGGGCAGCTGCTRGAAGACCCAGCGCCCAAGGTGGCATGTTTAAAACGTACCCGATGACTTCACGTGCCTGTGCAGAGAATACAGGAGTTGYGTATCAAAGCATGCACGTCAAAGGTAGGCACCCGAAGAAAGAATAAAAATTATTCTCTTCCCAGATTTGGTACTGAGCTCCTCTTCCATGATCCCCCCCAACCCAATTTCTTTCAGCCCAGACAGTAACTTCTGATGGAAACAGTCAGTATTTAGTGTCCTGGTTTAAATAAATGTGAGTGTTAGGAGGAGAAAGGCAGCACACACAAGCACTTGCATTCAGTGAGCGAGGGGCTTGGGGGAGGCCTTGCARTGGGAGAGCTCTGCACAGCATCCAGTATATGGGCTCCATAAATTACAGCCTTGCCTTTTCTTTTTAGCTGATCTAATGTAATGTGTCACCTATAGCTGCACTCTTTTCCATAATTAATGATGTCTAARAACCGATTCTGAAATTCTCCTCTGATAAGCACCTAGACAAACTCGATGTTTCCTCAGTGAGGCACAGAAGGGGACGTGAAACTGCTTTCACCCCAACATCCCCCTAGTCGTGAGAAGTACCAGAGCTCTTTCTGCCGGCCCAGACTAAGCCCTGGTTCACCACAACCTCGGGGCAGCACCGACAAATGATCTCCATAGTAAATGATGCAAATAAGAAATGTCAGCATGTTCCAAAATTCCTCACTTAATCTTATTGCCAGTTGTATAGTCTGGATAATCAGTAAATAAATCCCTCTAACTTTGCTCGAATCCCGAGGGGCTAAATATACAGCGAGCACTTTCTAACTCACTCTCATTAACCTCCCCAGCTCTAAACAAAGCAATTCCCCAACTTTTCCCAGTGTCCGATTTTTTCTCCTCCGCAACACCTGATTTAGCAGCAGTGAYTTCTCGCTTGTGACTTGGGCTCCGGGCTGGCACTGCTCGGGCTCCGCACACACGCGCTCRCTGGAATAGCACGAATCAGCAAGATTCCCTAGTCCGAAGGCCCTGAGGGGAAATTGCAGTTGCGGTGCCAAGGAACACAGTCGTACGTTATTTGACTTTTCCTCGGCCGGGCTGACAGCAGCCGGGGGAGGGCGGGAGGAAGGGAAGGAGGAGGGAGAGGAAGATGGCATTTTAATAGCGCCCACACTGATTTCGCACAGTTGGATCCCTGTGCTCCGAGCACCGCTATTTCCTCTCCCCTTCGTCTCACGTTGGGTCAACACTGCTGCGCTGGGGTGTACGGGGAGGACTCTCAATCTTCTTCTCCCAGCGCAGACCACATCTTGCTAAAGAAACGTGCCYGCCCCTGCCGCGTAGCTAGCTGGGCCACGCTTTACCCCTCTTACTGGCAGGGCAGCTCCAGAAGTGCCCAAGCTTCCCCACCCGCAGTCACCAGGTGCAACGCAAAGGGCCGCGTTCCTGCCCCGACGAGATGGCTCATCCTGTCTCCCGGCCTCATTCCCATGCGGCACCCACAGCAGTTGCTTATGGGAAATAAAAGAGTAACAACAGGAATGTATTGCATCTTACGTAGCGAGCGCGCACACAAGAAGAAACCAGCGTTTTATGTAGATAAAACTACCTTTCCCAGATGTTAGTCATATGCCAAATAGCTTGGCCAGACAGAATGTTCTGGCCAAAGCATTTGACTTGATAATTTAGGCCCCAAGATTCAAAGTTTCTCTTACGCACTAATGAGTTTTCCATAAACCCCCAGTCCAACAGAGTGACAACAGTCTACAACTTCTGGCAGGAACTCTGATCCCAGCAGAGCATCACCGATCACCACCAGTGCTCCCAATTTAAGATCTCACTCACTTGCTAGTTACAGTAAAGGTCTCATTGTCTTCAGCTTTGTCTCCTGTTCTCTTGAGGGCTTTTCTACCACAAGAGAATCAGAGCTCAGCTTTTTCCTTGCTAAGTTGAGACCTTTACTGTAACTAGCAAGTGCTGCTAAATAAAATAAATTTACCCATCCAGGAGCATTTGGGATTCATGTCATAAGAACAAAAAATGAAAAATGCTGGGTAAAATTATTTTTAAGGGAAGAAACGAGCTGTAACTGGGAAGAAACAAGCTGTAACTCTGCTGCACATACAACTGGATCAAACAAAATTAGATATTACTTTATTACACAGCTTCCATTCTAMCTGAACACTCCCAAACTCTTCCAAGTGTTCTGCCAAGCCAACAGAATATGAACATAAAAGCAAACTTATTTAACAACGAGATTTTGATAAGTTCATATGCAAGCCTATAAACACCAATCCTAGCAACACTTTTGTKATATAGTTGTGGGCTTATTGGCAAAACAAATATTCAAAAAAAACCCAAAAAGACACTATAAGGTGTAAGCTGTAAGTCACTCTAATCTCCTTTSTAATGGGAAGTTAAACGACATCCATGATTATCACTCTATCCCGAGATCCACCATGAAAACAACACAGACCTGACACAGAGTTTGCCTTTGCAGTCAAGATCACCTGTAGCATTTGCAGTTCAAACTTTCCAAAATGTTTGTTCTTGATGGGGAGATCGTGCCCAGAGCCCTACGGATTAGAACTTCTTTTGTCAAGAAGATTAAAAACAGACACAATATTGGGACTACTACCTCTGTTCAGATGGTTCATGCCTGAGGGGTTAAGACTGGTAGTTTTAGGGCATCAGATTAACATTTCTTCCCAGCAACGAAGTGTCTCGTCGTATGGTTGCAGATACAAAAGCTGTGCTCTTCTTCCCCACAGTTCTATTTAAACATGTTTTCAGTAATAAAATTATTTTGAGACAACTAAATGCAAGGCCAGGCATTTAACTTGAACCCCTGGCCTTCTGGCTYAGAGGTGAGACTATTCCTAACTGAGCCAAAGTGACACATATATAATATGCTTTCAAGGTTTTCTGAGAGCTCTGTCATGATTTAAAAACACTAAGTCTTTGTGGTACAAACCACAGCACAGGAAAGAACTGGGGCTCCCTTTTTACTGCTAATTTTAGCCAATGAATTGTTTATAATCTTCTGCAAAAGACATAAAGCCTTATTCTGCCTTAAGCTAAGAGAGAACAGCCTTTCAAAAAGGATCCTTAATTATAGTGTTCCCTTGCTAGATGGGATGCAGGCAGGTTCCAAATTTGTGTCAGAGTATATGAAGTGATAAAATGAGGATGGGTGAGCTATTTTTAAACACACTCAAAGGCTTTGAGGTCAAAATCCCTGAATTTATGTCCTCATGGCCATATTAAGACTCATGGATTATTAAAACCTACATAGTGAGACGCAAATATCATTACATTTGAGACACCCTTTGGCTTCAGAGCCTCTGTTCCCTAAATGTACGCCTGCCAAATTGGAGGCCCACGGGGACAGCCTTTAAGCATAAATTACACCCCTACCGAACACAGACCTTTGGGAGACGAGGGATCRGATGCTTCCATTGCAGCATATTCCCTCCTCTCTTTCCCAAGATGTTTTGCAAGTCGGAGGCTGCATTTCCAGCTGGGCAGGAAGCGAGCGGTTAGAGGCAGAGCTGAGGACTCTTAGGCCAAGGCACAGAACCTGGGTAGCGGCTAGTAGAGCTGCAGCCCTTGCTGTCTGTTGAGGTGGCCGTCGAGCAGGTCACCTGGGTGCCTGCTGGCACTGCTCGGGAAGCTCGCGGCTGCGGGCCGAGCTGCACCCGCTCGTGCAGAAGCGGCGCTGCCCTCTCCCCGCGGGCTTTTGTCCCGACCGAGAGGARCAGTGCTCTGCAAACACTTCAGAAACACCCCGAGGACTTTCCAGAAACCCCCATCTTTTAAAAAATGGATCTAATGGTCTAATAGATAGAACCTGTGCACAGACAACACCTGGGAAGCAAGYACCTGCCTCCCCACAAGCTTCCCAACATTCCCAGGAAAAGCAAGCAGGCTGCTGTACTTCTGATCTCAGCTTTGGCTCATGGCAGCATTTGCCTGCCACCCTCTAGACACGCAATGGTTTCCTTCCAGGAATGATTAACAGACATCATTTTTGTGAAAAAGAACCTAGCAAGGAGAGCCAAACAGGACAGGACTCCCCTGCTTTACAAGTCTAAAAGGAAACACTTCTAAGGCTCTTTTTTTATATCTTTCTTGATAGTCCACAGAACCTTTCGGAGTGCCTTCCTCTGGCAGGTCTAACATTAGTCAAACAAAACTCAAAGTTTTTCTTCATTGTTTATGGATTTATAAAATAATAAAATTATACAGCATGCACAGAACAAAAACTCAGTAAAGGAAGATTTACTTTAAACAAATACTAGCAGTACTTTGGTTCTGTAATTAATATATACTTGTGTTTTGATTGCAAGAAGTTACTGAAATACATTGGGTACTATACTTACAAGAAGAATATGATACACTTGCTTATTACCTCTGTTATACCTATGGGCAATTCTGACAGGATCCAGGTTCCTTATTTAGGCATTTTTAAATACCACATATTTGTAAAGATAGAAGGCATTAGACCTTCCTCAAAGAATTGAATATTCATTCATTGAAACTTTATTTCTAGATCTGAAGATCTTTTCCTTACCATTAAACAGCAGTCAGAGCAGTGATCCGAGAGTGAGTTCCCTGTGGTTAGGAGATCTCTGTATTACTACAGGCTCCCTTTACTTGTTCTAGAATTGTGACTTTTAGCAGTTGGGCTTCATTAACTCTGACTAAAGTGGCACAAAATCTTCCTCCTGACATCCCCTGGCAGATGATCAGACTACAACAAAGGCTTTCTTACACTTCAGGAGAGGCAAAGCCAGGTTTAAAGCCTTTCCTACAGGTGCCTTTGATGAGTTTCATTTTCAGGAATACCGAATTCCTGGAAGCCTGCTCTGCACCACAAACCAACCGGCAGCTACATCCTGTACTACTGCATCCAATCCTGCCCTCAGTGAAGCTCTTGGCAAAATTCYCCCCCATTTTCATAGTTCTGTCCTATTCCCCTCAGTTCTTCAGTGAGGTTCATTTCTTTTCTCCACATACAATCAGAAAGCAGCAGGTAAAAAGCCTTTGTCTAATGTAGCACTGAGGCTGTGGAATTTGCTCCCATGTGCAAATGGCACAATAAAATCATTTGTTTAAAAGTAAATTGAAAACATTCCAGTCCTTCAGACTTATGACTATTAGCTTTAGTTTTTGCACAGCACTGTAGAATGTCTGGCATCAAAGGCACTTTGTACACGGCACTGAACTTGTACTGGACACTGTTAGTGGACCATTAATCACAGCGAACAAAGATCCCATGCAAACACACCAAAAAAAAAAAGCAGTGATTTTTCACTTGTTCAGCATGGACTAGAAAAGGTTTAACACCACAGGTTTTTGGATCCCACATACATTCTGAGCTTGGAAGTGTTGACAAGGCGACCGATAGCATGCAGATTTTGCAGTTGATAACTACATATTCCATGTCACATCAAACAATTCCTCTTTCAGCCCAATGCTCTTTAGAATTAGAGATAAACCTACCCTCAGAGTATACCAACACATTTTAATTCAACAGATGCCTGCAAATGCATATACTTGCTTAAAGTCCCATACAGCAAACGTGTGTAAAGGGCACTGGCTGTTGGCAAGAAGATGTACAATCATGTAAGCCCAGACCATGATGGGATACAGGGAAGAGCTACGTGAAACACACACCAGTAGATAAAGGTTGAAGGACTGTGATGGTATGTTTGGAAGTCTTGCAGGGAGGAATGGAGGCTGAACCAGCATGAAAATGAAAAGACCTGAAAAAAGAAAACAAGTTGAGTCCCAGGAASTGGGAGCCTTGAAGGCTTTCATCAAAACGTCCCTGTGAGGCACTGTCAACGCAAAGGGGGATTGTGCCAGTGTCCTGAAAGATAAGGAGAGCTTCAAGGATTACAAAAACACAAACAGGATAAAATAATAGTTAGATGTTGACAGACTGAGAGCTACTGCTCTGGAAGCTCATCAGGTAGCAATAACAGAGGAAAAGAAAACTCTACTGCCTCTAACCATGAGATAACTTTGAGATGAAAGTATAATGTGGTCATGAAAAGACCTAATGAGCTATCAAGCACTGCCTAAAGCAACGCAGGGCCAGTAGGGATAATAGTCTTGCCAAAGTACTGATGRGAGCTTGTCTGGATCATGGATGGAGGAGGCTAGGTGCATCCTGGTGAAAGACACATTTTACATTTTCGTTGTTCCCAGGCTTGCAGCAGTATTTCCTTAACAGACAAATGAAAATGAAATAGCTTTGCATCTTATATGAACTATATGGTCTTTTTCCCCTCACTCCTCCCAAAGCTCTGGTCCATGTTSCAAAGCACACTCGGCCTCAGAACTGCAACGGACTCCGGCTCAGCTCTCCTGTTATGCTGGGCACTGTATTTGGGAGAGAAGAGTGAACATRTTTGGTTAATGGTCACCTCACGCATGAGAAAAGCAGCTGCTGAAAAACAGGTAACAAACTCAAAAAAAAAAGGGGGCTTTCAGCTTCTCTGTACTGGAGAAGGGATAAAAAACCTTGTTCAAGACCCACAAATCTCTGWTTGATTTGATAGAAGAAATTCATCCTACATGTCGATTAACAGTCAAACTGCTAGGGCTTTAACATGAAAAATGGGAAAGGCTTCAACTCAGGACTGGCTGTAGCTAATGATGCAGTGGAATGAACATTTTCATTCCAGCTAAACCATTCCCGTCCTGTAAAAATACAGAAATCCAATCTTGGGTCATGAAAAAGACTCAAAGAATTTTGCATACTTTCTGGCTTAAAATGATGCTGTGTATTTTAAGAAACCTCTCTACACGGGATATTGTATCTACATGGTCAAAAACACACACACATATAATTACATATATGTACACACAGCATATAAATATCTGAAGTGAAGTYAGGCACTGGAAGATAAATTGGTGACCATAACCAGGAATTTCACGTGTACATGCACATTACAGAGCTATTAGATGGTAACATAGCTCCTGACAGTCTAAAGAATTAAAATGTAACAGTGAAAATACCACAAGAAAGTGCAGGGGGCTGCATGTGTTCTGGTTGGCAAGGCTGGGCTTGCCTGGAGATCTCCCTGCGGTTCAACCCCTGGCGCCATCAGTTGGGCTTGAACTCAAAAGCAGTGGAGGAAGGTAATTAAAAGTGACTCTACAGCACTCAGCTGGCAAATGAGGACTCTGCTGAAGGAGGCTGGGAAAGGGTTCAGGAGTACGCAGGAGAACACGCTTCTCCAGCTTCAGTGATTTCCACAGGGCTTCCTTTCTGCAGCTGAASTCAAATATCTACCTTTTTGTTTTAAAAGCACATTAAATACATCCTCTAATTTGGCTAGTGYCAAAACACGCTCTGCCTAAGCCACATGCAAGGTGCAGAGCTGGAAAAAAAAGAAGCACTCCCAGGAAGAGAGCTGAAAAGTGGCATTATGCACAAATTGTGGTTGCCACCAGCACGTCTGCTGGCTGAACCAGGAATTTTTTCAAGACTATGGAAAGAAGGGAAGAGGTGGGAAGGCCACCAGGTTCAAATCATCTTGTAGGCTGCAGGAAGAACCATTAAAAGAAATTAAGAGAAAAGTCAGACCCCAGAAGGAGCAGAAGACTGTGTTCCAAATCTAACCAGCTGAAGGAAAGTTTATATAAAAACAATCACTTGGTTAATGACTCATAAGGAAARAATTCTTAAGCTTTCTTCAGGGAAACCCCAGTAAATAACATGTCTRAAAACACATGAAGATGGTGTTGCCTGTTCCGTTGTGATACTTGGTGCACATGATAAAACCTCTGGCGACAGAACAGCCTASCGAGCACAGTTCACTTTGGGAAACCCAAAACCAGGAAGAAGTGCCRTGGCTTCTTGAAAAGTCTGCCTCATATTTTAGCTCTTGTATGACACGTCTAATGAAACTGGGAAGAAATGTGAAAAGAATGTGGGTCTTTTTTTTTTGCTACAGCCTTGGAGAGTGTTTCTCCATTGACTACATGCAGTTGTACTCTCAAGAAACACAAATGCCTGGATTTCTACATTCTTCGTCTTTCACAACTAAATGTTTATGGATGCAAATATCCTGGCRTACTACACCCAGAGGAGCTGAATGAAAAGCTCTCTGCATGCACAGCCCTTCTGGAGTATGTTATCAGACACACAGTGGGCTGTGCAAGAAATAGCACCAAGAAATCTAGCCAAAGAAAGGCAGGATTCAACTTCCCATGTATAATTTTTTGGTTATGATCTTCTAAGTTCTTTATTTTTTTTTTTAATTAGTATAACATTTTGGAAGCATATTGTGTGTTTTTAAGTGCATCTTCCAGAAGACAGATTTTGAACTCTGTAAAATAAGTTCATAAWAGTACGAGATCACAGTGGTTTCCAAGCGAACAATTAGATCTGAACATTGTGACAGCAGATCTCTGACTGCCTAAAAGCTCTGCTGTTGGCGAAGGCAGGCATGAATATTAACGCAAGCACATCCATTCTGCGTCACGCAGAGCTTCCATTCTACATCAAAGCCTCCTAGCTTTTACAGGAGTCCAGAAAGACAGACTGGAAAATGGATAGCAATTGTTGTTAATTTTGGACTACGGATAGCAAATCTTGTTATATTTTTTCCTCACTCTGTCCCTAATGAGTTTTTAGCTCATTAGTGGACACTAATCTACCCAGAAACAACCTCCACCCAAAGTTATTCCTTTTCACACCACTTTTATTTCATTTTATGCTGGTCCCCATATTTTCAGCTGCTACAAATCCCAAGTAGTCCCCACAAGTTTTCAGAGATACAACCAGAAATTGCTCATGAAAACAAAAAAGGAAGATTAGAATATCCTAAAATAATTCTCAAGAGACTGTGGAGYTACCATAGTAAAAGCAGCGTTTTTACCGAAAGGCTTAGCAACATAAAGGACCTGTATCACTGATATTGGACAGTAATTTTCCAGTTTTGATTGGGGGTTGAATTTGGAATATTCAGACTGTCACAATGACCACATTTATCTGTAAGCCCTGGCAGACAKCTTAATGGTAAAATATATATTAAAGAAATCCATGAAAGAATGGTTTAAAGGCTAGCAATACTGGTGAAGCACAAGTTASCACATTGCCCATAAAGGAATACTCAGGAAATCCTCCAGTAAGATTTCTCTTTCCGAGGCTGCATTGCCTAGAGAGACTGTGAAGTAGCCCACAGTCAAAAGCTTCACACTTGGAAGGAATCATCTCTTTCTTCTTAGACCCGGGCATGATCCCATTAGAAAAGACTTCATTTAACAGAAAATTATTGATATCTGCACACAGAAAAGAAAATCTACTCAGTGTATCTGAGCAAAGACACCACCAAAGTTCTTTGAACACAAACACACACCTATGYACATGATGACTTAGATATGATCATGTTCCAAAGTTATTCCTTTCCTTCTTCATTAAATCAAAAAGARGATGGAGAACCCCATGCGCATGCTGACATCTAAGCTAGTTCACCAAGATTACCCATTTTAAGACACTTGGGCAACTAACCTGACAAAACCATTTGAGGAAATTTCCATCTATGCATTAAGCTGAGACGCTTCTGGTTCACCAGCTAAGCAAGTGAAGCAGTCCAGCTAAATGGTCAAATTTTGGAAACGACCTGAAAATGGGCAGGAAAAATCAGCTGAAGAGGAGGGCTAGTCGCTGCTAGTCCTTAAGAGACAGGCAGAAGAAATCACTTTATACTCAAAAGACGTTGGAGCAAGGTGTTCTTAAGGAAAGGAGATGAAGACATCTGGCTGAGCCGGCCTCAAACAGCACACAAGTCTGCCTTTGCAGGCAGTAAAATGGGACTCTGCTCCACAACTATGGCTTTCAGACACATAATATCTATTCACAATATTAATAACAGCTGCTAGAATAGCATCATGCTGAGGCTCACAAAAGAAACTGTACAAATAAGATGGCGCTAAATAAAATAGATGAAGTACAACATGGGGCAGAAATCACAGCCCTAGCCAGACAATGCCAAGGCTGGTTCTAGGAAAGGAGAACTCCATGTTAGCAGAACACTAATCAGACTCCAGAAAGCARGACTGAAAACAAAAACAGAAGCCACACAGTTCCCCAGAAGACATCCAGTGCTAGGAACAACCTACCCACTCACACCAGATGAACTTCTTCTAGCCCTCTGGAAATTGATGCAAGTTTTGCCATTGAATTCATCGTGCCCAGGATTTCACCCATGTTTCCAGCCTTTCAGTGACCTATGATGGTTCCAGCAAAACCATTTCTGAGCATATGAATTCACTCATCAGTTTAGGAGGTATTTCCTGCACAGCCTTACATAACAAGGAGCACAGAAAGAGTTGTTTCCAAGTGCTTGGAGACAGCTGAATGATGAGCATCCTAAAGCACTGGCACCAACTTTCACCATCCCAAGGACAACCCAGGCACGGTTACAGATTGCAGACAATGCTGTATTTTGCTCTCTCTGTTCCCCTCAGTTTTAATCAGCTCTGAGCTCTCAGCTAGAGGCCATTGGTCTAGATGAAGTTCTGTGAGGTAAAGGTAATTTCYCTCTGCATGGGACATTGGTTACTTGCACATCAAGACATACATTCAATATTCATTCATGAGACAGACATGCAGTAGTTTAATTCTGGTTCACATATAACCATCTCAACAAAGTATCACAGCTATGGACTCCTACACATTCCAAGGTGTTTGCTGTTATCATTCACAGTTAGATCCTCACCTACACAGAACTGAAGGAACATCAAGGAAAATTATACGAGGGTCCATGCAAATATCTATCTCTGCAAGTCAAAGTTTAAAATCACCAAGCTACAACTGAAAGACAAATTATATTCAATAATACTATTTTTTTCTAGARCAATTCTCTTTCTATGCTCTAGATTTATCCCTTCCATTGATTTCCATAAATGCCCTTAGCTGTGCTGCTCAGTGCAGAAACCCTAATGCTGTGTCATTTGAACTGAGTATCAAACATGCATTAATTCCATCTTTGAATTACAAAATTTTTAAAAAAAGGTTATAAAAGAAGAAAAGCTGCAAGTGAGTAAAAATAAACAAAAGCACCTTTTCTGTGAGTACATAAAGGTGAAGAGCAAGATATCTCTCATTTGCAGGAGCAGGAGTTTAGAGAACAACAAAAGTCACCAAGGTGAAAAAAAATCACATATGAAACTGCACAATATGTTCACAGGTAGCTTATCCTGGTGACAAAACCAGATTATCTCAAATTAGCACATTGGCATATCAGAGATGACACAGGCACAGCAAGTAGAGAGGGACAGGGAAAATAGCAGCCACGCAAAGGCCACAACATATTTGGGAAATAGGTGGGACAGAAGCTATGGAGCAACTGCAAAACAGGAGCAAACGCCAGTATAAATGGAGAGTTAAACGAGAGTGAAGTTTCAGAATGGAGGGTATTACGCTCAGAAAATGAGACTTGAGTTTTTCTCTCCATGWGCAGGCCAATTACAAACCCATTTCCACAATAAAGTAGGTTAAAAAAAAAGGCCAGGATGAAACCATTTATCAGATTAGACACTGCATATGAACTGKTTTTTGTCCAAAAAGGAGACAGGGAAAACAGCCCCCAGTTTGTCTCCATCATCTCRTTGCCTGGAGCGCCTGGGGTAAATGAAAGAGAGAAGACAAATTTCTGGCAGTTTCCCAGCTGCTCTCCACCCTTGTGTCCAATGATTCCATTTCCTGTTACACTTGAAATGCTATGGATGTGTGAGCTTGGAGATCCTTTTGGCAAAAAAAAAAACTCCTTGGAGGTTGTCCTTTGGCACTGCCTGTCCCAGGGCAGATCTCACTCTCCCAGCCTTTCAGTGGGCACATACGTCCAGAGCTGCACTCACAATCTTGCCCCATGAGCTGAAACTTTACAGCCAGACAGTCTTCACTTTTCCATGCAGCTTCAATGAAATCGTTTATACGGGTGAAGTGGTGCAAAAATTAGCTGTGCCATAAAAAATGAAGAATTTCAAAATATTTTCAATATGCAGATACGTTGCCAAAAGCACACTAAAGAGCCCACCATGAATACATTAGAGGAATAAAAAAATGTTTGCTCATTTCTAAATTTCCTGAAGCTTGCTTAGTGTCAGCAGGTCCATTTAATAGCAGAAATGTAACAGCAATTGTACCCCCAGCTCCTGGTAGGCAGATACCAGCTTCCCTGGGACTGCTTTTGAAATCATTCAGTTAGCTGGGCTGCATCTCGTTACAGTCAGTGCAACTGATGCAATGCTATGAATCTCTTTTTCCCCTGTACGTTTTTAACTCTCTCATGCCAGGGATTGTTTTAAGAATAAAAAACATAATAAAAAAAAATACAAATAAGGTTGAACTATTTCTCAGCTTCTGACATTGAAGTCATCTGCCATTTGGTGAACAAGGCATTAGTTGCATCTACTTTTTGTTTGAACTAGTCAGCAGTTAGGAGATGAGAAGATAGTTTTTATTTGAAACATTTGTTCTCACATCCTTAAGAGTGAGGCAGCAGGAACGGCACTGAAAAACAGCCTGCCATTTCCTTTCCTGCCTGGATTTTGGACTGCCTTCCAGCCAGCCTGTGTGCGCATGCACGCTCGCTCTCTCGCTCTGCTCCTTTACGCCGTGACTTCATTGTAAAATGCAGTTCGTCTGTTCGAAGCAATGACCAAAACATTGTCTATAAAATTATGGCATTTTTCCACTTGAAAAAGATATTTTAGTGCTTCTTTATTTAAAAGTTACTTTTGAAACTAGTTGGTCTAAATCCAAGTTTGTCGTAATTGAAGTGGATTCTTCTTTCCAGAGAACTCAAYGCCTTCCTGTTCTAAAATGTGTCAATTTGTTTTTTAAAAATTGTAAAAAATAGTAAACACACAGTTTACGCTTATACCTCCACTGTTCTGACCTCCACCATACGAGCAGTTTCCATCTCAGTTTCTCACTCTGCAACAAATGCAAACAAGTCTTTACTTTTCACAACTTAGAGACTTCAGCATTGACTTGAGCAGTCYCTGAGCAGAGCCACTTACTTTCAGTTTGCATCTGCCTGGGGCGCTCGTRCAACATCAGCACAGCCCATAGCTGGCTGAGTCACTGAGTACAGCTACGAGGTGGCTGAAGACCCTCCAGAAACATGGATGAACTGGAAAAAGGAAGCGTCATTGCACTCGCATTATGCAAAGATACATACGACTTCTGGAACGGTATATCCGCTTATAAGTCAACTGCCAAGCAGGCAAGAAATAGATGAGCTGAGAGAGCTGTTGTGATATACTTAATTTGAATGAGTATCCTGCGTTCGCTAAATGTAAGCTGCTATTTTCCAGGACTGTCTCAGGAGAAACCAGGACATCTGGTCTTTTTAATGAAGTAGCTGATCTGGAATCTGGGTTTGGTAAAACTCCCCCTCTGCCCTCTGAAAAGAGACTTGAATTGAAGAAACTGTCACCAAGAACTATTTTAAGGAACAAMAAGCAAACTGAGTGGCAAGAAGCGTATTTGTCCGTGTAATTTTCTGCTCAAAATTCTAAGGGAATTTGTTTGTCTAAACAGAAAACTCAAACTAACTTTTGCTGACTTTATACTCTTACAGTAAATGTTCCATATGACTTGCATTCCTCACGTTTTCCTCACGGTCTCACAAAAGATGAAGACACAAGATGAAAATATACTGCCTATTATTCTTCAGTTATATATGCTTTGTAAAAGATACGAGCAAGCACAGTAGTACGAAGCCCTTAGAAAAGGAAAGAATTACTGTACCTAATACAGTTTAATCAGACTTATTTTCTAGGGTTCTAGGTTGGATTTTCTCAAGTCTAATCGCAGCATTCAAATCTTTGACTCTTCAAATCAAGCAGAAATGGTTGTCAAGTTCAGGCCCTGGCGATCACAAAGGAAAGGTGAACTCTTCAGATTAMAATCTTTTTTCTTTTTTTAATTAAGGATTTGGAATCAAAATTTCTTGAGGACACAGCACCTAGCTTATCGTTTAATTTAATCATGGATTTTCTTTTTCTTATTTTTCTTTTTTTTTAATTTAAAATTGATTTCATGGGTTTTTTTTCTGTAGCGGCATGCTCTGAAAGGTGTTTTCTGTTTATCAGAGGTGCTGAAGGTGCACAGGGCAAGGTCCAAATCCACAAAGTCATTTAAGATACTCAGCTCCTGTGTCTTCAGCATCTGGGCTGAAGCGACAAACAGTTTTCAGTGCTCTGCTGTCTCAACACAAGACTGCAGAGCAGAGTTCAGTTTTACTATTAATAAGACRTGGCTTGCCAACATGTGTTTGTTGAATGAGGTAGGTCTCCATTACCTCATTCTAAACGACCCTCTTTACAGATCTTATCCAACAAAGCTATTGAAGATATATTTAACTTTAGCCACGTGAGAAATCTCGCTTACGTTAATGATTGTGCAACAGTAAAAAGTAAAAATAAAAATGATTAGTAGATCCACTGACGAATATAAACCTGCTCCCCCTCCTTTTCTTTTCAMGGATCTCATTACTCCAATGTTTATTTTTACTTTTGTAAATCTAGAAGTGCAAACTTAAAGGCACAGGTAGWGAAGGGGTGGATGTACATGACACAGAATCACAGAATGGATGAGGTGGGAAGGGACCTCTAGAGATCACCTAGTCCAAYCTCCCTCTTCAAGCAGGGACACCTAGAGCATGTGGCACAGTCAACTGTGTGACTGCAGTACCAGGAGCCCTACAGCTCTACTAGATGCCCAGAGCAGTAAGGAAGGATTTTACTGATTTGAAAAGTCACTGTGATCTTCAACCTACTTCTCCTCCAACTTGGTCATCACCTCTCAAGCTTACGTGTTTATTTTCCATGCACCTGGATGCTGTAAGTGTCCCAATGGTGCACAGGCCGTGGGGTTTGAGCCCCATGGGCAGCTGCAGACTAATATACTTGCTTAACATACCTGCCTACATGGGATAAGGGAGCCCCAGAAGACAGCCTGRAAATCTTGTGTCAAAGAGAAGGGGRGTGACAGGGSACAGCAGCAATGATGCAAGGATCTTCAGGATGAATCAGTTCYAAGAGAAAGAGCAGGACAACTTTCAGGGACATTTCTTGGAATTACTTCCTGGCTTTCAGATCAGGCCAGCAGGAGAATCAAGAGCAAGAATTTCTCCTTGCTTAATGCAAAAGAAGARCCGACAGCTTCATCATCTCTCAAATCTCACAAGTTTCTTCTGTACTTGCTTGTATGTATCCTGCCTTGTGCTGGCAGTTAACTCTCTCTGCTAGAGGTGACCTCCCTGGAGTGAGCCACAGTTCAGGTCTCTGGAGAGCAGAATATCTTTATGCAACTCCTGACCTCCATAAGYGGCCCTGCCAGTTCCATGAGTTCCTCAGCGCCCCATCTACTCTCTCTCTCTTGACAGAGCACCTACAGTCTGTAGTCTCCTCTACAGGGGAGATCAGCATTCACTGGCACAGCACAGCCTAAAGTCAGCATATGATAAAGAAATATTATAAACACTAGCTTGRTACTGTAAGTGAACACAGCAACATTTATACTTCACATCATCTCCTAGGTAAAGTCTCTCTTTTCCATGACATCCGTGCTCCACTTTTCTTAACTCCTCTCTACTCAACACTAAAATCCTCCTTTCTGGAATGGCCAAGAAACCCAAGGATTTTTGGTGCTTCTCAGCTCAGCTGCTACGGAGGTAGAAGAATCAAAAATTGCTTAAAATAATAATAATAATAATAATAATAATAATAATAATAATAATAATAATAGACAAACTTCCAACCTTCAGAATATTTTAAACCCACTTTATAGTCTTTCTGAAATGCCCCAGAAATACTTCAAATTCAGCACGTGACGTAACAGGCAATATTTCAGGGACTGGTTTGAACATTTGCTTGCTAGGAAGCATCTCTTGACATTCCAAACACATCTTTCCTAGGAGTTAATACACCAAAACAGGAGGAAGAAAAAAARAAAAAGCCACAAAAGCTGTGTAACTTCTTTCTGCTGTCCACTGCATGACAAGCTCTCTCTGCATCATACTCCAAAGTGTGCAATGTGCAATTTCCACCCTTAAGCTCAGTAAAAGTGATATTAAAAAAAAAGTACTAGCCCTGGGAACTGTCTGATTATTAGTTTATCAGATCAACATCAGCAAAACTGTCTTTTTATGTGCTGCTTAGTTTCCAAAGCCCTACCATGCATACTTGAGCTCTCCCTCTCCACACCCCACACCCTTCTGCTGCTGTCCAGCTGGAACACATCAAGGGTCTAGAAGCCAAGTCAAATGTTGACCCCACCCTCCTCCATCCATTTTAAGGCACCTTCAAAGCCAGTACACTGATCTAGTTCAGCTCAGCCAACAACGCCAGCAAATCTGTTATTTAAGACTTCAGTGCTGGGTTTTTATAACTGCCCATTAATACAAGCTTTGATGTATGGTCAAAAAATCCAGCTGTAATGAGTTTCATCAGACTGTAGTAACCTTTCCTCAGAAGGTCTTTATTACTATACCTTCATAATCTTTGGTCCCAATACTGTTTTATGGTATCATTCTTAYTGAACTGCATTTAAAAAACCCAACACTCAGCAACATTTAACACATCTCTTTTGCCCAAAATTAAAACAAAGAGCTGTTAGAAATTTTATAGATCACACTTTTGCACCAACATTTGTCATACAATTTTGCTGTAAAGAGCATGCAGGCAACAGTTGTGTGAACCACAAGAGAAACCCATTTCCCCACCAAAAGCCTTGTGGCAGGTTRCAAAAGGATTTTGTGAAAGGACAAAGAACTTACTCTGCTGTTTCCCTTTGCAGGATGCAGCAAGGAGGAAAGAGGGGAAAAAGAGAGAAATATTAGATACATTTATTTTACACACATTCAATCTAACTTGTACAGTTCTRGAAAGCACTCAAACCAAATGAGGAAGTGACTCAATGAGCATTCATTGGATCCTTCGGTTAGGCAGCTTCCTGGGGAGCATAGGGAATTCGCAGAGGATTGAGGATGTTCATTGTRAATTCACTGGTTTTCAAAATTTCCTCTCTACCCAAACATTCTGTTTCTTCTTTTGCTTCCTCCAGTGTGAATCAGGAGCAGCTCCAGGGAAGTCTGTGGACTTTAATACAAAGGAATGGGAAAACGAGGCCTGAAATGATCCGGGCACGGGACCAAAGCCAGAGGGATTTTCACACATTGGTAATACTGAACTGGTACGCAAAGCAACCCACCGACCATGTCTGCTTACCTTTCCCGACAACCGCTCCCAGCCACATGCTAACGAACGGAAAGTTTCACTATCCAGTGCTTCTTAAAAAGCAAATACTGTATATTTAGTTTAGTAATAAAAAAGGGAGGAGATGGCATAAAGGGAGAGAGGAAAAGGAATGAACAGTGCTAGCAAGGTAAAGAGTGCAGAGCAAGTTACGATGAACATCTGTGCTATTATTTTTTTTAATTGCGAGTTTTGCCATGAGCTGGCATGAACAGTGTATATTATCCAGTGGGAAGTCAGCCAAAATAAACACCAGCCTACAGTTGAGAAATATAGTCTGGAGAGGTTAGTCACCAAGTTATAGTCATTTTTTTTAAAAAAGGAGTTTTGGATGCATCAGTACCGAAACCCAGCAGTAATGTCAGCTGGTGAATGGATATCGCGTTTCAAAGTGAATCAGCCACAGTAGTGTGATTTATATCAGGCAAGCTGAATTGCATATGGCTTGGAAAAATAAAAACACTGATTCATTGCTATCTGGGTGGCTGTCAAAGCCCACGTCCTGACAACAGCAAATTCCCTGGGGGGAGGAGGTGACTTGGCAAACTGCAAGAGTTCAGGGGCTCCTTGAGCAACTTCTTGGGGTGGCTGAAGATAGTGAACAAGAGAGTGAATATATGAATGGCAGTGTGTGTGTGTGCAGAACAGCCAAGGCAGGCAGACAAAAGGAAGCAAGGAAATGGAGGAGGGGAATGATATCTGGCCTCTAAGTTTTAATAGATTAAGAGTTTTGCTTAGGGGGGGAAAAAATCAGCAACTTTGGACTTAGCTTATGAATTAAATTAATACTAGAGTCAAAGAGGTGGAGCATGACTTTATATTTGTGGCAGTAAGTGTTAGGGCCCGGTATGACTAAAATTACACAATTTCAAGCAGCACTATTAGACAAACATTAGAAAAATAAATATTCTTAGTGCAGAGTTTTGCTCCTAATGAGGCTTCAGAAAAAACTCTCTTGAATACAACAAATTCCTAATATTCCTGTCACTATAGAGGTTTCTCAGCTAAGGGAAAATGAGTTGGATTTTACATCAGCGTTCTTGCCCACGAGTAGGAGAACTGTTGGTGAAAACCCACAGCTCACCTTTCAAATTCCAGGCTGTGCGCGCTGCTCTGCCAGTTACAGAAAGCAGGCCAGCTTCGTCACTGCAGTACGCCAGGTTTACAGTACTATTAATCTATTTTTCATTTCTAAGCAGCAGTTTTTCTACTTCTGGTGCCATAGTCTTAGATACTTGAAGTTACCAGCTGTAACCTGTAGCAAAGGGACCAGGGTACCTCTTTGCAATCTTTGGGACTGCAAAGCTGTGGGGAAACACTGACATGAGAATCGCACCTAGTGCAGTGTCACTTGCTCAAAACCAGGGTCTTTAATACTTCCAAGGAGAATAAAAGACAAGTTGATATCTCTAAAACTATTTTATATTGTCCAAGTAAGAAACTGAAATTGTAATAAGCATGCATATGATTTTAAAGAAAAAACAAATATACTGATTTTTTTGAAGTTGTACTGCAGCTTCTGATGTCTCATGGGCCTTGGAACCTTTGCTCAACAAAACTCAAAACTTCAGTAGCTTTTCAGTACACATTTGAAACTCCAACCTTGTAGATATGAGGTGCTTTGCAAGACTAAAATAGCATCAGTGATGTCTTCCTGCAGAGCAGGGTACTGGATGACTTTCAGTTGAGAGGGTTTGAGAATAATAATACTCTTGTTGCCATGTAAAGATAATTCCATCTCGATAAGAACTGAACTTCAAAGATGCCCTTCCTTTCATCCTATAAAGGACACTCTCATATCTAAGATGCCTTCAAAAAAGTTATTTTAAACAAAAACAACAAAAAATGCAAAATATTTTTAGGAGTAAGGAACAGACAGCAGGACAGAAGTGAAATTTGAAAATCCAACTAGTCTGTCTTGCTTAAAATTAATGCATAAAATGTATGAATATGAAAAATGACATAGAATCACAGATCAAAAAAACTTAGCTTGTTGCTACATTTGATTTAACATCATTAAAACCTAAGCAAGAAAAGGACACAATATAATATTTCAAGTGTAGTAATTAAATAGATAACATCTCAATTATTTTTTGTAAAATTGCTGCTGGTCGTTTTTTGTGCGTCTAAACAGCAGCAGGAGATGCAAGCAGAATTATAGGGGAAGCTGTGGAGATATCACAGGTACAAGGGAAGTGCTAGGAGAGAAGGACAAGGTGGCAATCAGCACGAGACCCCTAACAGTAGACTTCAGGGGCCTGGTCTGTGCATGGAATGCAGGCAGGAAGAGGGACAAACTTCATCAAAATACAGTATCTTTCTAATTTCTCAGAAAAGGGATCTAGCAGCATAGCAGACTTGCTGAAGAATGGTGAAGCATTTATCAGAGAAAGAACTTTCAAAGGCTCCAATGGCAGCTAATTAGGCTGAAGTCAGCCATCTCTTTGGATGCATCTCCTCAAACCTTCCCTTAATGTTACAGAAGAAAGTGTTGCAAACAAGAATGGAGAAAAATACCAGAGATATTTTTGCCTCAAACCATTTAGGCGCGAAGTTCAAAAACTAAAAATGAAGAACTCCTCCAACGTTGATTAAATCCCTTGAGAGTTTCACCATGCAGAGGGGAAAAAACAGCCATAAAAGTCATTACTGTAGATTCCTCATGAGCAATAAAGGTGCTCCACAACTGAAATCTTGCTCAAAAGGAGCATCTGCATGGTGCTTGACCCACCCTGGTGTTCAGCACTGACATTTAGTTCTAGTGCTCTGGGCCCTGCTGCGATAGCCTCAGCTGCACTGGCACTTGAGTGAGTTTGGATTTGGGAACAAGCTACAGCCTTCTCCCAAACTTGTACAAATAAGAACAACATCAAAAGACAAAGCTCAAAAAAACTTGCTGGTCATGTTCATTTCCTGACTCTCTCGCCTTTTCTGTATAATTGAGGCCTCTTTTCTGTTCCCTGTTCAACGTGCTTTACATTATGATTTGCCTAGGAAGGTTTAGCACGATTCATACACAAAAACATCCAGTGAATCAGTAAAATAGATATAATTGCTTGGCTGTCTCTGACAGTTATGTGCTGAGCTTGCAGGAATGAACTCTTCATAACATATGTTTACCTTAGAAGACATTAATAGAAACAATAAAGGTCAGGGAATCCCAAATTGCTCAATACTTTTACTACTCAGAAACAATGAGTAATTTTTGGAGGATTTTCCATATATAAAATAAAAAATATTAAAAAATATATAAAACTTAAAATCATGTATTTTATATATATATAACATCTTCCAAAATACATATATAAAACCTCTCTCTATATATTTTTATATAAAAATATATATTTTTTAAGTTTGACACAAAAAATAAAGTATCGCCTTATGAATATTTTAAAGTAACTGTAGAAGAGTTTAACCAGAAAGCTATAATTTTGTGAAATATCTGCAGACAGGGTGTCTTCCCAGATGATGAGATTGTGGTTCTGACTCACACAGAGCAGCTACCGAAAAAAACTAGCGAGCAGTTGAACTTACTGAGGATTTATCAGGATAGACACCAGCTCGCAGCAGAGATGCCTTCCAGCTATCCACCTCCTCTTGGGAGTCACAGGCGAGCTCAAGGAAACGGTAATCTTTGTAAACATTCCTAGAACAAAGAGCACCACATTGTAAAACTGCAATTTTACTACTCTGTATCATGCACACGGCATTTTAAATTAAAAATCCTTTGGGATCAGACATGATTTGGTAATCGTTTTGGACCACAGAGTTTATGAAACAGGTGCTTCTTTAGTAATACAGAGAAAGGTTAAAAATATCTTAGAATGCTACGGCAGACCTCTACAAATAATAACCTAAAAGGACTGTATAACTACTTAAAATCAAATTTTCCAGCTTTCTCCCAAATTGGAGTACCTTTAGAGAAGAAAATGCTGTTGGGATGCAGAGGACAAACACTCACATGACAACGTCATGTCTTGTGACCGACTGATGCTGTAACCAATACCTACCAAGAGAGTTAGTGATGGACCCTTTTTCTCTGTTAAGTCCTTTCAGGGCATTACTTACCCTTCTTAACTTTGAGACGTCTTCAGCAAAAGAAAGAGTGAAAAAAAGAAAGGAAGAACTACCTGTTTTAAAAAATACCCAACACTCTGATGTGTGCCATAGCAGCAAAAAAAAAAAAGGATATATTTAAATAATATCTATTGCAGATAATTAATATAATTACTGAAATGCAATCAATGTGCATAGCAAATCACTCAATGGAAGAAAAGAGGGAGAGGGGAAAAATACTTAATATGAAGGAAGGTGGTACTTGTAAATTCTCCAATAAACAGAACAGATTTTCCTCTTATGGTTTAGCCATTAGTTTCCAAATTCAAAGTCTACATACAGATTGCTGTAAAGTTGTCAGCCAAAAGTCTTTTTAGGAAAGGCCACAAGCCCAGCTGACAAAGGTTATGAAACCACGTTTTGCTCGATCTCAGCAGATGCACAGAAATCCATCTTCCATTGCCGCACGACTATTTCCTCTCCTTTGGAATTAACTTCCACAGACAGCAACAAAAAGTCCTTTATGCAACTAATGAGGCCTTTTCTGTCACCATATTTTGAAAAAGAAAAATCTTTTTGAGTAAATTATAAAACTAGAAAATGAAGCCATTATTACTACCAGATAGATCATTTTTCCAGTTTTCAGGGACGTAGGAGTTTTCACTCACATCCCTCTTAAACTTGCTCCGATTCCCACTCACAAAAGTGCTTCTCCCTTATCAAAGTCACCTATAAAAAGCTCCTACTCAAAACCTATCCATTCCCAAAGAGAGAAAACAGGTACTACTAGCAAGCTTATGAATTGCACTCAGAACCACACACACAAAAAAAAGGACAAACTCAGATTTCTTGGTATTAGTGACATGATTCTCACCGATTTCAGTAACCACATCTAACATAGAGCTGGTGAGTTTTGGGTGCTGTTCAGGGCCACCTGTCCAGGTTTCGTTCACAGACAAACCAGCCCCCAAAAGGGACAACGTGACATTAAAGGGTCAGGTCCCGTAATTCAGACAAAGCTGCTGACAGAGTAAGTCATTTCAGGTGCTGTAGRTCCTTCACCAAATGGTAATTTAAAATTGACTCTGGAGGTACTAATACTGCCTTAAGGCAAAAGATGAGGCTTGAACATCCTCACCAGGTCCTTGAATTGATGATAACACACTTAAATTTTAATCAATTTACAATAGGTGAAACTCTGAGTCAATGTTTCCTGAGTCAAGCAAAGGACTCAATGAAAATGAGAAGCAAGATACACTCTCTAGAGAAAAGTGCTTTAATTTATTGTTAGGAGAAGCTCYTACTGAGATAACTTTTTGGCCAAGTTATCTAGGCAGCTGTAATAGTGARGGAAAGAGAAGCTGAAACAGTAAAAGACATGCTCAAAATATGACAGTAGAGCAAATAAAGGCTGTAAAACATCGTGATAGGGAAGTTCCAAAAACATTTATCTGCAAGAGCAAAACAATAACACCAGCTTATGAAAACTTTTTTTTTTCCATGGTTATCAGTATTTTTTCTTTCTTTTCTTTTTTTTTGACATTTTTGTGACTTGCATAAGTTGACCATTTATGAAAAGGGATTTTACCCTACTGCCTTGAATAGATGAGAGAGAAGTCCAGTCCACCTACTAAGGCCCATCTCAGTGCCGTGCCTGAGAAACCCACGTTTCAGTGGGGCTAACCTCACCCTCCCAGCACAACGGAGGGCTCAAACCCAATATAACCATAAGCGTAAATATATACTCAGACTAAAAGCAGCGTTTCTCATGCCAGAATGGTTCCAGGTTCAGGACACATCTAGACTGTGACCCATTACCTGAAAGCTCAGAGATCATCTGCTTTAACTTCTTCCTTCCTTCACGTTATTGCTATCCTTGCTTCCAGCATAGTGGATTGGTTTTTGCCGTATCTCTCAGGGCTCAAAGTGAACTCTCTAATGCAGAAATGACCTCCATTGGAGATACTGGCGGTACTTTTTTAATGCCTTGCATCTCAGAAGAACTCTAACATGGAAATGCAGGATGCAAGTAAGGTATTTGGAAGCGTACAAAAATAAAGAGAAAAACACGTGTCAACCCTGAAGACTGAATCTCATTGCAGGTTACTGAGATTCTTGTCCCGTTAGTCCCAGACTCCAGACTAAGATAATTGAAATTGCGTTTATTCTTATCCTAAAGCTGCCAATATAAGAAGAGACAGAACGGTAACTACAGAACAAGAATGCTAGTGAAAACTTTACATGTTCATAAGCCATATTTAAGTCTAATCCTGCAAAAGACACCCAAACACATTTAATCTGAGTAGTTGCACTGAAGTGATTAAAAGTACTGACAAATGAACGGTATAGGAGTATATGCTATGTTTAGCATCTTAAATTATTTTTATGTATTTTTTTCATAAATAAACAGAAATTGCGTCCTGTATTTATTAGGATGAAATCACGATTAAAATTAATTCAAAACTGTGGAACCAAATGCAAGTTGGGCCACTTCCACAAAAGCAAGGCCAAAGATTCAATTCTTAAATATTTTTATTGTTGCAAATGCAGCCATATAGAATATGGGTTTCAGACTTAGCCACATAAAATGAAAAAGGGGGAAAATGGAATCCACACACTCCAAACACACACGGATTATTAAGGAAAATAATCAATCTCGAATGCAACTCACTGTATATACTCTACTTATTCAGCCTTAAGTGCACCATCTTAGGCACCTGCAATTACACAATGGCTGGTTTGAATATATACACTATTTTTCTTACTTGAAAGCACTGCTTGAAGCTCCGCAAATCATATGTATTAAAGAAATGAAGCTGACCATCTGCTATGAGTTAAGAGCAATGACTAACATTTTCTGCCAAGGCGTGCCATTTCTCATCAGTCCAATGTGAATGGTAATTAAAATTAATTAAACATCTCTGAACAATTTTTTTTCTTAAATACACAGAAAAAAAAAGAGAATATCTGTGAGACAATATCATGAAATAACAGCACTTAAGGATTGTACCATCCTACTCACACAAGTGGTCGCCCAGAAGCAGAGGGACCTAGTTCATGCATGCACAAATTCATCAAGTTTTAAGGTGAAAACCAATGGCAGATATGCTGCTAGTATAGAGCTGAGCCCGGACAATGAAGTGTCTAAAATTCCATATGTAACCCAAAACAGAACTGCAGCCAAAACTCACATCGCATAGGCCAAAATCTGCAGTAGTGATAGCAACTGGCATGAAAATGCTCCCCGACTCCCCCGAGAAGGGGGGTTTGAGCCTTTTTGTGGTGAGGAATGGAAGCCTGTGCTGGAACCTGCCTGGGGGGCCACACACACACACACACACACACAGAAGCTGCTCCCAGCTGTCTGAGCCTCATCCTCCAGCATGGAGGGAGCTCGTCTCCAGCTCCAGCCCTCTGCAGCTCTGGATGAAGCAGTGCTGGCTTTTCTAGGTGATGGCAGCAAGCAAGGTAGAGTCGTCCTGCAGACTTGGCCCTCGCTTAGCACGTTGTCTATACGTCCCTTTGCTGTGTAACATCCTTTACTGCACGGCGTTAGCATTGCTGTTTCTTTCTTCGCGGCCCCAGACTGGCTCCATAATGCCAGTTTTTACCTGCACCACCGAGCCGCAGTCCTATGTTTAGGTTATTGTACAAAGCATTCTCTGCAGTGCTGACAAGAGTGAAATATCCCAGGGAAAGCAGCTTTTTGCTAATGAATAGAACCAGGGTACAAAGACCACTTACTCTTCAGACTGGTATATTTTTGTATTCTTAAGAATTGTACTCACCAGCATCTTAGAACTTTGTTTAAAAAAATAAAACCTCAGCATATTTCTGGATTAAATTAATGGGATTTTTAATTAGATTCTTATTCTACCATTTCTACCAGAGGGCTGTGAATAGCTTACAGTCCAGCTCTTCCTGGGGCTTAGCTTTCTTAGTAATTCAAAAACAGTAACTAAACATACATCTCATTTTAGGCTTTCTCCCCTAGCCTGGCTTTCATCCAACACCTTCTCTGACCCGGTCTCCTTTCACTAGTTCCCTTTATTTTGGCTCTGCTCCAATTTCCCTTATATATGGATAGCAGTTAACCAGTTGTTGTCCCCAAGAAGGAATTCAGCAATTTTACTTAAGTTCTAACGCATCTGGAGTCCTATCCCCTCCTAGAATAACATTCACCTTTCATGGCCTCCCTGGAACATCTACAGGGCCTGGCTCTCGAATTCTCATGTCTCCTCAAAACAGCCCAGTCCCAGTTTAATTGCATTCCGGTCCCAAACTTGTAGCCGGAGCTCATAGCTGTTTAAATACCCCACGGAGGCCAGGAATATTGCTGTGCTCTGCAAAGATTATTGCCAAAGTGGAGGAGTAGGAGATGATCTGCACTGGCCAGTCTATGAGCAGAAAGGTTGCAGCTGAGGTTCACACACTGGTTCTGCTTCTTCGCCTCCCAGGAAAGGAGATCCATCGCTTTAGAGCAGCACAGAACTAAGCAAGATTGCGCCATGTGGAGTCTGCAAACACAGGGCAAGATCATGAGATATGATGACTGCTTGCCCTTTTTAACTAGGGAGAACTGGAACTGTTGAATAGATCTTGAAAAGGAGGCACTTTTAAGACTACAGTTCTTATCCCGAATTACAGCACTTGCCTAAAAGAAAAAATGCCAACCAGCAAATAAATTTTACGGGAAATAGGTGGGGAATGGGCAAAGTTTAGACTGAAACCCTAGAAGAAAAGTAAACTTCCTGGGATGAACAGAATTTGGTTTGTTTGTTCTTGGACTCTGCACAAGGGGCTTGTGCTTATATAGAGCAGATTCACCTGCAGTGTCTGAACTGAGGAGCGTACATGTGCTGACAAAATCTCCCTTCCTCCATTCTTAGCCCCATTTCAGAAACCCTACGATGGGTTACATCTACACAATAACCTAGCCAGCCCTTGGCTCCTATGTCCACCAGGGAAAAACTGTAAATTGCCTCATGTTCACAAGTCTCTGACGTTGGCTCCAGGTCTTGAGCCCTGTGCCTCTGGGAGTATCTGCTCAGTCCTCGAGAGCAGCCTCCCCTCCTGGCATACCTTGCTGCACAGCGAGGAATTATGGAAAGAGTCGTCATTCAAGCTGTTCACACAAATTTCTCCTCAACATGCTCTGATTGCGTGAAAGCCAACAAGACACTTAATATCCTTCCAATTCCCATAGGGCTGAAAGMGCACAATTTATTTGTGTTCTGCAGCAGTGCTGCAGACATTGTTTCTTTTTTTCTATAAGTTAATTATTTTCCAATATTTTGTCTGCATTTCTTTTACACTCTAACAGACTCACCAGTAGTTTACCAAGAAGACAGAAGAGGAAGAAAGACAGCACGAAATGCCTCCTGCTTTCTCCATCGCCTTCGCTATTGAGACACACACTGCTCAATCCTGCAGCTCAGCCTTGACTGCTTCACAGAAGACTCATGTGGATGGACACGCCAAAAGTGACCCATGAGACAAAGGGCAGCTGCCCTGAAGTGCTGTGCTTTAGTATCCAATGCTGCTAAGATAATGCAGAAAAGCCCATCCTCAATTATCTTCCATGCTGACTATAGTACATGGAACTTAAAGTACATAGTCCTGCTCAAAAACTTCAAATAATTATTTAGTCTGCTGGCAGGAAAGTCCTTCTTCCCTTTTCTTTAGGCAATACGACTATTATTTCAGAGCAGGGAGGGTTCTTTTTCACTTTAATAAAAAAAATTTAATTAGAAAGTAATAGGAAAATAATTTAATTATTTCACAACACAGGCTTTTCATAGACATGCAATTAAGTTTCATTTCATGAGAATTTATCTTCACTGTGAAATCAATCATCACAGTCTCCATTTATTACACATTACCAAGTCACATTTGATTTCTGTCAGAGAACTGTTGACTCCTGCAGTAAATCAAAGTGACAGATACTGTGAGTTTCCTTCTGCCTCTACCCCCAAACCTCCTAACTCAAGCTGGTTTCTCCTTCTATTCAGTGGGATGAGGATTTCCCTGGTAACCGGTTTTCACAACTGGAAAGGTTTCACAAATGGAAAAAATGCCGTGCATAATCCAGGAAACTATTGAAATGTACAGTATCAGAAACATATGGCTGTAGCAAATACCTATGCACTGAGAGTCTGGGAATGAAAAGAACAAGCTTACGAAAATTCCTTTCCTAAAAAGATTTTTGTTTGAATGTTAAAATATTTTTAATTGTACATTAAGAAAGTTTTCATGATCAATAAAAAAAAAAAAGTTGTTGTTGGAGGGAATAAAAACAAATTAGAAAAGAGAGGGATACAGAATTGGCCCCACACTATTTGGGATGCCTGAGTAGATGATTTTGCCTTTGTTCTTTAATAATTTACATCTTCAACAGCAAAATGTTTCCAGAGCCAGAACCCTCAGCAGGCAGACTCCTAAGGAGAAAGCCGATTTGTCTCTCAATTACTAAATTCTTTTCAAAAACAAAACAAAACAAAAAAGCAGAGAATTATTTCATGAATTTAGAAAGCAAGAATGTTCAGTTCTTCATCTACTCAGAAATCAGAATCCAACACGTTAGCATAAAGCAAAACGACGAGAGCCTTTGTATCAGTCGTTCTCCACCATTTGTGTTTCTCCAGAGCTCAGTTGAGGGCTGGATTACTCTACACAGGCCCCACTATCCCTGCTACTGCAGCCACAGCCTACAAAATTAGAAAGCAGGGAATAGCCAAACGATACTGAACCTGATTTGCTCAAATTACGCCAGAAGGGAGATTTTGAGAAACATCAACAAATCAGCTGCTTCATGGCAACAGAGGAATCGCTGTTTGAATTACAATTCAGTAAATATTTCTTCAAGAGCAAGTTCTGCCTCCTTTCAAGCTAGGGGATTCTCCTCATAAACAGCCCCTCCCAAGGCCAAGTTATCTTGGCAACTTATCACTGTGCTGTCACGTCTTAGCACGTCCATATCGATGCAGGGATGTTTTTAGAGCAGGCTGCAGATGCTAGAGGACCTACTCACAGCCCAAAAGGGCAGGGTTATTACAGATATGGCAAACATTTTAGACATCTCACTTTGAAATCCTTGCTGTGCAGTCTGCACAAAGATCTAGTGAAAAAGTAAATGTGCAGCTCTGTAACTCCCAAATAAGTCTCAGACTTGTCAAGGAAAATGGATTCTCTTGGATTTTCACAGCAGTGCAGTGATTAATATTTAAGATGAAAAAAAAAATTCAAATCCATTAGCCAAACAAAGGAGAAACAATGCACTAAAATTAAAGGATTTCTCATGGAAGAAACATAATGTGTACAAGCTGACACGCAGCCATCAGGAAAAAATTATCTTTCTTGACTGCTCAGTGTGCAATGTTAAGACTATTTACACRCATCTATAATAAAGTAGTCAGAATTGCATTAATTTTCAGCATCTGAAGATAAATATGTGTGTCTTGTGTGTATGAAAAACACAAGAAAACTTTTCCAAAACTGTTATTGTGCTTCAGAAATGTAAGCGGTCAGATGCTTGAAATCTTATTCCCAGCAAGTATTTGTGAGGCACATTTTCAAAGTGCATCTCCTGGCAGAAAAAGTCTACACATAGGTCAACCGAGCAGTCAGCAGATGTAGGCAGAGCCTTCGTGTGGCAGTTGAGAGTTAGACTCCTATTTAGTCTTCGTGCTTCTGTGATGAGCAGAAGCCACGAACCGTCCAGAAAGCCTGTGCTTTGCTTTTACTTTGCAGGAGGGAGGGACATTCCTCGCTTCTGCAATGACTATTTCTGGCCAGTTCAGGAGCAACAACAGCTGGCTCTGCAGGGAACAACATCCAGCCCTCARCATCTTGAGCAACATTTGAATGCATTGCCAAGCTCTGGCTATGGGAGGGGGAGCGGGAGTGAAGGGATTGAGCAGAAGAGAAGAAGAAAACAAGGATATCTATGAATGCCACCACTCAATTTTACCTAATTTTCTTGGGAGGGGGGCATAACAACAACAAAATTTCACCTCATCTACTGAAATGCAATTCCACTGAGCCAGCTTGCAAACACAACTCTTCCCTTTAGTTTAAAGCACACACACACAGATMATTTGTATGACTTAAAGCATTTTCAGGTTTTCTTGACTTATTTGTGCACAGGTATCTGACTTGGCTGTGCATCAGGAATAGGCTTTCATGAAGTGCCCACACTGCTTAGATCAAAGGATGGTGTCTGAAAGGAAAAGTATGAGGTAAAACACTAGAAAGCAAAGACCCTAAGGAATTAAGGAGGCAAAGCATTCTCATTTGTTTGTCATTCAGCTGTATTTAAACCTAAACAAATAACAGAATGACTCCCAAGATTACAGGCAGCGAGAGGTTCCACTGGAGAAAGTGGAAAATTCTAATGAAACTTGTGATTTACACTAGTTGAATCTGGTCACAAGGTGCAGAAGTCATGAATGTTTTGGTAAGCCTAGGAGAATGCCAAACAAAACAAAAATARGCTCAGGAGATGATTATTCAGCCATACAGAACAGCTAGATGACTAAACACAAAGCTGTTTCACCCTGTGAGTGGCTAGGAGGACACTAGCTTTTCGTGCCATGGTTACGCAACAGTGCAGAAGCAGATGAACCAAGGGTGTCAAGACCTCTGTTCATCCACACAGTAGAAACACCAGAAATTAAAAGGCTTGGCTAGATATGCTTTTGTAAAATTATCTACAAACAGCACATTTTCTTACCTCTGTTCCGTGTTAAATAATGCAAAGATATGTTTGCTAGACATGAAGCTCTTTTCAACATCCCGCACTTTCAAGTTGTCCAAAGGAAGCATATACTTCTTCTCTTTTTCCTACAGAAAACAGAGAAAACCAACACTCAAAGACTTTTCAAAGAAACAGAACATCAACATGTTCTATTTAGTTGCAAACGTCTTCAGTACTTTAATTATGAGGAGGGAAATAGGCCAGATTAAATGCCTGCTCATCCTGCGTACATGGATCTGCAGCAGAAATGAAACCTAAATTSCAGTCTAATTTTTTACTGACCCACTTCAGATGATACCTTAACATAAAAAGTCTCAAGAATCTAAGCACCTACATTTCTTCTTCATTCCTCTGAATACCAAAAAGAAAAAGGCCAGATTTTACTTAAGAAAAATTATCCATAGTCAATGGAAAATTTTTCTATCACAGCTGGAGTAGCTTGCAACATAAAACTTATCTCTAGGATTGTTATGATTATTTAGGAGTGGCATGTAATGATCACAGTAATAAAATGCAATGCCATCAATTAAAAATACAAAAAACATACAAACCCAAGATTTTATAGATATAATTTACACATGCTATCATACATAAGTAGATAAGCTCAAGTACATATGTATGGTAATGCCTAAACAGAAACATACTCTAATCTTAGCAGTTTATCACCCATATAGCAATAACGACCAATGCGCTCTTATTGTGTATGATCCTTTCTCATTTACTAATAATGTACAGCACAACCAGTGCCACTTTACCTTTTCTATATTATATGCTTCCTGTGACTCTAAATTAAGGATTAGCAATGTTCTCAAGCTACTTTCTGGTGTCAGAATAAAAACCCTTAAAAWTATTAGCTATTTTATTCTCACGTGTTAACATTTCCCCTAATTCTTTCATTGATGAATAAGCAGGACAAAGCTCTTAATTTTGGCCTGTTAAAAATGTTGTTAACATGCTACGTGGAAGTAACCTCTTGAAGCAGAGCATCCTTCTACTACCAYTTAAATTTCCTAATTCATGCTAAAATTACTGATAAGGTTCTAACATAGTATKGAGTTTAACAACATTCAAAGATTCTTAAGGTGCTTTTAAGGCTTGTACCATTACTGTGTGGCAGTGATGAAGCTGGGAAAAGATTTATGGCCTAGTACTTATGCAGCAAATACCAAATATAGCTTGAGATTCTCATGAATTTCTCTACCCAATGATCAGCTCTAAAGAAGTTCAATAAAGTCACCAAGGCTGGAAAGCTTAWGATTCCTTCTCACTCCTTTCTCTGCCCAAGTGAATCAGACAGACTGTCCTCCCTGGAGGCATCATCTAGCTGTGATTCCAGCATGAGCAGCACTTGTYGAGGAATTATGAACACAGACCTTATTTATGCGGGGTGGCTCCACTAAGAAATACACAAGCAATAAGATAAAACAGAGCAAAAGAACCAAACCCAACTAGTACTCATATTTTTTCCCTCAGCACTTATTTCCCAATCATTTCCAGAAGAAATATGTAAAATATCCTCTGTTGTAAAGAACTGTAAGAAGTTCTAGCTATACTTAGAGTTACAAGTCCTACAAGTGCTGGTGCAGTTCAGCGTGGCCAGGCTTCAGAAGAWCACAAAACTAAACTGGATGAGAATGCACATAAAAGTGATACTATAAAAATATTAGTGACATCTCTACTGACGCCTYGCTTTCCTAGTCAGCTGTGTAAGAGGTCTCAGTAGAAGGAAAAGCCTACWTCAAAGGCTCAGCTGTCCATCTGTTTATCAAAACAGGTCACATTTAACAAAACTGGTAGAYCTGTTTTGCTATTATAAAACACTACCTTTAGCGTTTAAAAGGTAACAACATGCGTGTTTTGCTGCCATGCCTAGGTGACATAGGCTCGAGAAAATCTTGTAGCATGCCATTTCAGGAGAGTATGTATCTATCTTTGTATTAAAAGCAAATCATATTTTTGAGTTGAAAGACAGACTATATGGTAATACACTGTTTTATATTTCAGGCATTTAACACAGGTTATAACTTAATTCTTTTTGGCAGAGGTGTAAGTTGCTCTTTTTTCACCACTATTAACAATAGACAAACAATTTTTATTCTTTAAATATGACCTTCCACTGTTATAAAATCTGCCTATAATCATTTATTTATTCTATTACCCAAAATACAAGAAGTGATGACAGACACTCTTCACTGATAAACCAAAGAAACACAGAAGTGTAAAAATAAAACCAATGAAAAAAGCTATACCAAGAATCTGATTGTCGAAACAAAAATTTTGGAAGCAGGAAAGATTTATAAATGTTTCATGCCAAACTGTGAGAAAGTGTTTCTTCTGTAGCCACCAGGAAAAAGGAAATGCCTACYGAAAGCTAAGATGTGGTTGGTATTTATTTACATGGCCTCTCCCCGCACACTGAGACAGAGCAGAGTTTCCAAGAAAGGGAAATCAGAGGGTGCCTCTATTTGAGAGCATAAGAGACAGCGTGTTGCATAAGAGAGACTGGACCCAAAAAACGCTTAGGAATTAACATGGAGCTATGGCMGGCCCAAACGCCTTCAGCCGGGTCCGTATCTGCGCCTGCTCCCCATCCCAAGTGGCGTGTGCTCCGGGGAATGTACGGAGCCTGGCAGGAATGGGGCTAGGCACACTGCRACAAGTGACGACACGCGCATAACTGCGGGTCCAGTTTGTCCCCCTCAGCATTTGTTCTTTTTTATTTATAGTTCTTTATTTTTGTAACGGGGCACAGAGCTCAAGCGAGACATGAGGGGGGCAAGAAGCAGCACATGCAGCACACTCTCACAGAAACCCTCTGCCCCTCAGTAAACTGCAGAGGAGTGGAAGAAAATAGCAGGAGGTTGTGTGACCCAAGCCTGTCTCTGCAGTATGGAAATAAACCCCTTAATGCATGTTAGAAAAACACACCGACCTGCAAGGCTGGCAGGGCCTTCCGAAGGGCCCTGGAGATGGTGTTTCACCCTCTTGGGCATCAGCAGCACTCACATCCGCAACGGGCCACATCTCTCCTGTGCTCTCTGACAGGCGAATGAGCTGCTGCCAGGAGCTGACAGCATGATGTAAATATGCCATATTACAACTGCCTTTTCCTTCAGCAATGTTTAAATGCACTAAAAATAAACACCACTGAAGTCCAAAATGGCACAAGAGGCTGCAGTAATTTAAATCTAGGTTTTCTCCCTCTGCTTTTGGAACTTTGTAGGCTCCCTGGGAGGAACAGTAGGGGAAACCTTGGGCCTGACTTCAGCTAACCTGGTTGTAAARGTAACATAATTATCCTAAAGGCTTCACTTCAGAGAAAAGAGGTGGTTAAATTTGTCATCTTTCCCATTATCAAGGATGATTCTCATTTTTGGTTTACACTTCAAGAGGGCTACTACACAACAATAGCCTACAGGACAAGTTCTGCTCTATTTTATATCTTGAGGGATGGAAGCAAAACCTGTGTGTTAATGCAAATATATGATCCTCAGATTCCAAAAGGTGGATTTGAGATTGAGCATTGCACTAATAGCCCTTTCAGTTAAATCACTGGGAAGCAGCCCAGTATGTTGAACATTTTGTAATGTCTTTTAAAACACCAGTTTTCAATCTAAGGGCCATGACACCAAGAAAACCCTAACTGTTTATGCTAATTCTGATGACCACAAATCCAAAGAAACCAGGCTCGCAGCTGGATGCGCAGGCCACACTTTTGACTCTTTGGAGKAAAAGAAAAATAAGAAATTTGGCAGAGGCTGCTTTCCAGCAGCATTTGTCTCATGCACTGTTTGTACTGAAAGCACAACTCAAGCATAAGGGTAATAATTATTGCCTTGATAGCAAATATAGGGATCCTTGAAAGATCTCTCAAAGGTTTGGCAAGATAGCCATCTACTTGGCTACAACAAAAACTGAAGAAGGGCAGATTTGAATTAAAGCTTGGAAGCAGCAAATAAAGAGGTTGGTGTTCCTGCCTCTGAACTAGATTTCCAGACTGACACTGTACTGCTCTGTCCTTGTTTCGACACGAGAAACTCTGCCTAATGCTTACCTGCCTCGCAGGCCTGCTCCTGCATCTTGGTTTTGTGGAGCAGCTGGTGACAGGAGACTTGGATTAAGGCACTCTGCAATCAAGGGCTAAAATGTGGAGGTAGAACACCATGGCCAAGCAACTACTTTTCAAAGCTGTTACAACCAGAGGCAGAAAATAATACCAACATGGAGATCCTWTACAGTACTGTACCCTTGTGGATCCATGGCTCGTCACCCTCCTTTTGCAAACAGGCAGGGACACAAGATGGAGTAACTTGTGAACCTGCTGAGCCAGTGATCGCTACTAAGGAAAAAGAGAAAGGGAATAGAAAGAGTAAGGAAATGYTGGTGGTGTGCTGCAAATGTGCCTGCCTATCCCCGAAAAGGAAAGCCTTTGACTTGGTTATATCTAGAAGCTACTGTTATTGCCATTATGAAATACTCTATGGTTTCTGATAAAAAAAAAAGCTATTATAAATAACATCTCCTAGCCACTTTTACAGCATGTAAATTAATATCCAAGAGTTATCTATAATCTAACTTTAAATATACCCAAGAGAATTTTACTGTTTCTATTTCAGTTTATTTTTTCCTCTTAATTTAGAAAGCCCCACAGCATCTTCACAATGTCTTTGCCTTACCACATTTGGCCTTACAACACACTCTGAAAAATGAAGCATAAGACACTTTCATATTACTCCCAAATCTTATAGAAAAGCCAAGCAAGCAAGCTTGTTTCAGACATCATAGCAACGCGAGATTCAGGCCAGAACAAGCTCCTGGGTACAGCTGTAGAAAAAATAATGCTAAACTGCCTATAAACCAAACAGCACTGCTTTAGGAGAAACGCAATGCATACAGAAACTTTCTTTTATGAAAAGCATGGAAGAAAAAAAAAARAAAACTTAATGAGCTAATGAGCTACAGATGAAAAGACCATGTTTCTTCCATCTCAGCATCTCTCCCTCCAGTTCCCTGCCTTAAAGTCCAAAACGACATTAGCTTTTGATAGCAAAGCAAGGACATGAAACAATTCCAAGAGCTTCTTTCCTCTGACCCCTGCATCRCAGTCCCCATGCTGTGGTATTGGACAAAGAGCCTTCCCACTGACCATCTCTCGTGTCCCTCACAAACGAAGGGTGCYTGGACAGGCACCCCATTGATGCTGGCCCAGAATGGCTCCATTCAGAAAAAGCATTCAAGCCATTTCACTTATTCCCTGTGATGCCTGATGATGTAAAAGCTAACAGAGRTGTTTAGTAGTTTCTTGAATATAGGACAATTGTAATATGATTTAARACAGCTGGAAGACTGCCCCTGTTTCAGAAGAGGCATTTCTTATCACAGGTGGCAAAGAGTGACCTATCACAGTTCTGTGCTGCAGGGATGTGGTGTCAGTAAAGGAATCAGCCTGAGAAAGGCGCTGGTGAAGGGGAATTCTCTGTTTAGCTCCTATTAGCTGGGATCTTGAAAGATCATTTCGAATTTGGGAAATCTTGTCTGGGAAAACGGCCAGCAATTCCTATGAACTGAAGTGGTGCTGGCATTTAAAGCACAGGGAAAGCACCCAACTGATGAAGCAGTAACAGTCTGGAAAAATTCTGCTAGATGAGACTAGTGGCTGCTCTGGAGGTGGGATGGCRGGGAGAAATATCCTTTGATTTTTTTATCCAGTGTAGCAAAGCCTGATTACAACAGCTTGTTTTTCTTTCTTTCTTTCCTTTCTGTAATCTTTCTTTGGGTATCTGCTGAAGTCTTTGGAGTGAGACCATTTTTCCAGATCCTTGTGTGTGTGCATCTGCATACAAAAAAAMTTATTAAAATCCAATTGGTAAAAACATATAATTGCATAATTATGTATTTTAAGTGGGATTTTCCTGAGTCAATGTATCTGTCTCTACAGACTCCTGAAAAGCAACCAAATACACACACACAATTAATTTGTGGCATTTATACTGCTCTACTCAGTTGTTATCATTAAAAGCTTTCAGACAGTAATCAATTTCACTGTGGTGGAGATTACTGCAAAATGCATTAAGAAGTTCACGCCTGTGGCAATGGTCACTGAAAATATTTTGGAAAGTATCCCAGAAGTATACGACTTTTTCCAGACATCCGAGAGAAACTCTGGTATGACAGAGCTTCTGCTCTCAAGTCTTCTCCACACACTCTTCCTCTCCCCACCTTTCTTTTTTTCTTTTTTTTTTTTTTTTCTCATTTCTTTTTCTTTTTTTAATAGGAGCATTTTTTGAAAGGTCTGTTTCAGTCAACTTTCCTTTTTTTTCAAGTACACCCAGATACTTGGATCATGGAAAACGTTAACTTTTGAGACACAACTGTCTGAATATAGCTCCTTCCTTGCTCTACACAACAGGTATAAACACACTCTGACTTCTTAATTTCACCAAAAAGAATTGTTGAGCTATAACAAAAAAAGGCGAGGAAACCACCTGCATCGACAATCATAAGAGTATTTGCAATTTTTTGTAAAATGAGTAGCTTTAGGAATGTTCCTGTTTTAAATAAAAACAGACACTGGAATACAGCATAAGCAATAAGCACTATTTTCTTTACTTGTATCAAGGAGGACATGACCTTCAGACACTTGCTGACATACACCATCAAATCTTCAAGAGAATGAGTTTGGAAAATGTTTTTGAATTAGACTAAACTAAACTAAAGATATCCTAAAATAATTGTGGTGATGGGCAAGAAAATCTGTGACTCTCTGCCCTTGGAAAGAGTAGCTTTAGATTGAAGCTGCCTTGGAAATATTTAACAAAAACAGTTTCCATGAAGTTCTCTCCGACTCCTGAAGTTCTGAGCCAAAGTTGTTCTTCATACTGGCCTTAAATTGTCTCAGATTTAAGACCTTATATCTTATAACTCTTGCAAGACATGGATCTCCTGTCAATGCAGTATCTGTCTCAGAAGGGACTTGAACTCAAGTGGGGATTGGAGACTCGATCATAACCAACACTGAACAGCAAAAAGGAACCTGGCAGGGATGGGAACGTGTAAAAAGTTATTGACAGATCATCTTTGTAAATGCCAAGGRCACCTCTGTGCTATTGCTGATACAGAGTGGCAGAATAATAATCCAACACCAAGTCAAAAAAATGCCAAAGACCTGGCATCAAAGCAATGCCCAACTAGGTGTCCAGTTAGGCAGTTCAGAGTGGAGACAGCTACCAGACTACAGGTCATCCCAAGCTGTCTGCTGCGACCAGGGTAGAACGAAAAGCCAAGAGCTAAGAAACAGACCAATTATACCTTGCAAGAATAAACTCCAAGCAAACTCAGCGTAGCTCCATTACATTGGAGGTGACAGCTACAGACTTCTGCTAAGAAAAAGATCATGCACGGATGGAATTAAGACCTAGGAACAAAGTAGGACTGCCACTGCGCAAGGCAAGAGGCACCGGAGGAAAGTGGGGTGCTGACCTCCAGAGGCAACACCTGCAATGCTTCTGACTGCCAGATTAATTGTCAGCAAAGAAGCCACAAAATCTCCATCAGCCAGAGACTCCATCATCATTACTGTGAGCAGCAAGTGGAGAAACCCGSCAACGAAAGTCTGTCTCACAGTATCAGCACCCTGCAGTAAGGGGTTTCTCTTGCTTCTGCATGGTGGACAAGAACTCGTGACTGCCAGATTCAAAATCTTGCTGTTTTATTCTTTTTACTATCTGAAAATTGCAACTACACAAATCATTAAAAGTTATTTTTAACCTGTTTTCGACTTGTATCTGTATGTCTTCTAATCCAAACTAGCATCAAACATTATCATCTCTTCTTGTAACATTATAATATGCCATTTCCTCTCCGTATAAAATGACAATATCTTTAAAAATTTCCATTTCTCTTCTTTGGATTCCTATAGCCAAAAATTCTTCTGAACATGCTCTTTTATTTCATACCATTTGCTTAGAAAGGAAATAACAAAACAAATATACAGTTGTTCAGATTGAAATGATAAATACCTGCATTCACCTAATCAGTTTTTCCATAAGAAAAAAGTCTAACTGTTAATCAAAATAGTTGTAAGAAGCATCTCCAGCCTTCTCTAAAAATTTGTAACTTGTGGTTTGGATAAGATATTACTGTTGCAGGGATCTTATGAAAACAATATTTTACGGAGCAAATAAACAAGAAGACAGCACAATCTCTCTCCAGCAGAACTTTCTACACACACCTAATGTCTGCTGTTTCAGAGAAGCTATGAAACACTCATCTCAAAGTCCCCAGGAATTTCAGACCACTAGGCAAAGAATGTCCATGCAAGAGGTAAAGACATTACTGCARAAAAATGGTGCACTGAAATGTGAASAGTGAAACAAAGCAGCAAAATCAATTGATTTTTGTAATAAGCAAACATATTCTATATGAAAGAGGTATCATCCCTGTTTCTCTAAAAAAAGAAATTTTTTATTAGGAGCCGCCATTTCMTCAAGAATATGGGTTTTCCTCAATGCTGAATTGGAATATCACAGATATCAACTCACGGGGCTTACTGTTGCAGGACACCACTGTATTAGTAAAGAGCCATCCCAAAGCACATAAGATAATTCTACATAAYGGTGACATACAGCATTGAATTCCCAGACAAAGTTCTGGGCAGGAAACCAAATCCCCATATCCCTCCCTCCCCTGCCTTTTTTTTTTTTTTAAAACACCACGTCAAAACACTCTTATTACTTGTTACTTGTACTTTGAAAGAGATGTTCCATTACTCCTAAATATTGCTAGATTTTCAGGAATCCTGCAACCAACAAGCAAATGCTGCTGGAAAAAATACAGTACAACTGTTTTCTAACACTGATATACCCTAAATATTTCAATATGCACCTCAGAAAGAGGAATCATGGCAACAAGAACCCTAGTGTTACAGTAAGCGTATTGGTACAAACCTGAATGTCARGAAGGAATCTGTAATAATGAGGCATGCTGCTGGGTTCTAAAAAACAAATAAACAAACAAACAAAAAAAACCCCAAGATTGTAATTTTCCACATATAAATTCCCTCAAGGACTGATTCTGAAAAGTGAATTCATACACTGAAGTATTTATTGGTATAATCTCATGAGTGATCAAAGCAATTCCTAATGAATCTCTACAGAGATAATCTTTCAATAGTCCCTAAAGCAATAGTTGAGCCCAACACTCCCTCACTCATCTCAGAGACACGAAGCAAGGAGATGAGCTTAGAGGAATGTTGTCCCTGCAAAAGAACAGAACAGGAAGAAAAAAAAAAAAAAAAAGGAAATAAAAACATTTATGAAAGTTTCTTCCCCCGTAAGACTCAAAAAACGCACTGCTGAGATAGAATCATTAAAAATATTAAAAATCTGTCTAAGAGCTAAACACCCAAGTATTGTGATTTTCAGTTCTGAAGTTTACATTACCCAAATTCAATGCATGCTTTAATTACATTCTCYATTCATTTATTTCATTAAAATAACATTGTTTACCTTTGAAAATTGTCCAAAGGGTATTAAAACTAGATGGGCTAGTCGTATTCATAACTGCCTCCTCTAGTTCCTTCTCCCTAGGACTGCTCCAGGCCACCTCCTGTGCCAGAAACTCTGGGGTGGTTCTGGCTGGTGGTTGCAGGTGAGTAGAGCTGCTTGGGACACAAACACATGGGCTCCAGCTGCAAAACCATGGAAAATGGCTTACCAGGAACTTTGTCACTCCTTCTCAGCTAGTGACTGAAAGGCAACAGCACTCAGGGTCTATCCAGCGGCCAGCTCTACAGCACAAGCTGCTGGTACAAACTCCATCACACTGCAGGACCCCAAGAAGAGGAGTATCCTTCTGCTCACCACCATGCACTGGCCAGACCAGCAGGGCAGGAGGCTCCGTCCCTAGAGACGCCATCATTCTCCACATCACAGGTCAACATCTCATCTGGCTGCAAGAACTGAAGGACCAAGACTTGGGGAAAAACTGCACCACACCTTCCTTCATCCCATTAGGGAAAGGCCCCAACCAGACCTGGAGCAGCTAGTTGTATTTTGAGCTTRGAGCAGAGTGTTGTTTCCTCACTCCCCTGCATCTTAAGGAAGACTACAGGCATATATGCCCTTGTGCACAGCAATAAACATAATTACAGAAATACTAAAGACCTTACAATTCAAAGATTCATGTAATTTGTACCAATAAAGTTTTGATTATCCTCAGCTTAGCTTGTTACAGAAGTTGCTTTTAAACTGTTGAGATAAACTTCTTCATAAGCAAGGAGAAACAAAGCTATAAATGACTTCAGTACTTATTCACATTTTGACCTAAAATGCCCAAAGGCTCTTGTTCTGCTCTCACAGTTTGAAATGCCCTCCCACCAAGCACCCATGCAGAAGCTTCAGAGGCTATTTTTGAAAAGCATAATTAAAAGGCATTTCTTTAGTTAGAGTTTGTCATTAAAAACACAGCCTATTGGCCATCTTAGCTCTGTAGATGCTCACGCTCTCTGTCATTTTTCATCTAGATGGGATTAATGTGTAGTTACCAATTACAAAACCCAATTGAAAATTTACAGTTGCTACAAAGTTGGGCCAAGGAGGAAGCAGTCTTCTCTTTATGTAAGGATGCACCAATCTTCACAGTGGAAAAAAAAAAGGAAAATATTATTTCCACGAGGTTTACTGTAAATTTATGACAGCAATTAAACTGTCCAGTGAATCTCTGCCCGTATGAACTTATTTCCAGATTCAAAACCATCTGTAAAAAACATTCTTCATTAAATTTGATTATTCTAACTTGTGTAGAATATGTAAAAAAGGATATTTTGGCAACTACTTGCTAGAGAGCTTTCCTAATTCCTTAAAGTTGTTCTTGCAGTCCTTTTCCTACACTATTTACAAGAAAAAGCTAATAATTAAAAAAGTTTTAAAGCGTTGCTCCTGCTGCAGTAGAACACATTAAATCTCTTGYGCAGGAGAGCTTTGCAAACAGGCCTTTGCTAACCACAGTTTCCTGAGATTCCACTTTCTTGCTGGCYATTACCTCAGTTTTTCATATTTGGACCGTGCAGCAAAGGGTTAGTAAACCCATCTGCATTAAACCGCCCATTGTTGCACTCCACCCATCAGAGCTTCTAACATTACCAAAAAATGTGCAGTATTTTTTAACCCATTCTTGAGCAGTCTTTGAAGCGCTCCAGCAGCTTTCATTCTTGGTCTTTCGACAGCACTGTATCAGGGATCTGAATGCTCTCTGTAAGCATAACTTGAATTTTAKTAAACTCCTACAGGGAAGAGGCATGGTATTTCCTGGATTCAATAAGAGACTCCTCAATAAGGGATTAAAGGTCAAAGAGAGATCAATCTGATGTTTTAATTTAAATTTAACATAAATAGTTCTCATGTGTTCATCAATTTTAGCTTCTACCTATTCCTCTACGCACCCAGCTATCACTCTTTAGCTTTACGGTCTATTTCCAATGTCTGTGAATGTTGTTTTCTCCAGCATAAACAGAAGACAAAAATCAATCAGTTTACTGACTTTCATACTTCCTTTGTAAATCCAAATGAGTCTACACACACACAGCAAGGACGGAGCTGCACTGCAYATCTCCAGAGCAGATGATAACCACATATGCAAAATCACTGACCAAATGCAAGAGTCAATGACTTTGCCCATTGCACGTGAAAGTGGTGGCTCAGGCCCCTATGATAGGCCAGGAAAGGACATCTGATGCAAAAGAAAGCAGGTTTACACAAGTCATCAAGGCAATTCTTCCAAAATAAGTGTGTTCAAATACCAATGTTTCTTTTCAATATTATAAAGAGAAACAGAGTTATTATCTAAAATTAACARAAGATTTAACAGGTCAGCAATGAGTCATTCATGCAAGGGGCTAACATAAGGAATTAACAAATGTTTCTGCCAGAAAAACCTGCAATTATTCATTCTGCTGCTTGTGGGTAAAAAAGGAGGGGCAACTAAGCAGAATTCAGCCATATTCTGATTAGTGGCAAAAAAAATACACATTCAGCTTTTGGTGGGCCTGTGATACAAGGGGAGCACAAGAAGGTGGGTACATCTGGGAAATGCAGTTATTTCTACTCCTCTTCTCCTCTCAAGGCTAGCATAAGGACCATTATTGTAACACAGACTGTGGAAGCATCTAGGGATCTGAGGAATATTTCAAATTRCTCCTGACAAACACTTTAAACAATTCTTGCCTAAAGGGTTGAAGATTCTCATCACCTTGGTAGAAAGATTGGAGGTCCTCTAGCAGTCTTCCAGTAGCATGCTCTTTTCTCTGATGATGCAGTTAGACCCCAGGTCCAAGATGGCAAACCCATAACATTTTAGGAAACCGAGTTGGGCTTTTTTGTTGTTGTTAGGAAATGACCTTCCTTTAAGTCTGCCCTCTGTTAAATTTTCTGTAGTTTTTAATCCAGTTCAGGCAATATCACAAGGTCCCACCAGTTAGGAGATCTGTAGAGGCCGAGTTCCAYAGCTTGTCATCATACCTACCATGAAAGGCTGGTGTTTAGCCATCCAGAAACATCAGAAAATTGGAAGAGAGCCCCGCTGCCCACCACTGAGGAAGAGGTAAGGACATTTTGCTACTAGGGATTCCCAGACTGCTAGGATCAAACCCAAATAACTGCAGTGAAGCTGCACACMCCATTCACATCCTAAAGGCATCAAACAAAACTGCCTCTGCCGCATACCGAGCATAATGATAATGTCAAACATTAGCTGGATTAACCAATACTGGAAAAGAGGATACAGCAACGCCTGTTCAGGAAAGCAGCAGATGCAGGAAGCGCTGCCAAACAGCTCACAAGCAGAGCTGCTATATCCCTACATGGGACATAGCACTGCAAAAAGATGCCAAGCACAAAGCTGCAGGTAGGACAGATCTCTTGCCAAGGGCTTGCACCCAGATTAGCCCACACGTACACCCCGGGGGCTGCAGGGTGTCCAAGACTTCCACAGCTCAACACTAGAGGCACCAAATCGCAGAAGGAAGAAGGCAAGAATAAGCCTTCAATAAGCATTCAATAATCACAGTGGTATGCACGAACCCACGAAAGGCTCCAAGARCCCTGCAGAATCCAGGCTCTTTCCGAGCTGTTTACATTAATTATCAACTAATGTTTTGGACATCGTCTTGCAGGTTTGCTTTTGCACGCTGCAGCCAAAGTTACTTCACCTCCAAGATGCATGGAACTCACTAATATAACCTGTCAGTTACGGTTTGCAAGGTTCACCTTTCCCTCTGTTTTGTTGTTAACATTTTCTTTTTTTTCTGCTCAAGATCTTTGTACTTTTTTTTTCAGGTTTATGCTAAAAAACACGACACAAGGTAGCCCGTGAATTGCCTAGTTTCCAACCAAAGCCATCTAGATACTCCAGAGTATTAAGGCACTTTTGCTTACACACAGCAATCTCAGTCCTGCCTTCCCAAAAAAGACTCAAAATTATCCACACATCTTTCTTGACGTTAATCAAAAAGCAGTGAACCAAGGGTGGCGGTAGGTGAAAATTTTATATGACAGATCACAGGAGCTACTTACTAAATCAAAGCCGAAAAGAGCCTCAACTATCTTTGAGAGGTCGCTAGACTAGTAAAATAACAGGCTTGAAGTCCTCTAAGCAGCAAGTGTGATATAGAGGGTGGGACAATCCAACACTCATCCCTCGTGAATATTGTGGTTGGAAGTGATTATATAGTCAGTTAAATTAAGCAGCTATAGAAAACACAAAGAATTGGAAAGARAGCTAATTTCCCTTTTCTTTCAGCAGGAATAGTGAGTACCTAGCTGTCCCAAAAGACAAAAACCTCACTGTTTTGATCTTCTACAGATTTGGGGCAAATTTGTAATGAAATGTAAAACCAGGCTAGTTTCATGCTTTTTGTGTTTTCCCTGCAAAGTTTTAATASGCTTTTCTAAATGCCTCTTGCTTTCATCACCCACAGCAGTGAAAGAAAAGTCACTCGTGCTTGTAATGGAAGGTATAAAAGGCATAGAGGATTGCACTTACCTACACACAGCAGCAACCCCACATAGAAATGTGGGCATAATTAAGCGTTACACAGAGACAGCTTAGCTGCAACATTTTAAAAGCCCAGACTCTGTTTTCCCCTTCCCCCCTGCAACAAAACGCATTCAGCAGCTCAGCTTTCCGGKCTCCGAGAAGCCGAAGCTGGGTAAAGGCAGCCAGCCACGAGGTTGAAAACGTAGCAGACGTATCATAAAAATTTAGTAACGTTTCTAAACTACCTCTCACCTCACTGGTTTGATGGTGGGGTGGTACTGTAATACAATATGTGCTGTTGCTAGGGCAACTCCATCTCACCTCAGCAGCTGCTGCAACTTCAATGAATCAACATGAGAAACTGTGGCAATTCTGAATTAGTATACATTTTTATAAGAGTCTTTCTAAGCATAAAGCATACTCGGAAAAAACTCTGCGGTCTTTTCTTTAAAAAAATGGTTTTCTTTTTTTCCTCAAAAACATATTTCACCGCATTCTAGTGGAAAAATTTTGACACTAAGTTCAGAAACACATTTTGGTAAATCAGATCTGTGTCTGGCAATTTTATATCTAGTATAAAAACAGTACCATACCTCTGTGCTCATTCAGTTTAAGTACAAAAATTTTACACTACTGGCAACAATATAAGCCTGCCTGGACAGTCAGCATTCCCTTTTCCATTAAGAAGAACAAATGAATTCCCTAGCTCCTCGAAGCACAAGGCATAAGATCTAACTCATCCCTTCAAACACAAGAGCCAAACTCTAAGACTGCTTCAACTCCATTTTAAAAGCAGAGCTAAAATAAAGGTTGAAATCCCAAACTTGATTCCGTGCAAAGAAAACRACAAAGGGGGTCTCTGTGATAAAGGCTTTTGTGAAGGGAGGTGGCTGGAGGCTCATGGTCCAAAGRTTTTTTTCTTGGTTTTGGTGTTTTCCACGTCCTTGGCTTCAGGACAATACTGTGTGAGCAAGGACCACAAAAAGTACCAGCACACTAAGAGTCTTCCACACAGCAAGTAATAATTGCAGTTTTGGGGAAGATTCAGTGCTATTTCTTTTTCTCAACCTATTTGGGTACTGAACCAAAGTAAACGTAAGACAGTAGAGCAAGCCTGTGAGGGTGTGGTGAAGCTCAGCCAAGGTTCCTGCTATTTTAATTTGAGGAGAAAAATAACCGTTACAAAATGTCTAGGAAAAGTTTGTGCTGAGAAATCACATCAGCATTAAAAGGTGGGCAATTGAATTTAATAAARAATGTAAAAAGTGCATCACAATCATTAGGGAACAAGAGATCTATTAGCGATGCAGTAAAAAGGAGTTGAGTTTTTTTTTCAGTCTAGACTTCTCTGTCCCTTCTTTTTTGCCACTCTTCCCAACCCGACTGTAATTGTATATCTGTCAGAAAGCAGTCTTAAAGTAGGGGCTGACAGGAAAAATGCTGGCCCTAACTGTATACACAGTGCAAGTCCTCCTAGTCGGCAATTCAACAAAGTCTGTGCAACAGCATCATTGTTGCCTTCTTCTTTTAATCCTTATCTGCAAATACGATATGTAGAAGGTCCATTGCTTTCTTTTAGTTTAGCCAAGCATCTCTTAAAAGCTTCCAAGTGTCTCTGTGCTCCTCGACCAGTTTTTGTTATGAAAACACCCTGACAGACAACTTGAAGTGCCCGCTGCCACTCGTAAAATTTACAGTGCTCAGTACGAACACCCAGACTATGGTTGTGCTTCTCTTTTTCTGTTGTGCAGTTCAAATACATGCATCAAAAGCTGCAGCAGTAGCACAAAACCTGGCAATGAAGSTGCTAAAACCTTAATGACACCAAAAGAGTTAAGGAAAAAAAGGAGGGAAAAAAGGGAGCAAAGAATGMACCTAATGACTACTAATCCTGCCTATTAGATTTCAGTCAGACACCACAACTTCTTTCAAATAACCCCAGTTTATTTTTGAAAAAAATTCCTTTCTTCAGACAGGATATGGGGGAGGAGTCAATCAGTGATGTTTTACACATGCACATCTGGATACAGTCCAATTATTCCCCTTATACATTCCTCCAGTTGTTTTCATTTTGCTCCATGCTCTGGCATTCATAAATTTGTGAGATTAATTGTGTGTGAGCGTCTGCAGTCTTGGAACCGGGCACGGGTTTAGCGGCAGCACAGCTAGAAGTCAACATTAAAGAGCAGCTTCARTTCAGAGAATACAATTTACATTTATACATCTTTGGTACAATAAGGATTGAAGCAACCCTCATCCTTACCACATGCACCACATTGGTAAGATGAATTTAGTATCAACTAAAATATATTTGGTTGTAGTTAGTTGGAGCCTTGTGGAAAGTTATTCCATTTGAATTGCAAAGGAAGGATATTTTCAGCCTCTCTTATYATGCTTTTGTTGTCTTTGAGACTGTTAGGAGATCCCAAAGTCAAACCACGAAGGAGTGCAGACAAACTAGCACATCCTGCCACTGCAGCCACTAACCAGGTCCCTGGAGTTGGCACATGGAGCAACACGGGAAATCCCCGCATCGAAGGTATTCCCATGCGGAGCTCAGAGATTCCTTGCTGCTCCAGCCTGCTATTTCCAGTCCTCGGCATATGCTGACAGGAAGATTGTGCCTGGACTTCTGCTGTGCTCCGGCTATTCCAGGCTGCTAGAGCTGCCCCCTTTGGGGCCAAAGGCAAGTGAGCTGAAGCCAGTCATCAGAATATGGAAAGCAAGGGTGGCTAAACACACTGCTTCTCCTCTCCTGGGGCCAAGACTTCCATTTACTGATGTTTTGTATTTTATGTGCAATTTACTAACCAAAACCACCTGCTTCCTCCATCTCGCCACAATTTATTGTTCTGCAAAATCAGTCTCCCCTTACGCTTCTGATCAGTGCAGTTGCACACGAGAGCCACAGAACTGAGGTGATGTATTAAAAAGCAAGGGGGGCAAGGCCAAGAACCCAGGCGCTTTGCAGGGAGCCCTCCGACCCTACGGCAGCGCTGCCTGCACCGGCTCTGCTCGTGCTCCCGCACCGCGCGGGACTCCACACTGTGATGGAGCTGTCAAGGCACGGTGACAAGGGAGCTAAACTGTGCCCAGCTTACAAAGCTTTTCCAAAAGCAGTTAGTTGCTGGCAGAGACATTTGGATAGCTACGGACTTGCTTCCCTCCCCCTCCGCTGGCTGCTATATGTGTGTATATATATTTTTTTTAAAAAAAAGCAATTATCCATCAGATTGAATGGACTATTTATTGAAGATATATTGAACTGAAAACTTATTACCACGCTGTTCTTTTTTCCTCCAAAATCCTCCTGCACTGCACGAGAGGCAATATGGGCACATCATTTCAAATGCAGCAGAAGCAAGCAGTCTCAGACACTCAAATTCCCCAACATCTCCCCTTCACAATCCTTTTCGTGTTTATCTTTGAAGATCTCTCAAATCTGTGCCGTCTGCGGCAGACTTTCGATAACACATGGCAGGAGAGCAGAGCTCCTTCACCCAGGATCTTTCCAGCCCAGGAAATTCTGCTCCACTTCCCTTGGCCCAGGAACAAGGGATATAGCTGGAGTTCCTCCTACCCACAACACCTGAATCTAGGATTTAACTCCCACTGCACAGCACCCATTTTATCCCCCTGTTGAGCACCACGGCAAATCCTGACAACTCCTTTAGCRGTGATTTGTGTGGCTGAAGGCCCGAGATCCAAAATGCCGAAGGCGGMTGCAGTTTGAGGGTTAATTATTGGGACAAGCAAGGCTAATGTCCCCAGCCCTGCACTACCCCTGGCTGGAGGGGCGCACAGGGTGTTACTTGAGAAAGGGACCAGCTGCAAAGCTCTGCCCCTCACCCTCAACTACCATCATTACAGTCACATCCAATCCCAGCAGTTGCAGAAATATAAGGATTTTAGCTTTTTCCTTACCAACATTTAGAAAATTATATCTAAACCCAACAAATATTGCAACTTCAAAATAAAAAAATCTTTTCAGCATCAAAAAGTCAAGAGGGAGGGAATGTCAGATTTATGGTCGTGCATACAGCCTTAATTCTGCTCCTTCTGTGCACGCATTGTGATTAAGCATCTGATTTCGTGATTGCGTACTATTTTTCCCCAGRAATCTTGCCTCATTCAGTGTGCAGAAAGCACATACAAGACAGGAGAATTACATTTGCACAAACAACCATAAATCTGGCATTTCCTCGCTTCTGAGTGCTTGACTTTGCAAATAACAGTCCCTAAGCATGCACATCAGTTGTAATCCTTGCACAGCATACACCTATAGTGCCCTGCCACGAGCTGCGCTCTAGTATCCTCCAAGAGCATGCAGCCGGTTGCCAAACCCCTCACATTTTCTGGATATAGCATTTTCAAAAAGTCTCCTTTCAGAGTTGCACTCTCAAGCTTATAAAAGTCAGATTTTCCACACAATAGAGGCAGTCGAAAAATTAAAACAAGCTGTCCCCRAGTTGCCTGGGTTACTTTCTTTCTTCCTAACAATGAAGTGTGTTCTCTGGSCTCCAAGTAAACAATTAAGAGGCGTGGGGTAGGGGGCAACTTATAGTAAACAGCACTTWAACTGCACTTTTGCATAAAGCATAACAATAATAAAAATAAATAAATGATATAATCTCTGTGTTCCCTTAATTCCACTACGGGATCTCGGTGCTATACAGTAAAGCCAAATTTCTGAGTTGCAGAATCCAATTTAACACAATATTAAGAAAAGATAGGAAGGAGTTTTACCTTTTACACCTCCAGAAATGTGTTTTCAAACATAGTTGCTTTTATAGTTAAATCAAATCACCAGAGTAAGCGTCACCTGGCTCCACCAGCCCCTATTCTCACAGCATACAATGCAGTCGCTGGCTCAGCAGGTGGCACTGGATTAATATAGATACGATCCTTTTACTCCATAGCCCACAAACAGATTTCTGAGAACAGCAAACAGTGCTAATCATGGCAGTCGCACCTTGAAAAGCAGCTCTACGGGTACTAAGGGATCCCACATTATCAGCTCTCATTGATTCATTTTAGAGAGCTTATGGAGAAAAACCTCTGCCAAGAAATCCCAGTATCCACACCACATCGTCAGTGTAAGGCACACATGCACTCTCAGGTATTTCTCTAATTTTAGTTGCTCAATTCCTCTCATGTATTAGGCTATTTGTTCTGGGCAGAAGCAAACCAAAATTACCCTATTACAGTGTCTACTTTCCCCGCTCTTGACTGTGTGAGCTGAGGAGAGCAAACAGAAAAGAGTAGCAGTGAAACAAAAACATAAATCCCAAAGAATTAAGGCAGTATTAAGAAAAATACAAGTAGAGAAAGGATAATTCCCTGCATATCTATCACRTCTTCAAGTTGCTTCCCATGCCATCCACCTTCAAGAATTCTTAAACTTTCCCTTTGATTTTRGGAAGAGCCTGGGCAGAGATCTGAATGAGATATTCCTCAGAGACTGCCAGTTTTTCAACTAAATAGACTAAACATTTCAGGTAAATTGAGGGTAGCACTTCTATTGGAAACAGGTAAACAGGTCTTTGGTATTGCAATTCATTCTGGAATTTCCATAACACAATTTACAGTGGCTCTTAACCGAGATGGAAACCAGAATGCAGCATTTTTAGGTAAAATACAACCTTATTATAAAAGCAATATGGAAGCAAACAAAAACTTCTGAGAACACACGCAGCCACGCATTACAGAGAGCCCTAGTACAAGTCTTCCATGACGCACAGCACACGCGTGACCATCTTTGCTTGCAAATTAATGTTTTTCAGAACGATATTACCAACCAGTCTGAAAAGCAAATAACAAAACGCATGGAAAGAGCTCCTCAAGGCTAAACTCTAATTTCTCAGTAAGACTATTCAAGGAACATCCTTCATATGCTTAAACCAATTCCAGCACACATCTTCAGGAAGGAGAGATAAAGGGCACCTGCGGTGCTTCTGGACAACCTAAGGTAAAACTAGAAACCATCAGTAGGTAGCCATTGAGCTAAGAAAGAAGCTATTAACCAAGTACCAATTTCTTCATTAACCAATCAGCTGACAAGACATTCCAGCACACCTATCAAAACCTCTGGATGCTCTTTCAGGACCCATCTAACATGCCCACTTTTCTCACCAAACCTTGGAAAATTTAATGGCTATGGACAGCTTTAATTTATATCCTTAACCATGCAGCCATCACAGGAAGATTTTTGGTGTCTGCCTTCAGAGACTAAGCAAGAGTCTAACAACAGCTGTTTCTAGCACCTTTTCTCATTTTCATTCTTTTGCCATAGGAGACTAGGACACCAAATAGCAAGAAGTTGTAATTTTTGCACTTATTGCACAAAAAAAAGTTATTGTGTTTCATAAATCAGGAATCCCATTTTAAATATCTCTGCATTTGGTAAAAAAGAAATCTGCTAAATATTACCTTGTTTTATGCACTTAGAGATTTCAGAAACACAATCAAGACTGCATGTCTAATTAGTTTTTTTCTTTTTTTCTTGACAATATCACAAGAAAGATGCAGGAGAAATAGGTGAGGAATAGACGGTTCATGGGGCTATCACGAGGACTAGAGGAAATCTGCAGTGATCACAATCCAGTATTACTCCCCACTTTTTTTGACCTCAAATCAAGCACATCACTGTCACTGCAAGTCCAGGGACTAATTCACTTAGAAAGGACAAGCCAAAGGTGCAAACAGATACGATGCAGTGATGATCTAACTGGTGATCACTTTAAAGATTATGAAAAGTTTCCTTATTACTTTATAACAGATAATTTACAACTTAGATAAGCATGATCAAGACCAAATATGAAGTAAAAAAAAAAAATCATCAACAGAAGCAGAGCTACATTTGAAAATGAATCAGCAACATCTTCATAAACATGTGAAGAGCACATCATAGTCTAAAATATCAAGTTCTGCASAGAAGACTATAAATTGGGCATGTGTTTAATAGTTCTCCCTGATGTTACCTTTAGATACCATAAAATAAGTCCTCATTTCTGACTTCCTGGCTCTGGAGAATGTTTTTCTTTAATTATATGCACATACGCCATGCAAAAGGAATTTACCATTAGTTTTTTGGCCTTTACCAGACATCATTATTAATTATTTTAAAATCCCCAAATTATGATAGAAAGCGCAGATAAATATAACCCTATACAGAAAGAGATTTTGCAGAAGATTAGGCTGCAGCTGCAAGTAGGTGAACARAAGATACATGATTTCCACAGGTTCCTTTCCTAGAAGATGTTCTTTCCAAATCCAAATGCATGTGTTTTAATAAGACCACAGCTTACAGCGGACTGGCTACAAACTACTGCTCTTTATGATTGGTTGAATGCAAAAGGAGAAAAAAAAGGCACCTCACAAACAAATCTCTGGATTTGTGATTTGGAGATAGAGTCCCCGGRGATGTGGGTAATGTCACCTGCAGGGAAGGTGAGGTGAAGTACTGGCGAGGGATGACTAAGATGCAGAAGCRGGATGCCACTAGACTACCACATAGTCATTGCACTACAACTGGAATACACTGGATGTGTAAGAGATTTGCATGGAAATGAGTATATGGGACTAGAATTGTTCTGGGAAGGGGGCTGCACTGGCAAGAAATGCAGCGTTACGCCCCTTGAGACAACTGTTATTAGGAGGCTGCGGTTTGCAAAGATGACAGCAGAAGAGAAAGTTACTGGGAGAACGGATTGAARGTCCTTGAAGTGAGGGAATGTATTGATAAATGATGACGCTAGCGAGGAGGTGGGTAAGGCTACCGATCACCAGGTAGACAAAGGAGCTACCAAGTTACTGAGTTTGAACAGGGAAACTTAGCACTCTCAGGACCTTCTGTTGAATATATCATTATTGCTACGTCTTTTAACGCCCATGTCTATTCCATAATGGAAGTGAACTACTAATGAGAATTACAGAATAGATCTGGTAGAGTTCTTCATTATATAACAGACTGAATCTGTACATACCTAGGCTCGGTCTTAGGAAAAGAGGCTTGCACACGCATTGTGTAGGGCTATAGCCTCTCTTCAAGGTACCACCTGTCCTTTGGAACCCATCTCCTCACTGGTTTCTCAGGCTTGCTTTGAGATGGGTCATTTAGCAGAAGGTGACATGCAGGGAGGACGGGTTAGCATGGAGGACAGCGACACTGGGATTACTGAAAAGGCTGCACAGTCTACAGCATCTGTCTGTTATGAATGTTCCTTTTTTTTAATTATCCCAAGTAATAAAATACTCTCAATATATCCTATCTCTCCTATCACTGACCAACCTACATATCACCATTTAATTCCCATGTTATTTTACTATAACTGCAAAAGATATTATGCTTTTAAAATTTTTTAAAGGATTTTAACTGACATTAAACTGCAGTCATGAAAAGAACTACTCACATTACATGGAGATTTATACAAGCTCGCGGTCTGCCAGGGGAAATTTTCTATCATCCCTCTTCTGAATGAAGAAAACATCAACAGATACAGAATTGAATGTATAATTTCTTTAACTCAAACTAAGACTTCTAAAAAAGCAGCATATTGACTTTACACTGTTCAATGCCAGGTAATTCTTCAAAGTGAAGAAAGGAGATTGTTTTTTCCTAGTCAAGGCAACAGTTTGTCAATACCTTAAAGAATGCCAAATACAAAGTCTCGAAACAGGGGCTTGAATTAGGAATGAAAGCTAAAAGAACACCACAACTATTTCTCAACAGGTGGAAAGTATATAAATAAAATTTTGGATAACTCAAATAAATCCAAATAGCTACATTTTTCACAAAAAAGGTGTTTCTGAGTAAATGAAAATTTCACACCAAAGGCAGAACTGTGATTTATCCAATCTGAGAAACAAAATATTCCTCACCCCTCCAAAATTAACAAGATACAAACAAAAGCTTTCATAAAGGCAAATGTTAACTTATTGTAGGATTCAAATGCCAAAACTTAGGTCCCTCACACTGAGATCTGCAAATACACAGAGAGACTTTTGAAGTGCTTATGCTTTAATGGTACAAGGAAAGAGCACTGGATAGGAATGAGACATTCCAGACAAATACATCTAATAAGGAATAACACCATTTCACCAGAGTTCTTTGTTTAACTTGGGATTTTTGAGGAGTGAAATATATTTACAAATTGCTCTCTATCAGTCAAAATAAGAACTTCCGCATTCTGCCAGTAAGACAAAAGTATACAATTATTCAGTCTCCTCCTGCTCATTCTTTTGCGTTTTACCACTACATAAATAACACGATATCCTTTTTTTTTTCCTATGCCTGGTTTGCTGTGAAGCTTGTCTGCACCAGTCCCAAGTTAAACTGTGACTAGTCCTGCAAGGGAGAGAAATCTCAATGCATTTTACATGTGGACTGAATTCTTGAATTAAGTCCCTCTCATCAACATCTTTTCAAGGAGAATAATGTCAAAACAAGTATCTCCTGTATTTGATGTTAAAAAATAGGAATTCAGAATTATTTTTCATTCAAATGCATTTTAGATTTATTTTCCTGTTCAGGATTCAGTTCCTCTGACAGAAGATGTAAGCTGTGCAGCACTGACAAGACAGCAGAAGTGTTCAATAGCTCCTCTGACTTGCTTTGCAGTTTTACCCTTCAGGTCTTTGTTGTTAATCAAATCAAGCCAGATTTCTACCAAGAGCATGACAGTAGCACCATCGGCATGCAATCTGCTGAAGCTTTCTGAACAGCCTCTCATTATTTTTCCGAATTTAGTGCCTCTTTGTGAAGTTCTTCCCTCCGTAAAATGTGCACTATCATCTGATCAAAGCATTTCTTGGGCTCAGCAGCAATTGTAACATTCTTATAAGTAGTTACATAGAAATACAAAACGTCCCTTTAAAGAGATCCAGCAACTGAAGCTTCAACCCTCCTTAATCCGGGCAGCTGACACTAGGTGCAGAAACAGTTTTGAATGTCTGCAGTATTCCTGTAGGACAGACTTACTGTATTTTCCAAGATGATTTAGATAACTTTATCTTTGGAAACCTAAGGATCTGTCTCCTTTGCTTAATTTTCACTGTTACTCTGACCAAAAAAAGGAGATTCCTTATCAGGCTGTTTACATTTCTGGATAGCACRTTCAACAGCTTGAAATCACCAGTCAAACGCAGGTATTTACCTCTCACACACATGGACTGCTGAGCACCTGATAATTATCACTGAAGAGCTCCATTTTGTACAGTTTCCAAAAGGTCTAAGATTTGGATCAAGAACTGAAGATTTTCATAACTTCCCTTTCAAACAAGTTAGTCTTTCATTCACTGACTGGACTTACACTAAAACATATCCAATATATTAAAAATTTTAGCTTTTTTAAAGTGTCATATTCAATTTTATTTGTCCAGTTTCACTGCTTTTCCTGGTCTCTGCACAAGCATAAGGGACTACCTTGACCCTAAAGAGTCTCAGTGAACTTTTAAAACCGAACTTCTGTTCCAAACTGTACAAGAGAAGAAAATAAATAAATAAACAGAATCCAAGTCCTGAGACTCTGACTAAATCAAGTGGACTGTTTTCAGAGAGGGTGAAATTTTCCACACCAGCTCATGATTTTTTGAACAATATTAGTATTATTACTTCAAATATTTAGAGTCTACTAAATATTTAAGTTCTGCATGGTTAACTTCTATCAGAATGGTGCAGCTTTACTAACTCAGCAGCCTTTCAGTTCTGTTGATGTCCTACTAGTCCAATCCACTAAGATTTAAAGTAACGGATGGTTCGGCACATTATTTACATTTTCTCTTCTGTTTTTACAGAATGCTACACAAAACTACACTGCTAATGAAATAATGTTTTCTCTTAAGTATAGAAAATACACAACGCTTTATTTTAAGCTCCAGCTAGCAGTTTGTTTCTCTCTCTCTTCTACTAGCAGAAAATATAATACAGGAAAAGATTTAAATGAAAACCAGATCTCTGTGTAGTGAATTGCATATGGTTTCCATTTTCCTTAAAGCAGTGTTTCATAGACAGTCAACTGAGAAATCCCTCCCACAAATCCGGATCTGAAGTCCACTTTCTGAATTTTGTCAGCACAGGAGCTAGGAGACAATGCGTTAGGTATGAAAACATCACAGTACATCAGGGCAAATCATTCATAAAAAGTACCATTGGATCTGGCCAGTAAATCAATATATATATATAAAATATGCATACCCAAATTATGTTTGCTGTGGCTGTGCAGACCTGCATAGGGTTTCCTGTTTTCAAGCATGCTAAGTTTGTGTCCATGGCACAGAACTTATTGCATTTTATGCCTGCTCATGACACACAGATTTTTCCAGTGCTAATGATTTTATACCTACTTGACATGCTCAGTGCTATACTAACCCCAGCCAATAAATAGTACTTCTGCCAAGAAGCCTCCATAACTATTATATTCCATCAGCTTTCCTAGTTGCTTTAAGTAATTAGTTCCAAGAACTTTCTAACTTTGCTTACATAAAATGCGTCTTTTCATCCTACTCTTCATTGCCTCTATTAATGATTTTATTTTTCCTCCAGCACTCTCAGCCATTCCTGGTGACATACAAACACATGCTTCCTTCAAATCCTATGGAAAGCTCAGGAGAGCAACAAGCGCCTGGTATCCCTGGCCACTTGCAGGGGACTTTCCTGGCAGTGAAAGGACATGCTGCCATGGGTCTGACACTTTATTGGTGCCAGGAGTTTGGAATTGTTYCAATTTCCTCCTCTTGAGCAAAATTTTTTGAAAGGGAGGAACGAATGCAGAAGAACTTKGTATACCTTCCCTAATATCCTTCAAGTCCAAGTCCAAAGGGACACGTGAGAAAAACTGTGTTCTCAATAGGCATTGCTTGGTTAACACATCAGAATAAGACAAAGATCCCCCAAAACATAAGACTATCTTTGTGTTTTGCATAGTTGCAGGTGGAAAAAAAGAAAAAAAAAAAACCCCACAGGTCTAGCAAAGCACAGGAAATTGTGATGAACCAATGCCTTGAGAGAATGTGTGCACCCAAAGATCAAAGCATCTTTTAGTCAGACAGACATGGTCTTAACTTTAAAATTAGTATCTGTAAATTTATATACTACTCCTGTTGTTCAACAGAAATCACACAGCAAATTTATCTATTATAATATCTCAGTTATTTATTATGGAGGTCTAAATTTGATACATACTTGTGGACTGAGAATTCTTTGACATAAGAAGTTTTGCTGATTTTCTGTGTCCTCACAGGAAAAAAGTGAACAACATAACCTAAGAAAACATGCAGTCAGTAGAAAACTTTAATACACAAAATATATGAATGTATATTTGTGGAATTAAAAATACAGGCTCAGCAAGATATCTGTTCAGCATCACATGCTCTAAAATTCAGCAACAAATCCAGCCTATATAGCATGCCTATATAGTATGATATAGCATGCCTATATCATGCCTATATGGCATGATAGCTCAAGTTGAGGAGGATGTTTCTGAACTTAGCATCCTTAAGGGCTAGCCCAGAGTCCAGGAACTCTATGTTCTGACATGTTATTGAAAAGGTAGGCTTAAAACACCACTTTCAAATCGCAGTTTCTTCATATGAAAGTCACCTCTAATCAAGGTCAGACTTACGTGAACAAACTGTCCTATGGTTATCACTGTCCCATTACCTTTTTCCCCATTTCTTAGACTTTTAACTTCCCAAATCCAAACACCAAGCTTATTTTCAGATAATTCCCTAAACTCTACCAATTCTTTTCAGTTTACCAATAGTCAGTGCTGTGTCTACTGTCAAATATTTCATCTTCCTTCTGCCTTTCTATTTYGAGCAAAAATAAAATTCCAGTGGTCTCCACCAGATAGGTCCTCCCATAGGGAGGAGCAGTGGGAAGACCCATGACATCTCCACAGTAGTTTTCAGCCAACTCTGGTCTGTGGAGCACACAAGTGGAACCCTTTTCTTAAGTGCACRAGCACACAATGCACCTGTTTGACAGTTTGTCTTTGCTAAGGTCATTGAAAATTGTCTTTCTGGAATGCAATGCAGAAAGTTAAGCTTACAGAGGACATTTCAGCTTACAACCAGTGACTGAGTGCTGTGGACCTGACATTGTTTTCTCAYTTCCTTAATGCAACCATTAGATATGTGCACACATTTGAGGTCACAGAAAAGCTAGTATGCTTGAATGCATGGGATTTACAAGTCATAAAGAAKAATAACACAACCAAAAGTTCTACAGAAGTGTTCTAGAGGTGTACATGGAGAAGAAACTATTGGAAAATAATGCTGTGAAAACTTCTGTGGTACACAGATCTGCTAGGCAAGATTTTTCAGATGTAAAGATGCTCAACTGGATGACATAAAGGGTCATTCTACAGATCSAAAGAAAAACGTTGCCACTAGCAAAGATAGGCCTGGAATGAAACTGGAGATTGCCATGAATATAACACATAAATATGCAGTGAAGGTCACTATCAGTGAGAGATGATAAAGCACAAACTAGCACGACAACTATATGAAAGAAGAGAGGGGAAGAGTCATAAAGGATCCTCKGGGAAAAAGATGGTGCAGGAGAAAGAAGAACTTCCAGGGAGGAATGCAATATTATTATTCTTTTTTTGGGTCCTATACTGCAACAAGTTAAGCTACGCTGTGATTTTGGCCAATGACGCAGGGACGTAGAGGGAAGAAAAAACTTAAAAAAGAAAAGCCCACAATTTTTTGACCTCTGAAGAACGAAAATCAAACAGCATCAGTCTAGGTATTTGGATTTAACAAAGGACAGGCCTTTTTAAAACATTTTCATTGTAGATCTTCCTCAGTATCTCTGAGCACTCAAAACTTGTCCTTTAGCTCGGATTTAAACCTTTATGCCTAGGTACTCAAGTCTGAAGGTAGCAGTACACGATTAAATCATCATGACCTASAGACAAGTCAAACAATACTCAGCTCTTATACCTTCCCCAGGACATTGCTGACCTGACTGCTCCTTGGATTTCACTCCATCTTTGAAAATATAATGTAGAACTCAAAAAGCTATAAAAGAGAATGAATGGTGTTTTTAGGTGGCTCCACTTAAATATTTCATGGAGCTGGAGCAATGCAGCTCCACTGAGGCTCTTTGATAATCACCTCTTCTTAGAGCAMACATCTCTCAGCGCAGATGACTGATTTCTATATTTAGCCTCGGGAAAGGAACTCTATTTCACATTCAAGAACCTGACTTGTTATTGTTAAGTCTTTATCAAAAGTAAGTCAACTTAAGAAAAAAAACTACATTATGAACAGAAGTTTTGGCAAGACAAAGACGACACTTCATGCAGCAGTTAATATAAAGAGAGGTTGATAGTTCTGCCAAAGACAATAAATATTAGAAGAAATGGCTTTCAGTTTTAGACGCCCTGAGCAATATCGCTGGTGTTCATTTTAAGATCAGTTTCTATAACAGAACTCCCTTGAGAATATTCCTAAATGTGAAAAGGATGGATATTTTTGTTTTGAGATCATTCACAATGTTGGCATCGCAAATCAGATTTGAACTGAGGTGAGTTAACATTATTCTGCCACTAACTCCTTTCACTTGCATCTTTTTCTTCCTTGATCTCCTTCCCCCCTGAAAAAAAGGATTACTATCAAAAGTATTYTGGAGTAATAAATCATGTATTTGCGCTCATGTGACCAGTATTCTAGTCAAAGATCTCCAAGATCTACTCCCAGAGCCTATTATATTACTGAAACATAGAAATAGCTACAACACAAAATTTTACCAGAAAAAAAAGCAAAAGCAACAGACTGTATCTCAGTTGAGCAGAAGAATGTTYATAAAAAATACGTTTGAGGGTTTTGAGTTCTTATTAGATAAAACCATCAGTGTATACCCAATAAAATATTTCCCAACTCAAAACATTTCACATAGGATTCTCAATTCCTTGAGAACTGAGAAATTCTATAAGCTTTTCTTTTCCATCTAGGTGTTTTTTTTTTCAAACAGATATTTCTGAAAAGGAATGAAAATAATCACTGCAAATGTATCCATTATCTACGCTTGCTTTTGTTAACTGGTAAACAGCAACCTACTACATTCATTCAAATGCTTCCTTCCTCTCTACTGCCCAAATATTTGGCTTCACTGAACATTACTATCACTTGCTAGCAGAGGYGAGATCTGTGAGAGAAATAGTGATTTTACAGTGACGTGGTAACCTGGCTGAATCTTTTGAGACAGAGTCGGGGAAAAGAGCGCTTGATTCCTCTGAACATCTGGGTTTTATAAAGGAACCCCAAAGTTTACCATCAACAWGTTTCACGACTAAAACAAAGTCTGAGGAGATCACAACACTCGAGAATGAAGACAGTGTCAATTCAGGGCATATCATGCTTTTCTCCCACACTCTGAAAATTAACTTAGCTCAGCTAAATTTGCATCTCCAGTAATTGTGTGTTGTGTATGAGTAAGCAGTGACTACGGAAATGTCAAAGCTATTCCATATCCTGTTCTTTTCCTGCAGTATAACATGACAGGCAGAGAGGATACCTCATATTAGGCCATAACAAGTCAACAAAGCTGATATTTAACAGGAATCAAAACCTATATGCAAACTAAACACTGTGATTAAGCCATTACAATCACTTGTGCCATGCATAAAAGTGAAGTCGAACCATGCTAAACATATACAGGTCTCCCTAAAAAACAGTTCAGATGTTTAGTTACAGGCACTGCATAAGCTGGGGAAACTTAAGCAAGCACGAAGTTACCCATGCATGAAGACTGATGATCTGGGGTACTCTGACTATTTTCAAACATTTTCAGTCACACRTTCGTAAACGTTGACCACTGGCTCCGAAGGCAACAAAACCCCTGAACAATAAAGAACATAAAATGGCACGCGCATTAAAACAAGGGTGAAGTTAACGAGGGCTGCTAATGAGGAAAATAAAGTGGCATCAGTAGCAAATCTCCTGTCTATTCACTCCTATGCAAGGGAAGGTATCAACACCAGTCAGCTGACGTACACAYCGCAGAGGCGCTGACTTGTCCTCTGCTCACTACATATGTGGTGAGCACAGAGTCCAAAACCTAGCTGCTGGGAATTTAAGTTTTGTGGGATGCCTAGAAGAGCTGGACTGACCCCACCTCTAGTGACACTTTCTTTACATTCATATCTCTTGCACCAAATATGAGGCAAAAAAATGTGTGGAGAAGAGCAGAAAAATGGAGTAAGATAGAGAAAAGAAAAAAATAGACTGCTAATGAGTAGCCAGAAGAACAAACATATTCAAGCATCTGAGTTATGGCTGATGAAGAGGTAAAGCAGACAAGAGGGCAAGTGAAAAAAGAGAGGGTGGAAAAAGACTGGGAGCAGCAGACAGTGTTTAAAATTCATAGCTCATGTGATCACTATTTGCTTTACTCACAGGAGCTACGCCTCTGAGGGGGCTTTGGTTGGAAGGGTAGCMAGCACTGAGGGAGTCGGACAAATGTAATTTATAAAAGAACAAACCAAAACACAGTAACAAGGCTAGCCTGGCCAGAAAACAGAACAGCATTTAAAGATGCACCTATTGCCAATCATACAAACACACAGTCTTCAAACAGAGGTTTTACTAAAGGGGCTCTTTCCTCGCACTATGAAACACTGCTGGCAATTCTCATTATTTTCTCTCACGTGTATATATTCTCATATAATGTCCCAATGAAGAGGTGAAGCTCTAGGTGCAAAATGAGCAAMGCTGCACAAGCTGTTCTCATAATAATGGACACCACTACTTATAAAGATGGATCATTCCTACATGTACTGGCCTGAAGTAACAAAATTTCCAAGAGGCAAATATAAAAATACAGAGAGATACACAGAGATATAGATATATTAGCAGGTCAGACTGCAGTGGACTACTGAGAAACAGGATTGCTAGATTGTATCAGGCCATRTCCAATTATCACTGATATCAGTTGGTTAACAGAAAGGTGACAAACTCTGCAACCAAGTATCAGATCCTCTCTCCTTACCTGGAGATGCTTCCTCAAACTCTCCTCTTCCTYTCCTTGTACATATTTATCTTCCTCCTTGGATCCACAGTTCAAGCACTTCAGTTAAAAGGGAGCATAGTTTTATGATGCAACTCAAGGGGGCTTTTCTGCAAGTTGATGCTACTCCTTTGCATTTGTTCATGCTTTTTATATTTTTTCCCCTTCTCTTAAGCCCTCCGCTCACTTTTCCCTGTGGCTTTCTAAAGATCACCACCACCTTTCCTAGCCTTGACTAAGCTAATCACCATCCATAAGCTCTATTCAGTGCATTTTTAGAAATAGCTAACTTTGGTTACAAAGTCTAATATAGGGATAGTCTCACATGACTTTTCCCAAAGACAAAAATCATAGCTTGTTCCTACTGTTCCATGTGCCCTATGTCTAYCAGCTTCCAACTTTCTTAGCTCAGGATTCAGCTTCTTGAGAGCAGAAAGAGGTTAACTTTTACTGCTGGACATGCAAAAAAACCCAGCTACGACAGACGTGATTTTCTGTCGCAGAATGATTTTAAGAAAAACTGTGTTCAATTGTCTGCTGTTACTTCAATTCATTTATCAGCAGCAGACGTTCAACTCACTATTCTGTAGTTCTTGGATCTTATCTAGAGGTTTTGAAAAATACAGATAAAAAAAATTACAGTTATAGAAACATTTCCTACAACAACCATGTTTTTCATGTAAAAATGCACATGAGCAGCAATTCAGCTGCTTCACTAGTTTGACTACAACCTAGAATACTTAATCAAAAAAAGAGGTACATAGATTCCCTTCTAGTTACACACTTCAAGACTGTTTCAATGATACTGGTCCTATTCAATTCGAATTTATGACATGCAGCAATAAAAGAATAAGCAGAAATACGGCAATTTTCTTTTTCATAGTAATCCTGTAGGTTAAAGAAGGGGCAAAGTTGTGCTTTTCAAAACCCTTAGTTTCCTTCAAATTAAAAAAAAGTACATTTCAGTCTCATGAAAAATAATTTTATCATTTGGCAGACCTCAGAGGTATGGCAGGTTTGTCATCCTGCTGACAATTTCATTAAAAAATTAAAGTTTATTACCTGCAGAAAGCAATTAAGATAGGCTCTGGGTAGCAATTTATTATTGACATAAGCACTCTCATTTTGAATCAAGATTACTGAAACCATGAATATGAACTGCCATTTAAAAAACTACAACTTAATGAAAATGTCAGAAGTTTATCAATTTTTTTCCAAAGCACTTCATGGGAAGATTTCAAACATTGCAAGTATAGCATGAGCTGTGTTGTCAGAAGGAACAGAGATACTGATTTCTTTTGGGGACTACTCTATTCCAAAATGACATCAAGTGAAAAAGGGAGGTCTACAGGTCTAAACCTGACATACAAAATTCATTAATCAGCCCTTCGGAGGGGACAAGAAAGATGCATATAGGACCAAATAGCTTTGAACCATATTAGAAGATCCTTCCAGCACAGATTTGGCAACTTTCTGGGTAGACAGAACAACCCCCAAACCCTTTTCATACCGTCCATTCCTGTAGAGCTCTGCTTTTGGCAGGAAACAAGTTTAGAGGGACAGACTTTCCAGGCTGCACTGTGGTGAGCTGCTCTGGTTCTGCTTAACCATCTCGGGCAGAATTCACAGACTAACGCTGATGCAGTCGGCAGCAACGTTCGAAACTTCACCTCCCTCAGCCCCTAAGCCTATTTGGATGAGTAAAGCATCCAAACCCCTGGTTTGATTCAGGATGTTTGCAATCTAAACTGCAGAGAGTGAAAAGTCAGCTTAGCTTCTCTTCAGCGGATGGGAAAAGAGGATTCCTCAAAAACTGCATTTTCTGGACAACGTATCAATATCCTGCACTGGTGGTACATGCAGCAATTCATCTCTATTGATTCCTCACTGGGGAAAATCTGATCCTCTAAAGGGTCCTACTCAAAAACCTCTCACTGCTCAGTGCTCACCTCTGCGTGAGCAAGAAGCCCTCCTGTCCGTCCGTGCTGTGCCCTGCTTTCTCAGCCTTATCTCTGAAAGCTTTTACCCGCCTGTTTACTTTCTTTTACACATTTATACGGTGTTACTGCTCCCAAGAGCAGGACGCACTCTGTATATTAAACATCTCTGGATAGCTTCTTCAAGCCTCTATCTTCGCTACTCAAAAATTCCACCGATGCTTGGATACAGGCTAGTCTGTTGCAATTAAGTCAGCAGAATTGGATGCACCATCCAACCAGTCGTGGTGCTTGGTCTGCCACCACCACAGAGTGCACCAATAGCCACTACTCTTTTCATTGATCTCTGACTCCGAATCCAACCTGCCTGCCTTCTAAATTTACTGTTTTCATCCTCCTTGAAGTTAAAAGAATTTTGCATGCTGCTCTGTATGTGCCTCTTGGACTGATGGCTCTTGGAGGACCCTCCATCACCCAGGAAAAACGGTGCCATGCGGATGTTATTTAGGACACCAGAGCTCGCTCGCTCAGCTTGTTTCAGAAGCCGTCCAGGAACCTACAGGGCATAYACCTTTTGGGATAAACTCTCATTGCTGACTTTTGCCTCATATCGACCAGGCTTCTACGCAGGATATAAATAAATAAGAAGTGCGCAGCAAAAATTCTGTATGTGCATTTTTCAAACCTAATTCATATCACCTGGAGTTTTTACTTCAGAAAAGTATACTACTGAACACTCAAGAAGGAGAGCTCCTTTATTTTAGAACAAAGGTTAAGGCAGATTTTAAAAAGAAAAAGGAAAAAGGCGAGCACACTTGGAATCAGCAGGCACAAGTAACAGAGAGAAAGAAAGTCTGCAGGAGAACAAGGATAGATGCCTGTGGGGACAATATCTTAAAATCTACGGTAAAGTCATACTTGGCAAAATTCAATAGATCTGGTAAACATCAAAGATAAAATTTAGCAGGATAATTCCATCAAGCACCATTAAAAGAAAAATGGGACCAGCAGGGTTACCAGTGAAAAACAATGCCAGGCCTAATAGCACTGATCTACCAGAAGCAATTTATTATGACACCAGAAATAGCTATTTTCACAGTGGATGCTTGAAATGAAAACTTTAAAGCTTCTTTAAGTCTTGAGCTATAGCAAAGTATTCAGCCAGCCAGCCAAAATAGCTGAAGGGAAATAGGAAGGCCACATGTGGAACTAATTACTCATGTAGAGGCTATGACAAAGAACATTTCTCCAGACTTTTCATGGGGGCTTCACTTTCAGGAAGTAACTCTAATTACTGTTCAAGTCGCGGCAGCCTGCATGCCGCTGACAGTTCCAAGAAAAAATGAACCTATTTGCCCTTTTCTTAGTCTGAAACGCCAAAATATAAAAGCACAACTGCAGTCATTACAAAGAACCAAAATAAGCTCCGTTTTATTGCATTCGCTTCTCGAGCGCAAATCTTTTCGTAAACTCATTTTTTCAGGCTCTGCAACGCAGCAAATTCTGCGTCTCCATTAACTCGCTCCTCCGTTGGCTGCGGCGAAACTGTACATCTCGACTTTTTACAGCTTTTCCATACTGGGGCCCACTTCCTGCCCAGTTGAAGAAAAAAATCTGGCCTGAAGATGAAATGACTGCTTAACATTACACTAAAACATCTGGTACCATTTTATACACAGACCCATGTCTGAGAGCAGGCAATTCTAGCGGTCTCACCAGCGGCACAGTGCATACCCAAACCTCCCTAGGGTGACATCATCCCATATATGGACTCTCAGGCCCAGCCCTCCCCCTTTTCCTGGTCCTAAATTCATTGCCAGATCCCCAGTCTGCTGCAAATGTGCCACGTCAAGACTGGAAATCACAGCACTTCAGTGTGGTTCAGTGAGTGCTGCAGAGTGTGAGGGAGAGCCGAGCACAACCCGTGATGCAGGAAGGCAGTTTTTTTTTTTTTTTTTTTTTTTAAGACTAAAAGAGGATTTAAAATAAATAAATAGAAGCGTCCGGAGATCCTGCTCCGTCGCCCCAGTGTTCAGACTACCTGTTCAGGACAATGCTGTTGTACAGTAGTCTGCACATTGGTTAGACTGGGCAAGGGAAAGCAGCGAGATGGACTATTGGGGACGCCAAGTTGCCATGGCCAAGGAGAAGAAACTTATCGCTCCTTTCAGATCTCATATGCAGTATTTTTCTTCGCAGGTTTTGCACACTAGGGAATAAGAAACGCTAAAGGGACACTGTGAAAAAGGAGGACTTCCGAATAATGCGGGGAAGACATTCTGGTAAGGCCTACTTGGGAAGAACACCTGGCCTATGACCTGGCGAACCTAGGTGACTCCCCCTCCCCCCTTCCTCCAGTCATCACTGCAAGAAAGATGGAGCTCTCATGATTTACTAACGCGCGTGCAAGGAGCGGGGAGGTAGATTGCCTAGAGAAGTGTGCAAGAGCATAGCTAAAGTCCACCAGGTCCTTGCCTTTTGTCCTTTTTTTCTCTCTCTCTCTCTTAATTTAAAATAAAGCTTATTTTTCCCCTCCAAAAAATAAGGTAAATTTTATAATTTTTAATTATAGCAACCGTATAAATATATATATTTTTAAATGCAGAATAAAAGCTTGATAGAAATATGCATACTAAATAGCTCCTGATATAAACTATGCTCTGAATCAATTTTAAAAAAATTATTTTCTCTTGAAATAATAAAATTATAGAACAGAATGCATGAATACCAATTTTAAGTATTGCGAAATATATCGTCTCACCAGTGGGGGAATTGTACTTTGATTTTATATGCAGCTGAAACTTCCCTCCGAATAACCTATGCTATATAGCATAGGTTATTGTATAGAGAGGAAAGTCACAGGGAAGACACGGCTACTACTCCATGCTAAGCTGCTGCTACATAGAATACAGAATCTTTGATCGTCAGGAAAAAAATATCCTTGAAAGATGAGATGGAGAAAACAATAGACGAATAAAACAGAACTAACAGTTTTCCATCTCAGGACTTGGCTAACAGGGATCAGCACCAATAGATTGTTACCGCTCGCAGGTATAGTTTGTGTTGCTGATATTTCTTCTAACGTTCAAAATGATAAGTTACTTTGTCCTGAATCCCACTGATAAAAATGGAATTTGTAAACGAATGCAGAAGTTTGCTTTGGTGAGTTTCCAGCTGTCTTGGTAGGGGAAAAAAACCCTCAGGCTGAATGAAATCCCCACGGAGAGAATAATACARAAAGTCTGGGTTGCAATTTGATACCAGCTGAACTCCAGAGTCAGCTCCCCTAAAGTTAACACTAGTAACAATCTACTGCAACTGGGAGGAGAAAAAAAACAATTCCTTCTATATGGTGCTCATTATTGCTAGGAAAGCTTTCAATAGCTGTACTATCAACAAAAATAAGTATTATTATAATAATCAATTTGGTGGAATGCATGTTATATTTTAAAGCGTCCTGATGCTGTGCAATTTTTAAAAATATGCATATTATTATTACCTTCCTCACTGCTCCTTCAAAGATCAATAAAAGTCCAAATGAAAAGAGATGGCCATCTAGTATCAGTGCAAGAGTGCCTATACTGGCTGTCTTAAAGTCTGCGAAGCAAGAACTAGCATGTCATTTCCCCAACGCTCCCATCAAAGCTCGTGTATTTTGACTAAAAGATTTCTATTTTACATATAATGCTCTCGTCCGTTACTTCAAAAAATACCTGTAGATTTATATTCCTTTTTATTAGTTCTTTACAGTATGTGAAGGAATTTTCATTCGCCTCCTAATTTAAAGATGCAGTATGCAATTATTTATAAAAAAAAACTGAAGAGACAGGAAGAAATCAAAGGGGTGAAACAAAATCAAGATTTGCATTTATATTTTTCCACCTTGCTTTTAATACAAATCTTTTTTAGGCATAGGAGACCTGGGAAATTTTATGACATAGATTTTGTTTAAGCAGGAGAAAGTAGTTTTCAAGTTCTGTTCGGAAACATGCTCAGTTATGCTTTCAAGGGACATACGGATGTGGACAAATATTTTTTTTTCTACACAGTGCTTATTTTTGTAGTCACTGTTACCTTTTTCTTAATTTCTAGATACAAATTTTAAATAAATATGTTTATGCACTGAATAATAAGCTTTTTAATGAAAATATTATTAAATTAAAGCCTGTGTCAGCTTCTGTTAAATAGAAAAGGACAACAAATACATGTGCAACTAGTGTTTCTCTTATCTCTAGTCCAGTATTTGCATTAATCTTTATTTTAAATGACCTTTCCGTATTTAGGAAGTGATTCCCCTCCCATACACCCATGACTCCTCAAAGTTACATTTTTAGACTGTAAAGCTGCGATCTAGGAGGCCCCCTTGGCAGGAGGATTGGAAAAAGGGAGGGAGATTGCAGCGCGGGGAGAAGTCGATACAGAAAGAAAGCCTGTATTGTTAGGAATGAATAAGGAAGTATCTACTCAGCTCAGTAATCAAAACATTTTCAAAGCAAATTAAGCAACTGCATGATCCTTGAAACAGAGCTGTTTCAGCTGAAAAAAAGAATAGTTTAATAGAATAATAATCCTATAGAAGAAAAGACTTTTCTAGTTATAAAGCGGAGGTTTTAAATATGCATGCCAACAAACACATAAGATAGTTGTATACAAATTTTTCAAGACTAAAAAATAAAGACATTACACATTGCAGCAGCTGAAAATTATTAGCAGGATCCAATACATACTCACTCTCGGACAGAGTGCCAAGTAACCAGCATTGCACCGATGCTTAAACCCGCTCTATGAACTAAATGATACAGTTCCTGTTATTATAGAATGAACAACAGGAAAAGCAAATTAAAACTAGCACGACCATTTAAACAGGTCAGCATTTCAATGCAATGGATTCTTTCTTTTGTCTTTAAAGAGTGTGATTTAGTACAACCAACACAATTAAATAAGAAAGAGAAAGAAAAAAGTCTAAAAACTTTTTCTATATAATTTCCAATGTGAAAAAAAAAAAAGGAAAGAAGAGCAGGGGGAGTCACTTAACTATAGAGAAGTACAGATCAAAATATTACTCAAATGACAAAAATATATACTTATTTTAAAAAAGTCACTTGTCAATTTCCAGGCTTGTTGTTATGATGTATGTTGCCTTTTGCTGTTTGCCGGGTCTGTATTTTCAGACAGTTACTTCTGTCCTTTCTCTACTCTTTGCCCGCCTTGCTCCTTACAGCCTGTACTATCACCGTGCGCGCGTGCACACATTTCTGCAGACCACCCAAGTAACATTGCTATGTGGAAAATTCTATAAGCAAAATAGCTAAATACTTGCAAAAAATCCAAACCTTTAAGTAAAGTGTTAAAAGATTAGGCTCTTTAAATCAAAATCATTTATACCAAATGAAAAATAAAAAATATTTTCCAAAAATTGTTTTTTTATTTTATATTCCATTATTACTTATTCTTAGTTGCAAAAATCTACGCTTCATGAACTGTCCTTAAAAAAAACCCAAAACCCTAACACCAGAGTTAAGAATGAAATTCTTATGAATAATGCTACTCTGCTTTTGTGCTGCATTTTATGCTGCATTACAAAGTAGTATGTAAAAAATAAAATAACAACCGCCTCTTAAACAGAGTCAAAATTCCAGTTGGAGACATTTTAGTTCTCAAGGCAATTACCAAACTATCTAGAATTACAGGCTGATCCTTAACATATCTTCCTGCATGTAGAATATTTGTAATCCTGATATTTTTCTTTGTTCCCAGTACACTGAAGTATTTTTATTCACTTAATGAATGAACTAGATAGAACACATGCAAATGTTAGGCCCTTTTTAAGCAACTGGGTTAAGGTTCGATTTAAAAAACTAATATTCCTTTCAAAACAAAAGCATCAAATGCTGATAGCTATCCAGCCACTAGTAGTACTCAATTAATTAATTAAAGGCAAAATAAATCCGTCTCAGCTCAAGATTAAAAGCCTTTTGCTGTTTCTCTGACTAATCCTCCTTGTATACAGTTATTAGAAAGAACATACAATCTTTCACTTTTTGTCCCAGCACCAGTTCCCAGATAATTATTAATAGAAAGTCTATTAATTAAAATGCACACTTCTGTTTTTCTAGGCTTTTCATTCTCTAAGTTCTAGTTATTTCCACTGTACAACTCTTCTGCTATTTCAAAAAGCACCCATAATATGGAAACTTAGACCTAATTCTCTCCCCTGTTAAAGATCACTAATTAACTATCTATAAATCAAGCAAAATTTTTATATTTGTTTTAAAAGCATTTCTGATTTTTTTTTAAAAAAAAAACTCCTAGTCTGCAAGGCGGGTAGAAGGATCCTTAAGGAAGGATCCTTAAAGGATCCTTAAAGGATTCAATTAAAGTTTTACTTAGAACTATAAATATGCAAAAACAAGTTAAACATATAATAAAGTCAAAGCAAGCATATTTAATGGCTTGGAATAAATATATCATATCTGAAATTAGCTAGCTATATTTCATCCTTGATTAACTTTGTAAGATATCCTATTCTATCCTTTATGCATATAGCTGATCTACTTAAATCATATACCTTTTTCATATTTTTCTTCAAGGCAAGAGAATGAGTAGTACCAGAACACTGGAATAATGAAGTATTAATTTACTGTTAGACTAGGGCAATTTTAGTACAGTGTAAATTATTACACTGTTATTCTGTGCAGGATGTTTGGGGAAGCATGCATCTGAAAATCCTAGCTTGTGGCTTACCTTCGGTGGCACTAGTGAGCAGCAGTGATTTAAGAATAAAACAATTGCTTCATCTGTGTAAAAACTCATACAGCTACTTTTTCCTTTTAAAACTTGCAATATATTTATGCCTTTTATGATTAATAATACCTCAAAAATGCAATTTTAAAAGTATATCACATTTACTGTATATATGTTATACACAGGGAAGATTGGCAAAGTAATATACTTGTGGAAATGATGCCATTTGATTTATAGCACAGTCTACATTTAACAGAAAGACTTACTGAAGCTCAGTAAAGCTATCTGCTTATGAAGTGTGGATTTCAGGAGAAAAGTAAATGTAAAGAATATGCTAAAGTTGCATATATTTAAATAATATGCTGGCTGCTAGAATGCAACCAGCTTTCTGTACAGGCTATTTCCATTAGCTGGGTTACTGTACCAGCAGTTGTCTCCATCTCTACAGAAAGTTTCTTTTATTTTTAACATGCAAGATTATTGTACTTATCTGCTCCTAGAAAATATGCACTGTATAAACATATTCTTTATCTTGAACTGCAGTATTTCTGTGCTTCCACGAAGAGTAAAAACATCTGGCTATATTACTATACTCGGCGCTAGTACAAAATGCAGGGCAAACTCCTGTATGAGCTGCACCTAAAATAAACCACAGTTTCAACCCTTTTTGGTTTTTTTTCCTATTTCTATTATTATTATTATTACTTTACAAATGTTTGCTTTCTCTTCAATTCATGTCGACACAATGTTAACTAATGTAGTGAATTGCTTTTCCTTTTCTGAATAAAATCAAATTATGTTCTTGTTCGACAGCTCCCAATGTTTTAAAGTGTAATTCTGTGATGTGTGTTCCCCACCTCCCCACCAAGGCCCCCCAAACTGGAATGGCACAAACTGATTCACGCCAGCGGTGATGGCTCCAAGGGAGTGGCTGGACGGAGTTGTCATGTGTCTGCCTGTCTACACTTGCTGTGCAGAACATCCTCTCACCTGTACAGCAGGCACAGACAGGCAGTCACATGACAACCCAGCCTGAGTGACAGCCAGCCAGTGGGAAACAGCTCTGACACCAGAGCATCTTCACCAAGAGCTACAGCCAGGAGTCACTCTGGATCTCAGACTGTCGGCCAGTAACCAAGTCGTGTGTTGCAACCCACCTAGTCAAGCGAGCAGTGCCTATAAAATCCAATAAAACCCACTGATGAAATTTTTACTGTGCTTCCTATAGTACTCTGTTCCTAGTTGTTCTGATTAACTCACTAACCATAAGTTTTATTTACATGCAGCTTTGTGGCACCATTACAAATGGGAGGACAAAACATTTCTCACTTGTTTCTTGAGCAACTTCCTTTTATAGATTATGGCCAGTGTTAATAAATAAATAAATAAATAAACAAATAAGACACTAATATTCCTGTTAGCCACAGAAGCCCAGAGCAGCTCAGTACGGCTGGTTAATCCTACACACAGGCAGATCGTTAGACCTTAGAGCAATTTCTCGACTTTCCACCATCTCACCTGCCCCCTGTTTGCATTCCTTCATTCCAGAACACAAAATCTTACAATTAGGAGTACAGCATGAATTACAAGCTGCATCTGTCACTGGATGCTAGACTTTACTACTGAAACAAAATGGAAATACTTCATCTGGGAACAACAATAACTGGGATTTTTCGAAAAAACGTAGATTTCTTATTTTAAAACTTCGTCTCCTAGACCCCAGCTCAGCATTCTCTGCACACCAGGAATGCCAGGGAAACCTTGGGCTGCTTTAGATTTATAAAGAAACAAGACCACATTCTCCGATTCGGAGAAACGCCACACAGCTTTACAAACGCTACCTTTTGTTTACAGTGAAGTGTTTACAGTTTGATTCCCAAACTAGAATGATGTTCCTCATTTTCAAAGGTCACTTTATTTGAACACAGCAGCTGCTAACACACAAACTTCTAACTTGCAGTTTAACTCTCAGATGCACAAACCTTAGCACAAAATTTCGTAGTTTGTCACACTTATTAAAGTGATAACAACCGAGACCTACGGATGCTCATCTTTAATTTCTTTTGCTAGCATGTCTCATAGTACTGTAGCTAGTATGACATGAAACACTCTACTACAGAAAATTGTATTTGCAAGCTGAATGAATACACTAATTTTGCACTTACAACAGTCTCAGAGCTGTATATGTTATTACTCATGTTTATTTTTAAGCATGGTGAAAAAGCACAAAGACATAGTACTAGTCACGCATCAAGATTATGAACACAAGCAGCTATTTCAGGTTCAGAAACCAATTCAGATTCGTATTCACATATCTGAAAATATAACTGCTTTACCCAGACTAATCAAGCATCAGTTTGATATTTCCACAATTACAATACCAGTAAGTGTTCTTAGCTGCTCATTCCCTTCTCATCAATAAAATACTGTTGTATGTTTGAGCAACAATAAAATCATGCCAATAAGGAGCAGAAGAAATTATTTAAGATCTGAAACCATACAACAAATTTTGAATTCTTTTGCCAAAATAACTTGCTGCAGAATGCATTCCTCTGCGATTTCTTCACTATAAAAGCCATAACTCACAAGTAAAGGAAATAATTCACATCCTTCAGAAGGCACTAAGCCAGCACCAACTCGCATTCATGGAGTGATTTACATCTCCAAGTAAGTTCCAGACTTCCTGAGATGGGTCCAGCTCACCCCAGAGTGGGTACACGGCTGTAGGGGCCCTAGTAAACGCAGTCACTTCATGTGCTGCATTGTGGAAGGAGCTCGGGGGTCCACAAGGAGCTACAGAAGCCCTTAGGGCAAGGGGGGAATAAACTCATCAATGCAGCTAGCCAGTGACCAACGACAGTAAAGGTTCATCACCACATCCATCACCGAAGACTATGGTATCTCACCAGGGCAGATGTACCACACAGTACAGCCACTTCAGTAATCAGCTGGGAATGGGACGTGACAAGTACCAAACCCAGCTGAAAGCAAGGAGAACATTTTAAGGAAATGCAACAAAACACAATTTTACCCAAACTGGAATTCAGCCAGGAGACCAAACATCTGCTTCTTGAGTTCAGAAGCAGGTAGTTCATTTCTGAAACAAGTCACTAATCTTTTGATAGCCCTAATGACCCAGCTGTGCCTATAATCCTTTTCAGAAAGGCATCTCAAACCGATGTTATTAAAACACAGTTAATACATATAAACATACATCTCAACACAAAGTTTCGTGAATGCTTTCTCAGTCCAGAGGAGAAAAAAGAATCAAACTACATAGCAAATCTGGACTGGAAGAGAAACTTTTCCACCAGCAAAACACGGAACACTACTGGGCTGCTACCTCCTCTCCCCACTGTAGTATGTTCCCGGGCAATCTCCCTTATGAGCCTCAATGTACTAAATGGTATTTTCATGACCATCAGAACTGACTGCTTCGCACTTAAGGCACTTTTTTTTTTTTTTTTCCCTCATATTTCAACCACCCCCACCTGCCGAGTTCAAAACTGCCAGGGAAAATCACAGAGGCATTTTTAAGTCCTTCAGATGAAACACAGCAAGAGGTGTTCATTTCAATGTATCAGCTATATTTACTTATATTTTTGGTTATGTGTACTTCATGTAAGAAAACAAGTCTACCATGAATTATCATAGCTTATCAGAAAAATAACAGTTGGCTTTAAAATTTCATAAACCTTCACAGTTCAGGCTGTCATTTTTTTTTTTTTTTTGTGATATATGATTTTTTGAATATAAAACTTAACACTTGGTTCCCTCCCTTTGACATACGTTTTCCTGTTACAGTAAAAATATTCATGTCCCTTTGAACACATAACAAAAAAGAAAAAAAATGTAGTGCACGACTTTTACCCCATGGCTACAGAAAATTCCTAAAGGAAAATGCTAACTGTCTAAAAGAATATGAACTGTCTGCACAGTCCCCATTAGCTAAATCTTTGTTTTGTATTTCATACTTTATTACTAAAATAACCTGGAAAAATTGTGATATTTTAGACTGTCAAAAAGTGTCTCTTTATCTGTGCCCCTTCAATTCAACATTTGGTTGAAGTACTAACTCTTTTGCTGAAAATATTTGATTAAAATCTGAAAATGAAAGGAAAATAATCTGCAATGTTTTTCCTACTTTGAAAGCTCAATTTGTGAAAACGAAAAGGCATCTTAAAAAAAATCCATGATAAGTGCACCAAATAATCCCATTTTATTCTTCAAAAATTAAGAGTAGGACTGCTGTTGAATTTGAGGCAGAGGAGAACATTGCTAATATTTTTGAAAGAAAATCACTGAGCAGAACAGACCAGTAAAAACAAAAAACAAACAAACAAAAGATTCCCAAAGGTGTCTAAGAATATATTCAATGAACTGAGGAACCTGGATGCCCAGTTTGTTATAGAACTTATTTCTCACCCAGATATTTGTGATTAGCAGCCATATTGCTTACCAAAGGGCATTTATGGGACAGCTAGCAGCAAATCTGAAATCCATATTGAGCTGACTGCAGCATTTTGCAGTCATGCATCTCAACTTTGCAGAAGATGAAGCAGGAAAACAACTGTTATCATTAAATCAGTGGCTGTAGTAGCTCATAGCAGTAACTTTGCCTAGACAATTTACGGCCAGCTTACGGATGATCCAAGAGAAGTCCAAACAGGCACAGAACAATAACCAGAACATTCTAAAAAAAAAAAAAAAAAAAAAAAATTTTTTTTTCCCCCTCCTCCTCTCTCCAGTCCTATGTGTGAAACCACAGGAAGGGAGGAAAAAGAAAAAGAAAAAAAAAAACACCCAAACCCAAACCCTACACACCCTGTATTTATGTTTCCAACATTTCTACAGACGTCTCAGAGGGTCAGTATCTCCATGAAACAAAAATAGAAAGTTGCAGAAATCTTAAAACGTTCTTTCTCTCCAGGTCTATGCAAGCTGATTTAGTATTTCAACTTAATATTAGGACTGAATAAATACTGTACGCCCAAGTTCTTCATTCCTTACCTCATCATCTTTATACCAGGACAAGCTTTCTGCAGTCAGAACAAACCAGTATTCCTTGGATCCTCCTTTCATGATTCCAATATTGTTGATGGTCAGCCAGCCTTTCCGGATGACCTGTGCAGAGGTGCAGTCAAGCACAAGTTCAGTTCTTTATTCATTTAACACTGTTCAACTAATAAATTCATTCTCTCACATAAAGAATTGCTATGTAAAATAAGAGGTGGTACATTTTCTTCACTCCCCGGTAAGCTCAAAACAGTTTTTATCAGTTCCAGTCATTGAAGAAAAATGTAACATACAACAAAAACAATGTTTTCAGACAAGAGAGAGATTGGATGGAGAGAAGCTTAAGGATGACCATGTTGTATTTACAGGAAATATACATGAACAGAAGATAATGTAACATTGAGGATATCTATTTGTTGTAAAATAACACACTGCAAAAGCCCATACGATACTACACATGAATAATCCTACTGTTCTAGTCCAATCACTAGGGTCAGTTGTAATGCTGAGTACTCAGGACAGCACCTCACAGGTAAGCAAATGACCTCCGGCATGCATAAGATGCCAAGAGAAAGCACTGAATCAGCTCAAAAAAGAGAGAAATCTAAAACAGAGGACTCATAAGACGGAATGCAGAAAAAGAAAAAAAGAAGAGTATTTTGTGGGGAAAAAAAATAAGTAAAGTAGATCTTGGAGAAAATAGATATTACAAGATGAATAACTCCAGTATCAGTAGAAGATAGAGAAAAAAAAACCCATGGGAAAGGTGTAGATTGTTACAGGAGAGAGGTTACTCAACTCCATGCACAGGTGGACAGAGGTGGGCCTCTGTTGGGCCTCCACCACAGTTGCATGATAAATGCACAATCATTGACTGCAAGAGTCCTGTATTTAATTAGGTCACATAATCACTGAGACTAAGTGCCCTGTCCTGCCACCCCACTGAGGTGCAACGAAGATCCAGAGTCTCTGCTCTCACAGCGAAGCTCTCCACCACATTAGCTGCATACACCACTTTTGCCCAAGGCAAAGATAATGGACAGCCAGTCCACACTGTAATCCTCAACTCATTTCTTCTGCTATTTCACCAATCCTTCCCTTGAGAAAAAAAAGGATATTTGCACACTTGCACAGCAGGAGAACAGTTTTGGATATTGGTAATCTCTAAAAACCTTCTGGCTGCTTCACAATCAGCAAGCTCGGCCTAGACTGGTTCAGTACAGGTATCTGCAAGGGGCTATTAGGTTACACGAAACCCTTAGAATAGATGTTGGAGGCTAGGACACTATTCTCAGCATTTAACTCTAGACTCTCGGTTTGCTATTTTTAAAAAAAAAAAAAAAAAAAAAAAAAGGAAGAGACACACTGCTAAGCATTTACACTCACCTGCCATAATAGACTTTTGGTCCAGCAGATGGAAGTGCTCCTGTGCCATGTTCTGTTCTAACCATCTCAGACCAAATCCAACCAATAAGCACTAGTGAGTGCTTGGAACACTGTTCATGTGTACCAACCGCCCATTAAATCCTTGTTTTTCAACTTTATTTTACACTGACGGTCGTATGTCCCGTGGCCTTCAGGTAATTCCTACTCATTAAGTTGTAAAACCAAACTAATTTCATTCTGGTTCTGCACACAACTACATGAATACAGCCCTGTGTGTGGAAGCAATTCCAGGGAAAATCCAGGAAGGTAAGGTTTTCCTACCACTTTAACCTAGCTTCAAGGTGAGCTATGCTTTAAAAGCTGGCTCTGTGCAACTCCAGCATTTCAAACAATCTCACAGCAAACATGCAAAGATGGACCGTTGGACCATGCTGTCTACAGGGTAAAATGCTGTGTGCTTCACAGAAAGCACTACACATACAAGAAGCAAAAGCAGCCAGACCAACACAATATAGAAAACTGGTTTGGATGCAGATCTTAGACAGAGAAAAGATTTAAATTAAGACAGAGTTCAGAGCGAGGATAAACCGGTGGGTTCTACAAGCAAACCAAGGAAAAATACCTGAAAAGCAGGTTCAAAAATCCTTATAGGTCATAAGTAATTTAAATGGTAAGGGAAGTAGTTAACTATGTGTATCCCATTCAGTGCTTTCCCTCATCATTAGCATAGGCTTTTCAGAAGGTTTTTACAGTCAGTTTTCCTCAGTTCCACAAAGAATGCATTTGCAGCAGTGGTCTCAGTGCAGATCAAGTTAATGTTTTAAGATCTAAACTATACAAGCCCATCAAACAGTAATGATGTTTTTAATCTTTCCATTCTAATGTACAACTACCTCAGTTACTTGGTTCCTAAAAACTATTTTGCTCCTGTCTGACGGACATTGTTCGATAGACGCGTAACCATCACCGAGTGTGCAGAGAAATGGGCTGATTTGGTAATATAAACATTGGTCACTCTGTCGTGTAGAAAAAGGAATTTGCCAGCTGTTTCCTCAAAAATCCTGTGTGCTGGGGATTAGATCCAGCTGTCATTCCCATACCACACTGAATCAAGAGCAGGACACCAACTAACAGCAGTATCTCAAATTCATGCATGTGGATTTCATGTGCAAATTTCTACATTTGCTTACCTACACTCCTCTGGGAAAAGGGGGAACATCAAGTTCTCTAAAATATTCTAAACACAAGAGATCACAGTCAGCCAGAATATTTGGAAACCATTCCATGCAATATCACAGAAGAGGGAGAAAGGAAAAAAAAACCCACTAGGTGTGCTGTAATAGCCAAAGAGTAACCTCGGAGCCTGGTGTTCTTTTCACTGGAACGTTCAAGTTCCCCAGGCATGTTGTCCCTAGCGAACACAGTGCACCACCACTTTGGAACCACTCAACGTCCATATTGGGATAGGAGGAGAGGGCAGTCTCAGATCAAGGTGTACATTTCAAACAACGTGAACTCAAGCAACAATTTTACTTCCAATTACACTATAGATTCAAGTCAATTTCCTCTTTAAAAATAAATAGATCAAACTATAACTTTCAGTGCTTCCACAGGCAACAAGCAGCGTGTTTCTAAAGGGTCTTTTGAATTTCATTACTCTTTTTAACTTCTATGTTAGTGATGCCTTAAGTTACTAAGCATAGAAACGGAAGTAATTTCTCTCTTTACTGTTTTCACTAGTTCATTTGGTTGATTTGGATTTCAGAGATTCATTTAAATATTTTCTAGATGTCACCAATTTGTCAACAAATGTGACAATTCTAAATGTCTATTTCTAAATGTCACCCTACACAAACCGGATATTAATGACATGAATTATGAACGTCAGGAAGGTGAAAAAAACATAAGCATTGCCAGAAGCTAGTGAAGACAATATTCCGGCCGGTAGTTGGACTCCATGTACAGGACGAACAAGAGATGACAGAGTTCCTTCCTTTGGGGTCCTGATATCTAATCTGGGTGTCTGAAAAAAAATGAAGCTTAGAGGGTATGAATGCACAGGAACAAGCCAAAAGGCAGGCATTTTCTGACAGTTCAACTGCACACACATAAAATCTGTTCTTCTGATTGTCTATCATTTCACGGATAAACAGGAAAGCAGGATTTCACAAACTAAGTACATTTTATACATTGCTTATTCCGTTACATCAATTTAGATGTTTATGAAAGAAATTAGAAATAAGTGTTTCATTTCTTTAATGGTAATATCCAAAAGATGATCTAAAGAATGGTAAGTGAAATAAGGTGGCTGGGCAGACAGGGAAACATAAGTGAGAAAATTATGAACCTGGTTACTTCAATAACAACAACTTGCATTTTGTTGAATTAATGTAATTTTGTAGAATTATGTTAAATAATCCCAATGAAATAACGTTCACAACTGCCAACACTACACTGCTTTATCATCTAATAGTTGTGATACAACATGTTGTACAACACATTGCCATAAACGATAAGCCCACTGAGGGAATAAAAAAAATTGCAAAATTACTATGAGAGCCATTCTTACTAGTTCTTCAGGTTCAAATATTAAGATTCTCACTCACACTACAGAGGACAAAAGAAATAATATGTTGGAAGGAAATCTAATAGTCTTTCAAAATAATTTGTTCCAGGTCAGATCATAACCTTAGCAGATTAATCAACTTGTTTGTGCTCAGCATCTAAACGGAGCTTCTTGAAATGACAATACTTCCTTGAAGTCACTGCAAAACACATTGCATAATTCAAAACAAACAACAGTGGCTTCAAACCTGAAGACACCTCTACTTTAAAGGAAAATTCTTGCTTTAGTGAAAAATGTAATCAGTAGTGAGAAACAGATTTATCCTTCCAAATGTAGTTAAAGAACTGTTGAAGTGAATAAGTCAATCACAAAGGAACGACAACCTAAAAATAAGTATAACTAAAATCAAGTACATACAGGACTATTTCTATGATACTGATAAGGTGAAAATACAAGACCATATTTCATGCAAGATCAGTTCAAAACATAGCATCATGCTGTTGTCAATCTGCACCACCTCTAGAATCTTTCACAGAAACACTGGTCTTTCTTAACAGAAGAGCCATGCCGTGTCTTTACACGACCACCTCCCCAACTCTGACGCAAGCTTCCATTTTCACCAACTTGCTTTAAGAAAGGCTATAAATGCATTTTTTTCTGGATCACGCAAGGTAGCAGACTATATGAACGAATCTGGGTTAAAACAGAAAAAACAACAACAATAACAAGCATTTTTTTTGGGAAAAGCTAACAGTAGTTCAGGCCCACCAATGAGGTCTGAATGCTATTTGTGTCCAGAGAAAAATTAATCCAGGCACTGGTGTAACATTGTAAGATGTAAATGAAACCCTTCTAAACCAAAAATCAAAATCTCTCAGACAATGACTTTAAATTTTAGATTCATGGTAGCTTCAATTTTAAAATTCAGAGCAAGTCCCTTCTCCAATTACAGCGGTAACTTAAAATACAGCCACACTAGATTAGAAATAAAAGTAGAATTAAAAAAAAAGAAAAAAAAGTAGAAGAATTTTGTATGATAATCTTTTGTAATTTGAATAACTTGCATCCTTACCCACTTTAGTATTCATTGCACATGTGGAGCAATGGCTTTTAAGGCTTATCAAGAGGAGGAGTTTAAACACAAAGATTTAGTGATAAAACAAATCTCACCACATGAAATACACAGTAAAGAGGGTGTTAGCCTCCAGGATCCAGATCTTGCTATAGTGTAAAACTATAGTTATATAAAATTAAGCATTGCATTGGTTATTTCAAGCAAATTAGAAGACAGACTAACCTGTGGCTTAAAAAGAAACTTTTTGGAGTCAGGTCAAAATCTCAGGCGGTAGCAAAGAAAAAAAGACAAACAAAAAAAGCCAAAGAATAAGCATGAGAGGGTAAATTAGTAGTAGGAGGGGAAAAAAGGAGCAAAAAGACATTAAGAGGAATTGGTATCACACTTCTTCCAAGAAGAGGATGCTGCTGCACTCATTTGAGACACACAACAGTTATTGGCATCATAACGGTTCAAAGTTACAAAAAAGAAAAGCAATGACATTGGAACTGAGCTCCCCACAATCACTTTGGAAAATCTTAACGATCTAGAGAGAGATCCAATTCAACTGCTCTCAGGATCAGCACTGTCTAGTCATTTTCCCCCCTCTATTAAATGGCTGTTTAGTTTAAATTTGCTTGCTCTAATGACTAGTATGATGTGACAATATGGCAACATCCTGGAAAAAAAATCATTTTCATCATAGATAAATACCAAAGAATGTACATGATATGGAGATCTACCTCTTACAATAGTCACAGATCCCAAAGTGACTCATTAAAAAACTGCTGTTTAGACAATTAATTCTAATTACTAAGATGAAATACATTCACACATTTATTTACTTATGAGATGGAAGGGTTAGAAAGGTACTATCAGAAAAATGCTAAAAGGGCTTTAGATATTTTTAATTTTATTAATAATTTTTCCCCTATCAGAAGTAATTTGTTTTTATAAGTCAAACAATACCCATAATAGTACCTGTACCCATAAACAATAAGTTAATTTAGTAACAGCTTATGTTTCCTTTTCATTACCGAAACCTCATTTGCCCACCTCTCAAAAATGTTTTGCTACAAATAGGCACTTACATCAGATAAATACTGCTTTCCAGTTAAATAATAAAATACACATGAATTAGTCATTTTAGTTTGATAAACTCAATACATTATAAATATTAAATTTTCTCCAAGATTTTTTTTAGTGTATTTTAAGTTGTTCTGCTAGTTCATACTCACAACAGCAGGTTAGTAGCAGTTAGAGATGAACTGCATTTATACTTTGTTGAGGAAGTGTTATGGATGAAGTAGTTTAATATTAAGTAGTTTAATATCAAGAATTAATCAAACAAATAAGTTAGAGACAAACTTTGCCCTCTGAGAAGCTAAATGAAAAAGCAACAATAAAGCTTACAGAACTTAGCTCGTACAATTTGCCTTGAAGGCGGTAGATTGGTTCCCTGAAATAGCAAATTACAAAAATGAAGTTTTATTTCAGAAACATTTTCTCACCGTTTTCAACTCCAAATAACTTATAAACACTTGTTTAATTCTCTTTAAAAAGTTCAGCAAAGTCCTTTATAAAACAAGCAATAAAGTTTCAAAATCTTACTTAAAACTCCTTTTTTTTCCCCAATTCCTTTAGAGAGATAATATTCACTCACAGAACCACTCATACCATTTGTATATTTTTTAAGAATTAGAAAAATTGGCTGGTCTTCCTTTTATGGGACACTCCAAAGCAATGATGGTCTTTGTGTTTGACACATGTTCCTGCACAGCTAGATAAGAAGGAAGTCTCTCCTCAGAAGCGAGCGACTAGTCTTCGAAGACATTTCAGTGTTTAGCCCTTTAAAATTTTTTTTAAAAAAAATTCTAGCCCAAACAGTGCATTTTTTCAAAAATGTCACTTGTGCTGGTCAAGCTCTGGAGACCAACCACATGCCAAAAACTATGGATCATTTTGACTAACTTCTTGGAAATGAATAGCAACTTCTTGTGGGGAGGGAGAATCTGGATTTCCTTTCTCCCAAAAGACTACTGAATTTTCAGAAAATGCTGGAACTCTCATCTACTGCAGCAAAATTTCGGCAGGAAAATTTTCAGGAATCTTGGGTTTATCATCCCCTCCCAATTTTGAAGGATGTAAATTCAGTAATCACATGTGGAAATCTTGACCTTTCAACTCTTTAGACTTGTTTCACCAAACTGCACATGAAAACATTCAGTGTAGTTAATTATGCAAAAATTTAATGCCTTTTTCAGTAGAGTCACTTATACCATTTAAAAATTTACTAATGTCAAAACGTTTTCTGTGTAAGACCTTGTAACCCCCTGAAAGGCAGCAAGAACAGACTTTACACCTGTAACATTTTCATTATTTTAATTTCACATAGAGAACAAAGGATTGATCCTGTGATGTACTGAGCACCCCTGGTCTGCACAGAAACCAAGGAAGAAGCAAAGCTCAGAAGCACTTAGCACCTTGCAGAATCAATCCCACATTATACATGATAAAAAAAAGAAAAAAAAAAA
>PTEX01000829.1:0-13585 GCA_003342815.1 Eudromia elegans
AAGCCTGCTGCTATCAAAGCCAGTGGTAGATTTGACGCTGATTTGGAGAGTAAAAGTCTGTGAAAGGCTGATAAAGAATCTTGGAAGTAAAATGAATGGAGATGAAATTCATTTTGAAGACAAAGGGTCAGGATGTGTGATTTTCCAATGGTTTATTATTAAAGCAAGGAATATAAAAAGGCAAGCATTATGATAAGGATCCTTAGGAGTCACTGGGTGTTTTGTCTTAGATTTCCCTAAATTAAGATCAGAAGCAGGCACAAATTGATTAAAATGCAAACAAAAATGCTGATATATTTATAAAAAAACCTATCATAAAAAAATGCTGATATATTTATAAAAAACACCTATCATAAAAAAATGCTGATATATTTATAAAAAACACCTATCATAAAATGAGAGAGATAATCCAATTAAATTTTCATAAAAGTGCGTTATGTGAGTTGTAACCAGTATAATGTACACAAAACATTATCTTTCAAACAAAAAGCAATAAAGTTATCAAATAAACCAATGAATTTCATAAATAATCTGCAATATGAATTTGTGGAATGCAACAAATCAATATATTTCATTAGTCACCTAAAGGATGCAAAACAATTCATTATGTATATTATTCAGTATAGTCCCCATAAAAGCAATAGTTTACATTCAGCACATCTTTGCATTTGCTGGTATCTGAAATGAGGATGCTCGAAGTGTTCAAAAACAGGATGAAAAATCGCCACATGAACAAAGGAACACATTCATCTACTCTGATGTGAGGTGAAACATATATACACTTAAAATGTCTGGTTTGTACACTGATTGTATCCAATTTGAAACAACTCTTTCACATAAAGCGGAAATTAAAGAGCAGATTGCTAAATGGGGTACAAACATGATTTCACTCAGGCTTGATAATACATCAGGCTGAAAGCCGACAGTCTCCCTTCCTTAAAATTATTCTAAACAGGGCATGTCAGATATTTTAGACATTATTGAAAACGGCTGTCACAGAAAATGTAAAAGGACTCTGCATATATTCGGTGTGGCCTTATTGTCTGAATGCGCAAATCTCTACGCTGACACAAAATTGCTACCCTGTCAGCACGTAAAAGGACGGATCATTTCATCTCTTTAGTGATGAAGTTTCAAATCCACAAAGCACAAGCTATCAGTCCTTTGAGATGATTATGATGCTTCGAACCTGACAGCTTGCGATGACAGCTTTCACAAATTCTGGAAATAAAATTGTTCCTGCATCTAAGAGAAGAAGGCAGGTGTGCACAAAACAGAAATGGATGAGGCTAAACATGAGAATAGTGTGATCTTTATGTTCAGTGTAATTGTTAAAAGTTATATCAGGGAAAATTATAGATTTCAATTTTGAACCTCTTCATGATATACACAGATGAGGGCACCAATAACCCATATGGGTACAAGGTTTGCCAGGAAAGGAATATCAAGATAAACAGATGGCTGTACCATTGCCATATGGCTCCTCGGAAATTGGACAACGCTATGGCATTTTGCCACAAGATAGATCTAGTGTAATTTCTGTGCCAATATTTTAAGCAATGCAAGGAAGGAATACATAACTATCTGCAATTAGCTGTGTTATGTAAATATAAAAAAAAAAAAACCTGCTTTATGGGAAATTTTGTAGACTGACACGTTTCTGAAATGCAATAGCAATTCGCTAGAAAATTATTTGCCTCATCTCTTTATGTTTTGCACTCTTTACTCAGGAAAATGTGTTAAATAAACTAAGTTGCTATGCTGATGAGGCTTAATTTCACAGCTTATCTCCCTGTACAGAACAAAGAAATTCTCTAAGTACTTACAGTATTCATAGCGCTAAAAAAGCAGAGAGAAGCAGAAGTAAACTACAGACCACTCAAAATAAGGACAGCAATTCTAAGATTTGACTCAGCTGGATATCTGCATACATTGCTGAATTATTCAAGTTTGACCTCCTACGCAAGGTTGAATTTTTGCCTTTCTCTTAGAGCAAGTACTTAATAGGACTTCCGCAGGTCTCAAATGTTGTTGTTTGAATGAGTTATCAGGTTAGCCGCTGCATATTCACGCAAGTTTTAATTAGGAGATTTTAGCATCAGCTTATTTTCAGTCCAGACTGAAAATATTTTTAAAAGCAAATGGAAGCAAGGTGTGAGGTACAGAAATACCACAATATATATCATCATCAGATAATTTTGCATTAAATAAAAAGGTTTAAACGGGAGTTTGTAAGTTATAGCTGTTAAATTATTTGTATACTGAAATCTCAAGATTTGCAATTTTTAAAGAGTTTGTATTCTCTAGGCAGATAAGCATGAAATCTCTATTCTTTTCCAAGGGCTGTAAAGATACACACACACACGCACACACAAAATAAAATAAAAGAGCATGAAATACTACCTAATATTCAAATCATCAATATGTTTTTAAAGAAGAGATGCAAAAATAATATTATACTTCAGAGATATTTCCAACATCATGTCAACTCAGAGTTACACCTTCTCAGCACTGTATATTATTGTTTGAATTCCCTGACCCTGTAAGAACTCAAAATAGGTAGAAACTTCTCAGTGTTCTCTTACCTAACATTAGTGCTCAGCTTCATTTCCTTTGATGTCAAATTTTTGCTTGTAAGCCATAAACATAAAATCAAAAAGCAGGATAGACTCCACAGTTAACTTGTGGACTGCCAGTCATGATTTCTCTCAAGAAAGGAAATACATAGGGAGTATCTAGGAAAGACACCTAAAAAAGTCATGAAGTGAAAAGGCACCTAAAAAAGTAATGAAGTGAAAATATCCCTGAGGAAATTATCTTCAATCTTAAATGATGATGAGCACCTTTGCTCATCTGATATTACTCTGAGCAAGATACAGTGGCATTGGTTCCCTTCATAGAAGCTTCAAAAAGCCCTCCAGACAATTTCTCTTAGAAATTCACAAGATTTTCAGAGGACCAGCACATGCTTCCAAGTTTTGATCTCCTACCATGGCCATCACCAAAATGCTGAGATTCTCAGCAGTCATAGCGTTCAGAGTTGTAAAGCCTTCAGTATTCTTCATTTCCCTTCAGAATAGTAGGCTTCAGGGAAATGTCAGCCATAGCTTTGAAGCACAAAGACAGTTGAGCTACTATAGAAAGCTCTGTGTGTTTTCTGAACTCAACAAAATTTTTCATCATGTGCTTGCAATCTCCCTCCCTTTAATAGACTTGAATCCCAACCTACATTTCATTAGAAAACCTGGCTCCACTGCAGAAGATACAGAAGTGCAACCCAGAGAGGGGAATATTTCACATCTTTATTGCCTGTCACACTGAAATATCCAGGCTTTTGATGGAGAAATATAAAGTTGACCACATTTGTTGCCATGAATGACAATAGACCTTCAAAACCACCTTGTTCTACCTAATTATTATTACTATGAGTCACTGTTAAATTCCATTTCTATAATATTCTATTCCGCTATATTCAGCAGATTAGTTCTGCTGGTTGGCTCAACAACAACTCTCGGTCACAGTCTTTTAACACTTTGTTCAAGGGAGGAGAAGTGGGAGGAAAAAGAAAGAAGGCAGAAAATGAGAAGATGATTGAGGAGAGGAGTAAACTTGTAGGGGACTTAAACCAGTTGATTATCATGGCTTGTCTTATAACAGTAACTATGCATAACAGTCAAAATAGTATGCTCTAAAATAAAAATGTCTTAGGCCTTGTGAAAGTCATCTTTCAGAAACAGACTTTTTATTTATTGGTTGATACATGAAGATCTGTAAAAAATCTAATTTTAATTTTTCACTATTTTTTTCCATTATAGCAGTAAGAAAAAAAAAAAAAGAAAAAAAAAAGTGGGTTGGTCAGAAGGAGAAAATAAAATACATTTTCTGAATTCTGAAAGACTGATGAGTTGGAGAAAGAGTAGAAGCAGGAAAGACTTGTTGATTAAAATGTTTTCTGAATAATTTTGAATTAAAGTTTAAAATGACATTAACTATAAAAATACTTGTTCAACACTGAACAATAAAACCATTTTTAGAATTTCAGAACATTTCCATTGTTGGATCAGAATATTTTACTGCATTCAAACTGTCTTTCCCTCACATATTTTTCTTTTAAAGTAAATTTTTGTAAAAATTGATGCATTTATTTGCTTTTAGTTAACTATTTTGCATTTTTCAGCAGAATTTTTACTAGAGCTATTGATATACATGTGTCTAGCCTGTTTGTTTTGTGCTACTGTCCTCTGCAAACTAGACTTCGACTCTTCAAAAATCAGATATTTTTCCTCATAGACCTTTATAAGAAAATCATCTCTAGAATGAGCTCCTCTAGAATATCAAGCAACACTTCAATCCCCTACTTGAACCTATTATCAGATTGGATAAGAGAATAGACAGATTATTAGCAAGACAAAGGAAGAGAAAGATGTTTAAGGTGAAATAAACAAAAAGAGTTATTTATCAAAGCAGAATGAAGGCTAGAAGAGGACTATACTGAAAGGAAAGAAGGGAGAAAACTTTAACTAAAAGACAATGTTAGCACAGTAATTGGTTATAAACTGACCGTTGAATGCTATCTGTCTGACGGTAAGAACTGTTGAGCGCTAAAATAGATTGCATACAGTGCTTAGGGAAACTTCCCACTGCAAGCATTAGAGAACAGGCTAGACAAATGTTTTTAAGTACTATGATCTGCTGTGATATAGAGAAAGATGAACAGGCAACCTCTACAACTACCTCCCAGCCTTACATCTCTAACAAGATTTTCCAAAAGAATAGAGGATTAGACCAAATTTAGTGATGAAGAGATTATTTTAAGAGCTATATTTTTGTTGTTAAGGCAAATCAAAACCTCCAAGCTACTTGTTAGTTGGCAGAGGACTATATTTTTGGATAATATTTTAGCTCTGTTGTCCAGGACAGACATTTACATGTACATTGTTAATGGGCAAGGTTTTCAGAAAGACTGAAGCTCCCAACTGGAATCTTGCTCAGCATCTGGATAAAATGGGTAGCTTTTAGAAGTGCTTTTCAATGGGTAGATTACAGACAATTAATGGGTAGATTACAGACAATTATCATTACTCACAAAAAAAAAGAAAAAAAAAAAGCATCAGGAGGACTTGTCTATTTCTAAAGAGCTCTTTCACACCAAACTTCATTCTTCAGTATGGTAATATTTAATGGCCTCATATTTTTATTTCATTAAAATAATTATCTACTAGCTATTAAGAGAAATCACATGACAACTTTCTACGTGATCTACAGTTAACTCCCTTTTTATTTACTTTATGGTAGCACCATAAGCCTAGTCAAAAGTGGAATCTAACTTCACTCCATAGTGATAGGACAAAATTATAATTTCCTGCTCCAAAGAGTATATGTACCTACTTCAGTAGAGCTAAGAATTTTCTCCATGACTATTTCATTCAAACCAAGTCTTAGAAGGACTTATCTGTGTACATCAAGTAGCATGCATTTCAGTAAAGGCATTTCTGCATTTAGTATTTGAGAGTATCTGTTGTATAGGAAATTTATATAGCTGACTGAACTCGTGTGCTTAAACCTGTGCTTAGACTCCCACAGTCCATATCTCCTAAAATCCAATTTTGCTTTGTATGGGGAGCTAATGATTGGTATAACACAGCCACAGGTCACCTGAAGTTGGGAAGAATGATTAGCATTCATCATTTAGAAAGAAGTTATTACAGAAAGTAAAAATGTTTGGTGGAGATGTTTTTTTCTTTTCATTTTTTCCTCACTTCCCTGAAACAAGGTCTTGCCCTCTGTGAGTGAAGCCAGTAATGCCCTAGCAACACATTACCAGCTGTGGGCATTTGAAATCCCCAACTGGGACAACTCTCAGCTAAACCTGCAGCAGCATGGGGATTCCTGAGAGGTAGAAAGCTTTGCTATAGATGCCTAAGGACAGTAAGTTAGGATACACAGGATTTTCAAAAACAGAAGATGCTATATTAGAAACTGTTTGCTTCTTTTTCAGCTTAGGCTATTAAACTCTCTGGGTATTTAAAGGAAACTTATTTTCATGCATTTATTTTTCTCCCACTTCTGATGAATGTTTAAAAATTAGTTAAGCATCTGTTTTCTTCTTAGTTTGAAGCAACTTTTGCTTTTAAACAGCTGTTAAGCCTGTGATAATAGTCTTCCTCCTGGGAAACGAGCTCTTTGTTGCCAGGTTCCAATACCTTTAAGATGGTTTGTTGAAAATCTTCAACTCTATAACTTCTGCTGGGTTTTCTATTACATATTTGGGCCTATGTGATTTCCTCTCTGGCTTATCATCACAATTCTTGCTACATATATTATTGCAATAGCTACATCCAGAGCTATTCCACTGGCTAGCCTATTGCTCGAAGAAAGGAATATGAGATGTGAATAGGGTAAGAAAGATTGTTCTGTCTCCTTTCCTGTTTGTCTGTGCATGTATTTTCTTCATTGTTCAAATTCTTGTGTGTCTTCTAGAAATAGAAATTACACTATACTATCATCTATGCAGGAAAGCAGAGTGCTAATTTTCCTCAGAGATTCTTAAAGCTTAACAGGTTAAACAGTCTCTCAGAGCTTGAGAAAGGAAACTCTGTAATGAAGGAAGAAGCAGTTACTGAGTGTACAGCACCCTCGCTGTTTGCTTTTGTATTTTTTTGATTTTGTTTTGGTGAAAACCATCTTTGTTATGTGACCCTTTCCAGCTGAGAAAAAATAAGCAGCTTTAAAAACTCATAATGAAAACAGATAACTCTAACCTTGCACTGCTGCTTAGTGTGAGCCTGCAACATAGCCCACAAGTATTGAGCAAAATCCTTTGTTTCCCACTTTTCCAAGAAAATTCTCTTATTGGAGAAAAAGTCACAGTTCAGACAAAGATGCAAGGAGATATCAAACTCTTCCTTCTATTACAAGACAGCAAATAGTCAAGAGTTAAATATGGATTTAAGTAAAGTCTGACTAAGAGATCAGCTTCTTATCTTTGTGTGTGTGTGTGTGTGTGTGTGTGTGTGTGTGTGTGTGTGTGTGTGTGTAAAGATAGATTAAGAGCTGTAAGCCCCTGCCTGCTGCCCCATCAGTTCTGGAAAAAGAAGTCCAGGACCTCATATTGTAACTCACTTTTAAAAAATCATTTTGCTGGTTGTCTCCACTTCTAAACATTTTTCTGGAATATCTCTCCACAAACTTGTATCAACACGTACAAAAAATAATGGAAGGGGTGTCAAACTGTACATTGGGGTTGAAAATGAAAGACCGTGTTTTAGGATGAGGTAAAGAAAATCTTTGTGGAGCTTCAGCCTAAGGTTCAGGTCTCTGCTGTGTTTTACAACAGGGATATTGCCTCCATCTTCCTATTTTCTACTAAGTGGGAAAATTGTGTGTCTGGAGTCATTCACCTTCCCTGTCTTTATACTCTTCCTTTCTTTTGTGTATTCAAAACCACAGTTTTGCATCATAGACCATACACATAATGAAACCACATAGCATATAGACAGTAAGACCACAAGAAGGGATAGGTTTACAGGTTTGCTGGGCGATTCTTAGTGGGGCTTTTGCTCAAATCTTACTTTGAAACTTTGACTGCCTTGGAAGTCAAACGCAGTATCTTTTAAACATAGTATCTTTTCTTGAAAAGCCAATTTTCACAGAATCACAGAATGGTTGAGGTTGGAAGGGACCTCTATAAATCATCTAGTCCAACCTCCCTGCTCAAGCAGAGACACCTAGATCATGTGGCACAGGAGATTATTTTTAATTTTATTTTAACACTTTCCTTTTTTTCTATATTTAAAATATCAAATGACTCTACGAATAGTTTATCAAACACCTTAAATCACTGTCTTTTTTTTCCCCCATGAAACAATTTTTTTTATAGGTGAGGGCAGATGGTAGAAGACACCTGTCTCCTTTGCATCTTCTGTTCCTGATTTTTTTTTTTTTTTCTAACTATACAGGAACAGTGACTAACACGTTGTAGGCAAGCTTTTCAAAAACGCTGTATGTTACGTTACTGTTGCTTTGTGAAAAGGAATGATTTTGGAAGCAGAACTAGAATGAGAGTGAGCACATGCATATGTTCCTTTGCATGAAGCCCAGTGAAAGCAGAAGGTATAACAAGCTGATTTCCTCCTAAGTTTAGCTCCTGACCCTAGTGTTTAACCCTAGCTCTAACTCTAACCTAAAGGGGTCCTAAGATGTTCCTGGAATCCATTCAGATGAAGCCATGTGCCGCGGTCTTTGAAAAGTAACCCTTACTTTGCCACTGTGCTTAACAAGACAGGTTTTACTTAGCCCAGAGAAAGACATTTTGGTATCTGCGTCAGAATTTTCTACTGCAGTTACTAACCATTTTTTAAAAAAAGAGTTTATCACAGAATGACAAAGAAGTCAGCCTTAGTTTCCAAACCAAGAATGAAACTGATAGAGCTTCTGAAAGGTCATAAGCAGTTGGGCAGAAAGAACTGATGCTTTCCAGCTTGTTACATAGACGCTGATAGTCTAAAGCTAATAACCACAGAATTTTTAAGGTCTGTTTCATTAGGATTGTTTGTTCTCTAGAGTGCTCCTACACATAAAGCACTACCTAAAACACTGTCTATGTGTGTTTGCATAACCTGTATGCAAAATACTTATGAAATAGTAAGAGGTAATAATGTAAACTTGGCCAGCCTCTATTGTGCATTTATCCCACAGGCCTTGCAACTTCTGGAATATCAATCAAAGCTGTATCAGAGGGACATATGATTGCTGATATTATCTCTACTGCTATTCCTTTTATCACTGCCACTGTCAGTCTATAGCCCATGTTACCAGTGTACTCTCTAGCAAAATTGCATTTGTAAAGCTGAAGTGGCTCCTCTCATGGGATACAAGGGGTAGGAATCTAGCAACTCTTATGAACAAAAATTATTAAAACAGTTCCTGACTATCTCCCAGAAAACGCCATCTATTAAAGTCAATTCATGTTTACAGCAGCAGAGGAAATGAAAAGGGAGCTTTTATATTCCCAAAGTCAATACATGTTGTAGCAAAGCTTCTTTAACTTTACAGAGGTGTAATCTTACACAGCTTTGTACCTACCACTATTTATGTGTTATCTCTAATGGCTTGTCCATCTGGTTATCAGGTACTTTATCATAAATGATTATGCCATACTTGTTATTCCATCACATTTCATATTTACAATGCATGCTCTGCATAACATATAATCACACATTCCGCATATGGAAAACATTTAAAGAGATCACCATCATAGTAAAAAAATAGTAATTTTGACTTACCATGTTACTATACAAAGAGGGAGAGAGGTGAAGGACTATTCAGTGCACAAATCTATTCCACCTTCCACCTTCTTCTTCCACCTAAGAGATTGTGTCATTCTGCTGACAGTATGCTCCTTTTCTAAATATAAAAGAAAGTCTGTCCATTKCAGACCTTAGAAAGGTGGTTGCATTTTGTATCCTTGTTCAAATGTTGAATGCATGTTCAGTGACTCACTGTATTTTCACTTACAGAGAAATTCTGTATGTTTTTTTAGTAACTCTGGTGAAGAGGCTTTTTTGCATGTGAAAAGAACATAACTACTCATATTGCAAGGTGTGCATTATTATTTGTTATTCATGTAATGATTGTTATAGCTATTTGGATTGTTTGGGCACTTTTCCCCCTGTTAACGGTGATAAACTGTGAACTGGAAATGTATGGAACCTGAGTATTTTAATTACTTGCCCAAAGAAGAATAAGCATGGTGTCACACTTGGCTGCTGAGTCTGCAATGAGCTTCCCACAGCTGGAAAACTGAAGCAGCAATTTTTGCAACTAGATGAGGTTTGATTCACTTGTTTCATCTAGGAAGGAGGGACAAACTCCTTGATTTTTCTGAAACTCACAGCAGTTAAAAAGTTTTCAGTATAGAAATATCAAAGAAGTGCAATATATTTGTGACTCTATCTCAGAAACAAAGAACCATTCTTCGCACTGTGAAATGTAGCAAAATTTATGACAGAGAACCTAAATTGCTTTAAGCATAGTGTTGATGAGAAATCAACACTATGCACGATTCTTTTCTGCTGAAGGGATTCTAAGACCTTTTCTCTGTGATTATAGATGTGATTATATATGGGAATTGATTATCAAAAAAAGGTACTGAAAATATTTATATAATTTATGCATTGTATCTATACAGCAATTATTTCTAGCAGCTTAGAATACTTCTTCAGGGAAATCTATTTATTGTGTCTTTGATAGCACATGCAAAATACTGGTCTGATCACTAACAGTGGTTCTGACACTCATACAAGAAAAGCACAGGTATATTATATGCAAAAAAAAGGAATTATAGTTTGACATATATGAATAAAATTAACCAGAGTTAAAATATTTCTATAGGTAGCATCTGTTAAGCTTGTTGCTTTTTCTCTTCCTCTCAGTGTTCTTCCCTAACACTGAGGAGATACAAGAGAACACCACTTGTGCTTGCACTCCCTCGACTCCTCTCCCCAGTGCCCAGAACTCCTTTTTAACGGACTCAGGCTTCTCTTGGCAACTTCTTTGCCACTGACTTGCAAAAGGCAGAATGGTTAGTCAGAGGGCTCTAGCAGGCCTGGGAGCCTTTTTGCAATGTCCCTTAACAGGGCCCCAGGGACACGACAGAGCTCCCTGTGAGACAGCTCCACTCGGCAAATTGGGCCCTCTCTTCCCCTCAGAAGGGAGACACCCACAACAACTGCCCTTCTTTACCTTTTATTGGAGGCAGTCTTAAGCCTCTCTCTGGAAAACCTCTGAGATGGATCTGGCTCCATGGCCTCATTTTGCTGTCCCTTGAGTTCCAGAGCCTCCCGCCTCGGGGTACCTGGGGAGGCAAGGTGAGCTGGGAGGGAACCTTCCWGCCATGCYCAGCAAGAACATGTTTCCATTTCTCCTTTTTTCTTAATTCCACCCCCTCTGCCGGACCACAAGAATTGGAGTGTTGMATTTGGAACGCTCTCCTGGTGCACTTCTAGACATGTAGGTGGAAGAAGGGCCAGGCCACTTGGGAACAATATAGGAATGTTGTCAGGGAATGCAAGAGTGCGAYGAGGAAGGCCAAGGCCCGCTTGGAATTAGAACTAGCGAGGGACGTCAAGGATAACAGGAAGGGATTCTACAAATACATCAGCAGCAAGAGGAAGACTAGARAAAATGTCGGTCCGCTGCTGAATGGGGAGGGTGCGTTGGTAACGGAGGATGTGGAGAAGGCAGAGTTACTAAATGCCTTCTTTGCCTCAGTCTTCTCTGCCAGAGCTGGTCCCCAGGAACTACAGAGCCTAGATAGGGCTGACAACTCTCAAGGGCAACCCCTTAGTGTCCCAGACCTTAGGGAAATGAGAAGGAACTGGAGAGAGGAAGACTTGCCCCGAGTAGAGGAAGACTTGGTTAGAGAGCACCTGAGGAAACTCAACACCCACAAATCCATGGGCCCYGATGGGATGCACCCCARAGTGCTGCGTGAGCTGGCRGATGTCSTAGCCAAGCTGCTCTCCATCATCTTTGAAAGGTCCTGGAGAACAGGGGAGGTGCCGGAGGACTGGAGGAAAGCCAATGTCACCCCAGTCTTCAAAAAAGGCMAGAAGGAGGAGCCAGGCAACTACAGGCTGGTGAGCCTGACCTCTGTCCCTGGGAAGGTGATGGTCATCATGACTGCTGTTTCCAGGCACATGGAGGAGAAGAAGGTGCTCAGGAGTAGTCAGCATGGGTTCACCAAGGGGAAATCATGCTTGACTAACCTGATAGCCCTCTACAATGGGGTGAGTAGATGGATAGACGAGGGCAGAGCGRTGGATGTTATCTATCTGCACTTCAGTAAGGCTTTTGACACCGTCCCTCATAGCATCCTCCTGGGCAAGCTCCAGAGCAGTGGGTTAGATGAGTGGACAGTGAGGTGGATTAGGAAGTGGCTGAATGACAAGGCCCAGAGAGTGGTAATCAGYGGTGCCGAGTCCAGCTGGAGGCCTGTGGATAGTGGTGTCCCCCAGGGGTCAGTCCTTGGCCTGGTCCTGTTCAATTTATTCATTAACGACCTGGATGAAGGGATGGAGTACTCCCTCAGCAAGTTTGCTGATGATACCAAACTGAGAGGAATAGCTGATAGCCCTGAGGGCTGTGCTGCCATCCAGAGGGACCTGGACAGACTGGACAACTGGGCGATGAGTAACCTCATGAAGTTCAACAAGGGCAAGTGTAGGGTCCTGCACATGGGGACCTAGACACACYTACAGGCTGGGGACCAACCTCCTGGAGAGCAGCCCCACAGAGAGGGACCTGGGCATCATGGTGGACGACAAGTTGACCATGAGGCAGCAGTGTGCCCTCGTGGCCAAGGAGGCCAGTGGGATCCTGGGGTGCATTAAGCAGAGCGTCTCCAGCAGGTTGAGGGAGGTGATTCTGCCCCTCTACTCAGCCCTGGTGAGGCCGTACCTCGAGTACTGTGCGCAGTTCTGGGCTCCCCAGTGCAGCAGGGATGTGAAGCTGCTAGAAAGTGCCGGGCTACGAAGATGATTAAGAGCCTGGAACATCTTCCCTATGAGCAAAAGCTGAGAGAGCTGGGCCTCTTCAGCCTGGAGGAGAGAAGGCTGAGAGGGGACCTGATTAATGTATATAAATATCTCAAGAAAGGGAGKGAGGAGGAGGGGGCTAGCCTCTTCTCAGTGGTGGCCAGTGATAGAACTAGAGGAAATGGCCACAAATTGAGGCACCAAAAGTTCCACAGGAACTTAAGAAAGAATTTTTTAACAGTGAGGGTGACAGAGCACTGGAACAGGCTGCCCAGAGAGGTTGTGGTGTCTCCTTCTGTGGAGACCTTCAAAACCCGCCTGGACATCACCCTGTGCCATATGCTCTAGGAGACCCTGCGTGTGCAGGGGGGTTGGACTAGATGACCTCTACAGGTCCCTTTCAACCCCAGGCATTCTATGATTCTATGATTATATGATTCTATGACTGGAGGATGTTACTCCACCAATCTCTCTCACACTCTGAGGGTCCGCAGTTTTTCTACCTCCTCCTTTAGTGATGCCGCCAGGCTAAGCACTTCACCTACCTGCTCACACCAAATGAGCACACACCTGGAGCTCACCGGGGTGAGGCACAGGGAAGCTGGTGTCTAACAAGGTGGGCGTTCTTTGCCAATGTTGCCTTTTATTTCGGTTTTATTTCTTTATTAAGCTGAGCCTGTATCACACACACGTCAGGAAAACGCACATCCTGAGGCTCTTCCACCTGCACGATGAGAAGTGTGGTCGAGGTAGGGCTGAGCCACGGGGCGAGCTGGGGAGCCGAGTAGCCGCACTGGGAATAGCTGTGGGAGGCAGTGCTGGCTGAGTCCTGCCTGCGAGTGTCCGTGAGTGCAGCCCTTTGACCTCCTGCTGGCCTGGGCTGCAGCCCAGCAGCTCTTGGCAGTCTCTGCTGTGCTGCCCGTACAGGCCTGGGTGCCTGAGGCGCTGGATGCTGCCCTGCTGCCCCTCCCCACGTGGGTCACAGGTGGCCCTTGGGGCACAGCGCCGCCCTCTGTGACTGCGCTGCTGTGACATCCTGTCGCGGCAGG
>PTEX01000084.1:0-34430 GCA_003342815.1 Eudromia elegans
AGTCCTAAAAAATGAAAGAGAAAATTGGCCTCGTGTCCAAAAAGAATTTATCTCCTTAGTAATGAGAAGGGATGCCAAGAAGAAGTGTTGATATATTTTTCCTACTGCGCTGCTTATGTTGGAGATTTAGGACTATTTCCATCCTGAAATTTTGCCTGAAAACACTCAAATTTGTAGCTTTACTTTCCACAGAACACACACAAAATGACCAAGCTACAAAGTAGCTCTGCTATATTTCTATTGCAGTTGTAACCCTACATAGAAAAACCCTTTAAGTTTCACTGAAGTCAAACTGAACCAAATACCTGTAACACAGAACCACCCTTACAGAAGGTTAAAATCAAATACATCATCTTTTGGTAAGAAAATAAGGATGCATGTTAACAAATATGCTAAGGCAAGGAAATTTCTGTCCTTGAAAATTGAAGCAATCCTATTATTCATCCGCACCTCAAGAAGGAAAAGTATCAAAATGTGTTTATTACTACATTTCTCCAGCAGTTACCGAAACTGATTTGGATTAAAGACCATAATTACACATAATGCTTTCTCTCTAGAAGTATATGATCCTGCAATTGAACTGATACAGGGATTAGAAATACGAGTTTATCTGTTATTTGCCTCTTTTTCTGTTATTACAAGAGTTCTTGTGTTTTAGAAAATAAAAATGAACAAATCTATTCTTCTAGTATGTTAGCATGCATTTTTAATAAAAATTATTTGTATTTAATAGAAAATATAATTTTTAATACTAATTACAGTAGCTCAGTCCAGAAACTTTTAAATAAAAAACAAACATAAGAAAGGGAACCTTGTTTCCTTGCAAGGTTTGCTTTATTCTCATCCAGCTGAGCATCCTAAGAATTAGGCTACAGTAATCTTATTCCCAAAAATGTGCACTGCATACATTGTGAACAATTTTATTTTCTTTAATGACCCTACACTGTTTTGCATAACAGTTATAGCCAACCATCTTCTGTCCTTGTAAAAATAACTGGCCACTTGTAAACTGAAATATATCAGTTGTTTACAGAAAAGGGCAATATTACATTTCAGCTTAAAAAGGGGAAAAAGAAGAATATATTAAATAGGCAAAATTGAATGGAAGTGAGAAAAATAACCCAAAACTAATTAGCCAGGGCATTATGTTTAATATTGCACATCACTGCAGAAAACACCACCAAGTGTATTTCCTAAACATCACTGTAGCTGGTCAAGTAAAAAAAATATACATGTGTGAGGGTTTAATTTTATTATGAACATGTACGACAGCTTCAGGAAAAGTCTTTCATAATAAGAAATAAAAATACAGAAACTCTGCCAGACAGACTCTGTGTAAGTGAAATGCATGCCAAAAATAGTATTGTTTAAATAATATTTCACTCTGTTCAGTGGCTGCAATGAAAAATAACCACAAAAAAAAACCCTCAGCTTGACAATAAGCATATTTTTTAGCCTCTACAATACATTCTCCTCTCTCAGCAGTTTTAAAGTGAAATACTGCAACCTTCCAACCTTTCCTATTCACTTTTAGGCCATTTCTATTCAATTTTCCTCACTGGTCAAATTCAGTCAACGTTCACAAGTGTTTTATGTTCACCTAAAACTTGTATTTCTTGCAAGGAAAGCATTCCTATGAAAAATTTAATCCAGCTAGACCCTAGTTCTAGTTCCAAGGATAGGTCGAACCTGTAAAAATACAGCTCATGTTTCTGTATTTAACATCAACTGTATACAATGTTTTGGAGGGCTGAGTTCATTCATATGGATTCATTTCTTTTGCTCCAACTTCAACGGCTCCATCTGCTACCACACAAATGAAATTGTTACTTTTATCCCCACCTCAAAGTTTTACCTTTTTTTTTTAATCAAGACTATTCTCTTACTAAGGCTTTTCTCTAAGAGTTTAGATTAGATGTTGACAACCAAATTTAATGACCTGTCTTATTTTTGAATGGAGAGCTCTCTTCACTGAAAATCTCCACCTATTTTTCAGTAAACTGACATTTTGCTGCACTATCCTGCCATTTTTCAGACTTATATAGATACATACTATAGATATAAGTATATTTATTGCACAATTATCATCAATTACCAAAGAGTTTATGCTGTCATTTATAAATTCTCAAGATTTTTCAGTTTAGTGACTCGCATGACAAAACAAATATATGTTGTAAAATAGCTGAAAACAGTCAAAAAGAGAAACAAGAGAAAAGTAGTTCAAGTAGTTCACATGAAGAATCACTTGCTACTACCAGGGTCATTGTCATTCAGACTGCGGTCTCCAACAAATAGTTTTCTGGGAAGAAGCTTTTGTTTTAAGACAGAAGAGGGTCTCAGTGCACAAAACGAAGCCCACAGACAATTAAACATTGTCTGCCCCTTTAGTTCTATATATGTGTCTTGACAGTTTCTCCTCACCTCAAAACACCAGCAACAAAAGTAGCAAGGGATCTCCATGGTGGTTTAAGAAAGATTTTTAAGGTTAAGGTCACGCTGTTAAACTAGAAGACACTGAATAGTCTCTAGTCTCTAAACTGGATGAGATAGTTTGGTTCACAGCCCCTGTTTTGTAGATGTCCTTCATTCTAGTAGACACAGCTCCAGAAGGATGTCCAGTGGTCCAAAGTCAGGAACGTGCTCATAATTAAAAATATTGGACAAAGACAACTCCATTTCTTGAATTTACGTTTTTCTTTTCTTCTTCCTCTCCTTAAGCTACCCATATACCTACTAGGTCAAAAGGCTTAAACTTATTCTATGAAGAATTGCCAAAGAAACATGAATTATCTTTACGCCTACCAGACCAAAAAACTGCAGAGCATGGAAAAGACTGAGCAAAACCAGAATTACACTGTCTGATCAATCATGAGAAACTATAACAGTTCTGTCAGGTTACAAGCACAGAGGATCACCTATCATAAGAACCATACATGCATAAACCATCTTAAAGACTAAACAGACCTGTTCAGACATAAAGTATTTGAGACATAAGGACTAAGTGGGACATTTGAGACTAGGGGGGTTGAAAAAAAGTCAGTAGTGGTAATTTAAGAAAATATATTCAATTGTTAGTTTAAATCATAAATTGTTAGTATAAACCCTTGCCTGGAATGCCATCAAATGTTCAAAAAAGATGAGTGCAACCACACAAATACAAGGAAGAGCTTTGTAGAAGGTTGGGGAAATGGGAGGAGGACAAGATAATGTCTTACAAACTTATTTGAGATTGGTGCTTAAGTACCCAAAAGATTTTAATTGAGTGAAAATAAGCTAAAAATGAAATTTGTAAGACCTCATTAACAGAATAAAATTCTGGAACCTTTGAAGGAAACTGGTTTCCAAAACAGATCTTGAAAATGTCTGGAATTTACTGATCAAAAAGAGAATTCCGTTTCAAATATGAATTCAAATTAGATTATGAAATATTTGGAGAATATTACTTGTTGATTTACAGTTATTGATGATGTATGCTGTACTGTATTTACATAACATTAAACACATGCTTGTAGTTTTCATCCCTGATCTAATGAGACATTTTTACTTATAAAGACTCTTTGGACTTATCATCAGCCTCCTGTACCTTTGTGGCAATTATCCACTAAAATATCCCCTTGCCTCCTGATAAGCACTGGAATGAAAATAGAGTTCACAAGCACCATTACAGAAAAAGTCAAAAAGAAAATTCTGCTCTTAATTTCTTCCTACACACCGAAAGACTCTCAAATAGACATTGAAAGAAGAAAAATAATGATTGTTATCATGTAAGTATAACATTGATGCAGAATAAAGTACAAACACTAAATTTAATCTAAAAAAATCTTTCTGAAGATGATAATTTATAATATACATACACACACATCCTTAACTACAAAATAAAGTTTCTTACTATGATCAAAGAGAATCTCAGATCACAATACTCTTCTTTCTTTATTTCTCTCTCCTTCAAGCCTCCTATAAATCATCTCAGAAAAGATTAAATAGCTCCCTCTTGTAAGATTCAGATTCCTATTATTTTATACACAGAAATATAGATGGGCTTTTCTTTCAAATCAATATTACAACAACAAAAATGTCATAATTACAATATAGGATCTGAAAAACCCCCACACAGGAATTTCATTTTATTTATTATACTACTGAAGGGCAAGGAAGAAGAATGAAAACTAGAAGAAAAATCTGAGTAGAAAAATCTGTAGAGATAGTAAGTAAAAATATATATTATTACTTCCCTACTGTAACAACTGCTATGAATCAAACCTTTATTATTTAATTGCATAAAGTCATTTTTTTTCTTTTCCATTGAAAAAAGTGAAAAGACAGAATGAAGACTATTTACAAGCAGATTTAAAGAGCTGCCTGCTCATTTATACTCCGCAAAGCAAGATCAATTTCAAAATATTCTTTAGATAACAGCCCATTTAGGAATATGTCTTTACAAATATTGCTACACCATATAGTTAGTTTATATAATTGAAGAGAGTCAGGCATTTTAGAGAAAAATACCACTTCTACATAGTACATGCTATATTCACCGGACCCCAAAGGATTTCAGCACTAAGATGCTTTGCTGTGTTTTATCACATTTATTTTAGAATAAATAATCCATAAATATAGCTGTTTCATCAAGAATGTGCCAAATATTTTTGCATATATCTATATTAGAATGATTATATCATTTTCTGCAATATTTGGGATTCCATCACCAGTGTTTGGCGAAAGACACCTTTATAGTATCAGACTTAAAGGTGAAAATTCCTGTGTTAGTATTCTAATGAATACATAAACTTACACTGTTTGAGGTTTCCCTCCCCACCAAGTCAAGAAGAAGTAATGTTTATTTTTACAAAACCTTTTGAGTTCAAGGGAAGTCTCTGGTAGAAAGCAAAACTGCTATGTGTGATAAAGACTTAGATCTGGGAGCCCACAGTGCTACCATTGAACCTAAAACTTGGGTAAGCAACAGTAGAAAAGTGGCCACAAAGAACAGAAAATAACAGGACAGTGGCACCAAGGTGGCTTTTCTCTTTTGAAAGAAAAGAATGGGAGCAGAAGGAGAAAATAAAAAACCCAAACCCATCCACATACACACACACAAAAAAAGCTTCCCAGTGAGACAACATTGTTTCTGACATGAAACAAGCTGATGTTTTTAGCACAGTTGTTTGTTCCCCATGTTGCAAGCTCCACTTATCGTCAGTCTCTGTCAAGAGTATTTTGAAAAAGTATTCCTGCATGATTTTGGAAATATAAGCTAATGAACTCTGCATGTGTTACTGTCAACATGACTTTGGCTTCCTTGTCTCACAGCAAACCAGTTTTCTAGGTATTTCACCTCCATGGTTCTCATTAAAGTCAACAGAAGTACCTTTCATTCCCACGAAACTGTTGTGAAAATTGACTTCTTCATCCACCATAATTACAGGATTGCAATTGGCACTTGTCAACTGTTGAGCACCGTCTATAGAGTAAAAAATCTTGCAAGTTTATTTTATGATAATAAAATCAGCTTAGTTATCTAAATACTTAAAGTAGAGGTCAGCCAGATTGCACTGTCCCATCTGTTGTGTTGAAGTTGGATGCCAAGATAGCTTTCTACACACGCAAGATGGAAATGGGAACATCTTTGACAGACACTGAAGACTAAAATAATCTCAGAGTTCAGGCAACTTAAGGTTAAGAATTAACCAACCAACAACAAGCAACTACAGAACAGAAACCTTTGCAGGAGTTGACTCCAGAACCCTTTACCCCAGAAATGACTTCAGTCATTAAACATGAAGGTTCATCTTACAAAACCCAATACCAATGTATCAATAGCATTTTATTGCCACCTGACTAAGCTCTCCCTAAAGACCTAGAAGGGAGAGCGGCATCTGCAAAGGCAATGCAGTTTTAGCCAAGATCCCAATTTTGGGATAAATCACCTTACAGAGATAACCTCTCTCTCCAACAATGACCCAGATTGTGTAGACCATTGGCTTAAACTAGTCACCTAGCCTTTTAGCCTAAAGTCTTGCTTAAATTTAGACAAGATAAATCTCCCCTTATATGTTAAAACAGTAATAGCTATTTAAAACTAATCTTGGAAGTTTACTATGTTTACTTTCACTGATTTATATATAGAAAAGTGTAGGTTGGACCTAATGGAATCTAAATGTTTCAAGCCTTTTGCTCTATTTATATCTAGTTCACTATTTTGAGTGCTATATGAATAACAAATCATCCAAAATCCATCATATAGTACAGTTAATAAAATGTGAAACAAGAGCAAGTGTGGTGGAAGTCTCACTGACTGATATGAATTAAAATTAGATTCTCTTTCTGAACTCATCCACTAACACACTCTGGGCAAAACACTTAATGTTCCAAGATATTATCTACAAAGCAGAAATGTTTGTGATTAATTTGATATATGATTGAGATCTGTAAACTAAAAATCTTAAATAAGACAAGGTCTCAGAGATTTTGAGCCCTAAAAGCATTTGAAGGAAAAAAAAAAAAAAAACCCACAACACTTGCTAAACCCTTAGATAACATGAGTTCTATTTCTATTAAGTAGAACCATTGCAAAATCCACAGATGTATTTATGCCTGTTTGATAGAGATTGACAAGGCTCTCGAGAGGATGGGTTTTTTTTTTTTGAACAGTTTATACTATCTGAGCATTAGATTTTACAGGTTTAGTTATAGTATGAAAAGTGCCAAGTGTATTTTTCAGTGTTAAAAATACTATAAAATAAGCAGGAATAAAAGTTGCTATTCTTTAGTTTCAAAGACTTGGTAAGTAAGTCTTTATGAAAGAGAAACATCTTAATGAAGGCAAAGAGACTGGTAAAGATAAGGAAAGGGGCTATACATATTCATAAAGAATACTGTGAAAAGAGCTTTTGTATTATATTCTGACTTTAAATGCATATAATGAATCATTTTTATGATTATTACCAAATTTCAATTTATTTTAAGATCATTTGAATCATTTGCAAGAAGTAGCAATCATCAAATTCAAAAAATTAGGAAAAGGATTAAGTTTCTACAGAATTCTAAATTTCATTAGAAGTAACATAAACCATGATTTGGGGTCAAGGTAGGGATTCAAAGCATAACTTTTGCAGTGGAAAAAAAAGCAAGACAAAGATGCAAGATAAGATGAAACATGCACATTGCATGCCAGAGTCCCTGCTGGTTCCTGGCTTTGTGCCACCTCATTCTCTGCAAGTCTTTTCTGATGGGAAAATTGCTATCAGTGCCTTTCACAAATGAAAATATATGGTGTGACTCAGAAATTCCTCCTTAATCTAAAAAGGGATGAAGAAGAGAGAAGAAAATTAACTTTTACCTGAGGGGGGTGGGGAAAATGAATTCTGGAAGATTATAGTACATTTAAAAGACTCATTAACCTCAAAATTTTAATTGAGCAGACAGTAAATAAAAGACTAGTTGAAAAAAATCAGATGAAATAAATGATTTTTGGCATTAATGCTTTAATCTGTTAGTCTTTCGAGAACCATGTGTCACAAATTAGTATAATTAATATTGCACTTATGTGGAACCTTTTGTCTAAGGTTGCCCGTGATCTATTCATGCTCCTTATAATATGATAATTCAATGAAGAGGGCCAGTATTACAGTAATACTGAAATATGGATATGTAACCTGCAGTAGAGAATTTGTTCTCCTTAAATCTCTCTTATTTAGACTGTATGTGAAAGCTTACAGCTTCCTAACTTTGTCCTTTGACTGTTTGGCTGTCTTTTAACCAAGCAATGTCAAGCTAATACAGTGACTAGTTCCAATACTATGATTAAAAGCTCAATAGCAAGCACTATTGTAAAAGGTACCACCACCACGTCCTGTGTCAGCTTCAGTTTTGATACTTAAAGCAACAAAATCACAAATAGTCATTTGTGAAAGGAATGTCTTTCACTTTTTTTTTTTTTTTAGGAGATAGAGAACATTAAACCTCAGTTCTTATTCTCCCACATGAATTATTCTCAGTTGCACTGGCATCTCAGTAAGCCAAAGTCTTCTGTAAAGGAAGGTGCACTCTCAGAGACAGATCATAAGTCACCACCTCCTCCTCCTTTTCCCTCACCTGTCTAAAAATCCTATGCACATTAGCTTTTTGGTTATTTTGTTAACTTTCATTGCTAATGCCATCATGGTAACAGTGCTTGTATCAAAAGTGGAGCTTTTCATTCATGTCACAAGCAATGATTTAAGATCCTGTAGCAGCTTGGATCGGCTTCCTGGGGCTCAGTAGAGTATTTAGAAATCCTTTTAAACCTTTATCTTTCAATGTATTTTGTCTTCCAATGGTAACAGCAGATCTATACTGCTACCCTGATGGGCATGTCTATGCATAAGAACTCTACTTTTCTTCATGTTATGAGGAGAAGAAAACCTATAGGCATTTAGTTGTAACCTCAGAGGTTATGATAACAAATGATGTGCTGCAAGGAGACAGGGAACAAAGCGTGTAACATAACACGGCAGCCTCCAAGCCAACTCTTCTTGGATTTCTATAACAGGTTCTCATTATATCTTAACAACAAAGTGAAGTCTTTGCTTTATAAAGACATTAGGTTGATATCAATAAACTCTAAGTCATTCATCTTTTAGGGGCAGGCACAAATAATCTATATCATACATTTCTTCTGACTGCAAGGAGTATGGACACCAGTAAATCTTGACCTTCTGTGCCTTCTATCTTGCACTTTTAAGCATAATGTATTGTAAAGAGATGAAGTCTTACAGAAAGTCTATTCCTAAATGTTTGAACGCTTGGAACCACTTCAGGATCATCAAAACATATTTCTACCTGGAGTTCCGTAACCACCTTACTGTCACTCTGCACATACATGGTTGAAATGACCCTTTTGTTTCTAAAATCCTTTTCAACTTAAAACTTCCTCAAGCAGCTGCTGTTAGTCGGAAATTCCTCATGCTTGGACTTAGAACTTAGGAAAAAAATCTTCCTGGAATTTTGAAGAAAAACTATTTTATTTGATTTTCAGCATTCTATATTAAAAAGTAAAATGATCAAGAAAACCAATGGTATTTCACAATAAGCCAAGATGACACACTTTCTCTTCAATATGTTATCATCAATTGAAACCTGATGCACATATCTATTAAAACCTTATTCTAGATGAGTACTAAGCTTTCTTTTGCTTGGAAATATACCTCCAAATTAAGGCATGAAATATAGGAGTTGTGACAATATAGGTTTACTAATGCCTTTTTCCTCCATCACTGAACTCAAGCATTTAACTAGGAAGATAGGACAGGGATTGCTTGCCTTTTAGAACTGCCTTATGTAAAGTGCATTTTCATGATTATAATCCAGAAAAAAAAAAAAATCCACTCCCATACATGCTTGCCAGCACCCATATTATAATTGTGTATATACAGCTTCATTGAAAGTTTACCCTAAAAACTGCCCAATAGTCCTCCCTGATGCACTTCCTCCAAGGGTACTCCACATTCATTTGTAGTCTCACTGTGATTTTTGTTACCATTTCTTGATTCAATTCTGTAGCAAAAACCTCTAGCAAGAGAAGTAAAATTTCTCCCAACAGCAACCATTTTAGCAGAAAGCAAAGATGTGGCTTATCTCACTTTGCAGGTCATCTGAGAATCCATTTTTGCAGAAAAGTATTTTAGAACAACACAGATTTTCTGAGGTTTAGATTATGTAGGCGGAAAAAAACATAAAACAATTATTTAACTTTTTCAAAATGGCAAAGGATGCATCTCATGACTGACACTACCAAGCATTCCAGGATTAATAAAAAAAATTGTGATAAAGGTTTTTTTTTTTTTCCTTCATTTGTTTAGAGTCACAAAACAGTATGCCTGCAGGTACTAGTTGCATCTGTTAAACAGTGAGAAAAAGAGAATTTATATTTAAATTTATATTTAAGTAGCAATGTTAGTCAAGTTGCTGGGAAAAAAAAGCCACAGATGGTATAGAGATGAGTCACACAGGTAATTAAAAATTCGGAAAACATAGCTTATGAAAAAGGGAGCAAAGGATTCCATTATGAGCAGTTTAAGCAAGTTAGGGAGTTCTTGGGTGAAAATTTAAAAGTCTACTTGAAGAACAGAAAGGTCTTCAGTTAAAAATCAAAGATAGTAGAAGAAAGAAACAGTGTAAGAACTAAAAATTATAAAGCAGATATACTCAGATGACAACCTGAAGAACCCAAGGGCATCCACTGTTGAAGTCACTGAGCATAACTGATTACTCCACTAGAGTGGAAGAATTAACAACTAAACTGTAAATAGAGCCAGGTATGACTAGATAAGTGTCTGGATTTGTAAGTAAACAGACTCAGAAATGGCTAAGTCATGGATGATGATGACAGGTTCCCTTTCTACATAGTGTAAGCTAATTGCTTTATTTGACACTTAGCCATGATTTTGGCATATTAGTATAATGTCTTGTATTTCATTCTTCCCTTTCCTCCTTATTTCTATCCTAAATTCTGTGATAAGGGAGTTTTGTAATCACTCAACTCACCTGAACATATAAAATGTATATAGAAAAAGGGTTCATATGGATATCTTAATGAAATATAACCATGCTTATACAGAAGAGTAGAAAACAAACAACATTAAATAGGAAATATGTTTGTACTACACAATGTGTCCAAAATCATCTCAAGAAAGAGAACTAAATGGAGGGAAAAATTCTGAATTTTAAACAAGTTGTGAAAATGACACAGCATTAAAGCCAGTATCTTGAAACACTCAGAGATATAGGCGGAATAAAGCAAGAATGATTTCTTGAGCCTTTGCTGCTTCTGAGCAGTATTTACTTGAGCTATTCTTCCTAGTTAAGGGACTGGTTATAGGACCATGAAGGCAGAGTTGCAGGTGATTTACAGGGATGAGAGAGGTATGAGTTTTACTCCAACACTCTTACACACCTATAAATGTATAGAAAGACTAGAAAGCCAGTATAAGTTAGCTGTGGCACTAGCTGTATTTCTAGTTCAGATAAAACACATCTGATATAACTTAAGCATGCAAGCCCAAAGGGCCAGCATGTTGAAATGAATCTTCATCCCTTTTTATGTCAACCACTGTAGCTTCTCATAAGCTGCCTTGACTCCTCTCACTAATTCTTCTTCCTCCTGTTGGAAGCAACCATCAAGAGGAGAAAAGGTTCTCATGAGCAATTTCCAATATGAATGAAGCAAAGACTGCATTCAAAGACCTATCAGAAGATTAGGAAGTTTTAATTTTTTTTTTCAGTCTCTCAAAAATTAATACCACTTCCACCCATTTTACCAGAAAACTAACAGATTAGCCAGTGCAAGATCCCAGCAATAAGTTTCACCTGCTGACTACTAGATCAAGAGGCTTTCATAGATCCCACTCTATGGAATAACTACAAGAATAAGAAAATCATACTAAAGGCAGGTAGACCACAGACCTGCCAGTACTGATGTAGAACTGCCAAATAGAGTGGGCAGAGCTGTCACAGTGCTGGGAATTTTACACCATGTCATCACACAAGTGTGATGGATTCATCCTGACAATTCGAGAGCAAAGCCTTCGCTAACAGCTAGTTTTACAAGTCTTCCTTAATTATTCTTCCATCAGTGAGAGAAGTAACTGTCTCATGAGCTTCCATTTACATTACTCACCCCTGATGGAAGAGACGACGTTTCCGTAAATAAGAAAAACAACTCTATCAGAAGTGCTTAAGTTCAGGGTAAAGAATACCAAGGCTCCTCAAGACCATTTACCATGAAAAGGTTCACACATTCAACCCATCCAGAGCAGTCTTTTCAATGAAAGTATTAAGAGATAATTCCCAGACTATGCTGAATAGCACAACAGAATGCAATAACTGGCTGTAAGTCCCAACAACTTTTTAGAATGAATGGTCATTACTGCCATAATGTATAAAATTGATAATATTTAAAATGGTATGTGCAGCTCTTGTTTGTATTAAAGTTTTAAATCACCTATACCACTAGATGGTTGGATTATGTTAGATAGTAGACATAAATGAATACTAGAGTATGTGGGAGTCCTTTTATTTTGGGGAAACAGCACATGAATCACATCTACTGTAGTGTCAGCAGCTAAAGAGAATCACTTCTCTGGTCTAAGTAGGTGTTAACCACTAGAATAAAAAAGAAAAAGACTCAGCAATTTAAAAAGCAATAATTAGAATTAATCTCTTCTGCAGAGGCAGGTAACATACAGGTTGATTTATTTATTTCAAGCCTACTAACTGGTAAATATTTGGAATTTACTAGGAATACTTTTCTTTTTCAAGAAAGCATTTCTCATGAAAATCATTTTAATAGATATTCAAATGAAAGATGTTAAAGAACTGCAGTAAAAGAGTGAAGAGGTGGTTGAAATATGCCTCAGCCTTCAACCTATATTCAGAGAAACCTTTCCAGCTATATATATTTACATTTTAAATAAGTAAATAGTTTAAATAGTTTAGTCAATCACAACTGAATGGTGACCTTTAGGGAACTGGATAACGAGACCAGCACTGGCCTTACAGCATTTACACAAAAGAGGCATACAGATTGGTGTGGGGATACTGCAACATTTTTCTGCTCACTTCCCCTGCTTTCTTCTAGCCTTCTTCGAGGACAGAGAAAACAAGTTATCATTGCTCCCAGSTTGCCAAGTTTAAGTAGCAGGTGCCTTACATATATATCACAGAAAGATCTGTGGGAAAAGAGAGGCAATTTACCCCCTTTAGCCCTCTGAGTGTTGCCCTAACATGTTCAAGCTTACTAGGCTCACAATAAAGGGGGAAATGAGTAGAAAGAGATTACTYGAGATAATGTTCATAGTCACACAAACAGCTTCATCAGAATATATGAATTACTAGTAGGAAGATACTAGAAAAAGAGCTATGTCACAAGCTAGCTGAGTGAGGAAGTTATTCTCCTTGGAGGCATTCCGGTTTCATTAGGCCCTGAGGCACAGTCAGCATCTACTACAGCCAAGCTGTCCATTCCCAAGATTAACATTACCCTCATTTCCAGGTTAAGGATGTAGCCAACAAATCATAGGTAGGGCCTGCAACAAYTTCTTCCTATGGGATCCCTCTTTAGCTTGAAAGACAACAACTCTTGGAGAAGGAAAAAAATTCTTCCCTATAAGGCTTATCTTTTTCCTTACAGGAGAAAAAGGGCACTAGACTCCCAAGATTAAGAAAAGAAAGTAACTTCACCTGGCTGGAACAGGGCTTAAGATAAAAAAACTGCAAAGAGTGCCCAAGCTTTTTATACTCCCATTGCAGATAATTAAACTTGCTATAATTTAATCAATCTTCAATAATCCAATGATGTTTACTAGGAATTAAATGTTGCCCACGGGGTGGAAGTAAAGGTCTGAGATGAAATTCCAACTCGCATGATCAGAAGAAACACTGACATAAAGACAACCCACAGCTTTAATTTCAGACCAAATTTCTCAACTTGAAGGGCTTAAATTCAAATAATCTACAACCTTACCAATACTGTTTGTTTGGAATCATGGATTAGTACCTGCTAAATACTATTTCTTATCTAGCTTAGTTATAAGGTCAAATAAACTGATCAGCTTTTAATTTATAGAAGAGAAAAACAGGAGCTACGTATATTTTTCATGATGGAAGTTGGGTAAGAAAAGCTGTAGAAGAGCATTGACATCTTTTCTTCATTGCTTAGTAGAAAATAGCTAGTCAGATGCTCCAATAATACAGTGATGTGCACTTAAATGGAAAAGAACAGAACATTTCAAGAACAGTCAGTATTTGTGAATTACAAGCAATGTTCTTATATGATGTTTCCCTGAACAAAAATTTCAGAAAGAAGTGAACTAAGTATTTTCCTCTCGGGTTTGTTGCTCCAAGTTTTATCTTTCTCTAAGGAAAATCTAAATCAGTGCACTGAATTGATACTCATGAACTTATGCAATATTTACAATATTTATAATTCTTTATGACAATCACTGACAATAACTCAACTGTTTAATAAGTGTATTGCAGATTTACACCAAATAAGAACCTGGCCCTTTAAGTCTCAAATTTGAATGCAAGCTCTCCATTCCCTGAGAGATTCCAGCTTTAAGTTTATTAAACACTGAAAACCCAGGATGCAATTTCAAGAGATGCTTCCAGAACAAAAGTGCTGCGATAGACATTAGCTGTCTTGCTACAGATTTATATCTGCAGAAAATTTACCCACAGACGAGTCTTAGAAAATGAACAGCAGCATGTGTAGCATCTTACCAAGGAGATGAACACTAATTCTGTTTCCTTGGCACTAAGACAAAAGCACCATCTCCTAAAAGTAGTCCCAGTATCCTGCTCAAAAGGACAAGTGTATGGCCAGGAGGAAGTTAGAAGATTCCTATAAGTCTAGTATATAAAATACATAAAAGAGAAAGAAAAGCTGTTTTAGATTCCCTTGGCCACAGATTACTCTCCAACCTTGTGATACTATTGATTCACCTGCACTGTATCGGGTTTTAATCTCCATAAACCATAGCATAACAGTTCTTCCATGAGAGTGTCCTTATTAGATAACTGATTATTTTCAACAGATCTGGAAATCTTTGTTTGCATAAGCCAAAATTGATAGATGTACATGTACCACAAAAAAAGCTTTCCTAGAATTAATACAAAACCAGGACATTATCTTTTTGAAAGATTGTATTTATCAGGAGGTGATGCAGCACCAACTCAAAAAGAAAAGCTTAAAAAGTCTTCTCTGCAGTAATATTACAATTGTCAGAAGTTTCAAGCCAGAAGACTGATACACCTGTTCTGATTATCAAATGGTATATTCAGGAAAAATCAAATTTAACTCTTTAGTTTTCAGGAGACTTGGAAGTCTATGTCGTCATGTGAAGTTTTGAAGTCTACCCCCTAAACATCTAAAGACATGAGACCACTTCCAACTGACAATTGCAGTTTTGAACTTTTACTGGATAAGTCTCAACTCTCAGGATGGAGCATGAACATAATTTCCTACAGCCTGCTGTCTTTGTCCTGTTACTTCTTATTGTGTCCTGTCGAAGACCAAACTAAGCTAAATTAAGCTATTCAGACTTAGCATTGCTTTATTCTTTGGGTGGTAAATCTCTTTGTTTTTGCCGTATTAAAATATCATGTGCCTCTTCACAGTAACTAGCTTTCATCAAGATGAGGAAGCATAAATACAGAACACTTCTCTCCTTAAGAGCAGTGACAGATTGCTTGTGAAGTTCTTCCTTTTCACAGGAAGCCTCTGCACAATCCCCTYGAATCAAGGACTTGTTTTGTTGTACTGAGCCCACTAGATTTTTATCTTTAAGGATTTGAAAGACAAGCAAAAACAGTATTCAATGACAAATGACTGTAGTACAATACATCTGTAATGGCACAAAACCTGAAACATTTCAGTTGTGGGTCAGTTGCCATTTCAGTAGTACTTTTTTTTTTTTTTTTAAAGGATTTTAAGAGGAAAGCTTTGAATACCTGGTTTCTGCTCTTACACTGCGTAACAGAGAACCTGCTGCAAGTCTTCCTCCCGAGCCATTCAAGTATCAAGTGAGGCTGCAGCCTCCAGCTGCAGCTGGAGTTTACCAGCTCTTATACTGGATTTTTCTTTAAAGCTACATTCAGGAGTTGCTGTCAAATATTTTGGAYAGAGGGATTTGCTTTATGATCACTCTAAGTGAACACAGAGAAAATAAATTACTAATAATTAAAATTATTTCCATAAAGAAAGAAAACATCAAGAAACAAAAAAACATAATGGAATCGAGCTTAGAACAAAATTACTCTTCAGTAGCTGTCTCGTGTGCTTGTTTCCATCCTTGCTGTGATAAAAATCCCAATCTATATCTACTACAATCCGCATTTTCACAGTTATTAGTTAGTAGTTTCACATGCTGATATTTCATGTTGAAGACAACTAAGCAGCTTAATATCCTGGATCTTTGGAGCCTCCTGGCCGCTGTGTTTGATCTCCCAGGAGAAGTGGTTGCATTTAATTGTCTAATGAGTGTCATGTTGCCATACACAGTCCAGAGGACTGAGAGTTAGATACAGAAGACAGCACTAAACAGAATAACAGTAGTCAGTTAATTAGCTGCCAGAGAGTGCTTTGGTAAATGCCTTAAATAAATCTGAGCTGATTTAGCATCAGAGTCCCTTTGTGAGGTAGGTATTAGAATCATCTGTCATTAGCCTCCTGCTATAAATGAAGAAACCTAAACATGGAAGTTAAATTACTTCAAGGTGAGACTTGAAGCTGGCAATGCAAGCTAAGCACTGACTGCCTTTCAGTCATGATGGATTAAAATAAAAACAATGAGGTTAACACGATAAAGGTCATGATCTGGAAGGCACYAGAAGCTTTAGCTTCAGAAAGCCTAAAGATTGAGATACATTTTTTTTTTTTTTCAAACCATCTTCCAGCAGCTAAGGTTTGAATGGTGTCACGGACCTCAGTTGTTTTCAATGTCCACATTGGGTTTTGAGCCATTTTAGATGATTCATAAATAGGCYGATTCTCAAGTCTTGCAAGCCCTGGACAGAGCCTGAGTAAGAAGGCTTTAACACAGGAACCACAGACAACATGCCTCCAGTTTCATCAGATAACACTGGTTCCTAAACAGCCTATAGAGATACCTGAAATGCCTAGGAAATTGAGAACCCATCTTTGAGCTTATTCTCAAATGAAGCATATCAGAGCAAACCAAGTGAAAATCAAAAGACAAGCGTTATGAAAAGATGCAGAGAAGAGAAGACAGAAATAGATCAAGCATCTCAAAGATTCTACAACATAAATCTTTGTTAATATATAGCTCAGAAAAATTATCCCTCTAACAGAGGTGATTTTWCAGACCTTTTGATCTTCATAAACTTCCTACCGAGCTTGGTGGGACACCCAGGAAATCAAGATTCAGATTTTAGAATTAGTGATTATCGCATTTTCATAGTATTGGATTTGTATTGCCAAATTCCTTTCACATAAGTAAGCACAACTCCCAATACTTCAGTGAAGCTGTGTTTGCATATATTAGCAAGAAATTCTGGCCCTATGCCTGGAAAAGCATCTTTTGTTCTACAGTCACTTGATTGTGTCTCATCTTTAAACCACAATTTACTATTTGCAAAATACTTGACCCACAAAACCAGAGAAGYCCATCTGCTAAAGATACCGTTGGACATCTTTAAGTGAAAATGATTAGATTAAGTGAAAAAGTTAAAGGGCAGTAAGTCTATTCCAAACATTTTTCTTGTGWGCTCTGATGGACAAAACCTAGGTTTCAAATTCCCATTTGCACTAGAAATTGGTTTTCTGCTGGAGACTTCATTACTGAAAAGAAACAAACAACCACAAAGCCTAGAAGTAAACAACCAAGACCTAAATAAAAGAGTCCATCTTCAAAAAGGAGGAAGGATAAAACCATGGTCTGACTTCAGCTATATATAGCTGAAGAATGAGTAAAGGTTCTTTAATAGTCTGAAACTGCCTAAACAAGAATATGAATGTATACCTAGAATCACAGARTCTTTAGGATTGGAAGGGACCTCTAGAGATCACCTAGTCCAACCCCCTGCTCGAGCAGAGACACCCAGAGCACAGGGTGGCATCCAGGTGGGTTTTGAAGYTCCCCAGAGCAGGAGACTCCACAGCCTCTCTGGGCAGCCTGTTCCAGGGCTCTGYCACCCTCGCAGRAAAGAAGTTCCTCCTCCTTTTGCCCCTTGTCCTATCACCAGTCACTATGGAAAACAGTTTAGCCCCTTCCTCCCTACAATCACACCTCAGGAATTTGTACATGCTGATTAGATCCCCTCTCATCCTTCTCTTCTCTAAGCTAAACAAGCCCAGCTCGTTTAACCTCTCCTCATACAGTAGATGCTCCAGACCCTTAAWCATCTTGGTCGCTCGAARATATAGACACACACTAATGCACACTTGTCATCCCACAGATGCCTTGGTCTAAATGTTTATATGTTATCATCACAACTTATTTTACAGTTAGAGTCCGCTAAGAAGGATACCTAAAAACTGTCATGTAAAGTTAAAAAAATAGATTAGATTTGCTTACTAATTTTACTTTAAATTTCTACCTTAATTAGTAGATTAGTGGGATTAATGGGATCAGTATCTTGGTTTCTTCCAGTCAAAATTTTTAGGTTCAACTATTTTAAACCTCTATTCTTTAATATTTTCTTCCTTTTCTGCCACTACCGCTTATTATCTTGTAAAAGATAAGATCCATTTAGTTATTTTTAATTTTTTATAATGCTATTAGAACTGTAATTGCAATACTTTGTTGCAAATCTGTGGAGAAGGCGACTACCATAATACTAACCACATATGTTTGTTAAATATTATTCAGATTAGAATTCTGAATTGTTACTACAATATGGTTGTAATGAAAATATGTCTTTTTTTAAAAAAAACTACAGTAGCTATACCTCTTTGCAGTACCAATAGTTCAAGACTACAAGTTGCCAACACTCCTCTGATCTTCCTGTAGACAACAGCAGAAATCCTTACGGTATTCAGCAGGGTACAGAATGCAGCTGGAGTTGCTAAACTCCTCCTTGCAGGACACCCGAGAGCAACCAACACCCCAGAGGGATGAGGTGTTTTGTTTCCTCTACTGCCAATGGGAAGAGCTACATCATCCCCAACAGCATCCTAATCAACAGAAGTCTCTCATGAGCTTTTTTTGTTGTTAAGGCATACGCAGCATGGCTGGTGAGGAACTTCATAGTCTTCAGAATAACACTAGCTTAGAGAAGTTAATGCCACGATAATAGCAAACATACATCACTGGACTGTATTTGTGTCTTGGAGAAATGCAAATATTTTTTCCACAGTTCTTAATCTGTTACAAAGGGCAGGCTRAGACAAACATTATCATTTGGTAAAAACTCTGTACTGTAAGCACSAGGTTCAAGCATTAGGTTTGATTCTCCCAATAGTTAAATAAACACTTCTGTATCATCCTTGAAGCTARCGACAGTTTGTTGACTTAACACAGCAAGTTCCTTCAGAAAAAACAGATATCAAGAACTTATCTAACACATGCCCTTCAAGGATAAACGCGGTCTTTGACTATATATTCTTCCTTATACATCCTTCTACTACTTTAAGTTGGCATGATTAGCCTGCAAGTCTGGTACAGCCTTCAACCTGCACCAGATAAGATATCCTGAAGCCTCCTAGAAAAGACAACTTACTGCACCACTAGCAAAGCTCAGCTGAGACTGACATAGCTCAGGGCTTGACAGGAGTCATGTGGAACGCTAGTTCTGTGCCCAGGCTCCCTTACCTCCACCAGCTTGTTGGCATGTTCACGGAAGACCTGCGCGTACTCCTTCACTTCCTTCTCATTGCCGCTTTTTGCGGCCTCGATGAGGACCAGCAATGGGACATTGGTCTCCAGGAACGAATCCGATATGTGATCCATCACTGCCTTCCGCAGCTGTGAGAAAACAGAGTATGGCAATAAAAGAGTTATCAATATACTGTATACATGTACATAAATACACTTGAGCAATGATGTGTCAAAGTTCACATTACTGGACAGCTGTTGGAACTCCCCTCCAACTCTACATATGCAGCAAGCATGCAACTACCATAACAAAAATTAGAGGGCCTAATTCTGCAAAACATGCAAGATTTACTCTGACTCACATTTAATGCTATTTGTTTGAATGGCACCTTCTAGGACCATKATGATTATCCACACAACAAAGAGCAAACTGATGAAAATGGAAAGTGAAACAGTCCTTTAAAAAGCAGTCCAGACTTAAAAGTCAAATATGTATTGAGGAGCTTAACATGAAGCAGGCACGAAAACAACCAACCAAAAACCACACTCCCCCTGAAYGCTTCTAAGCCTCCTCTTACTGCTGCACTGGATAGTGTCCTGCACAATAACACACATTTCATTTAGCATGTACTTTGTGCTTACTGTTCTAGTTCAAATCTCTCAAACAGAAAACCTTTCTAAACATATTTTTAAAGTAAGATTAGTCGAGACACCTGCAGTTTATTCCAAGGGGGAAAAACCCTACAAGTCATTGAAGAAGATTAAATACCAGTTATTTCAAAARACATCTATTTCAAGTAATATTACTGTAAGACTGATGTCACCAATGTCTTCCCTACCTTGCTAAAAACCACTAATTAATGTCAAACTTGGCTAAGATCTGAAAAGCAGCCAGAAAGATGACTAAAATTATTTAACTCTTCCTGGAAACTTAACTGAACTACACAAGTGTGGGACAGAAATGTTTCAGCATATTCACTTCAGCCGAGAGGTCTAGCTGTTAAGAAGGAAAAGCTGGACACTGAAACACTCATCCACATTGAAGACTTCCATTTTGGTAGATGCTGCAAATCCTTTGTCATCAATCCATCTGATTTTCAGCAGCATGGGAGGTGGGTGATATTTAAAAGGAAAAGATAAATTGGAATATTTCAATTGAATCCCTTAGTGGCACAGTATAATCAAGCAGCAAAGCAGAATAAAGCATATGCACRTACATATAAATATATATGCACATAGCATTCCCTTAAATTATGAAGGGTATAACATGAACAACAGTCATTCTCAGTTGCCCTTGGAAATTAATTCTTCTCAGATTTGGCTTGGAAAACACCTTTACCTTCCTAGGTGATTTAAGGCACTTCAGAACAGCTATCACAATAATACACAGAAAATAATAAAAGAGGAATACATTAAAGAGGCCTGCCAACRGCTAGGAAGGTGGTAGGTCATAGCTACTAACTATCACCTTGTCATTTTGCATTACTTTTCCCTCTCAATTGCTTCCCTTCCATTTATTGCCTCTTTTCTTCCAGTCTCTTCATTCCCATTTATCGTYTCCGATTTCATTCTTACATCAAGAGTCTTTCATACTGTTCTTGGGTTCAGTTTGCACAACATCCAGGACAATGACATCCTGCTCYGTGAATAGGCTTTGTGCCATACCAACAGAAATATAGGTGTTAACTTTACTCCAGATACACCAAAATGTTGTAAAAAATACAAAATATTAAAGTTCCAGAGATGGACACATAGTTGCCATTGCACTGTGAAATCCAAGCTGTGACACACAGTTTGAGAGTCATGTGGGATCAATCCCGTTCTCCAGGGAAACTCTTAAAAYCCACTTGCAGGTGTCAGTAAAACCCATCATCTGATTAAGTACTTCAAATATTAAATGAATATGAAACATTTCTACCCACTATTATCTTACATAGAGGAGAGCTATTTCRAAGGGTGGTGTCCGCTGACTTTACTTAAGGTTAAAGTAACACATCACCACTCCCTGAGAGGTTAAATATACAGCTTATTTTCATTAGTATTAAGCATCCTAATCAAGTATTTAAAGCCAAACATTAGATGCCACAAAAAGGCAATAAGAACATCARCTAAGCAGCAATTTGGGTTTTATTACTGTAAATAGATAGCAGTTATAAATGATTCAGAACAGGTAAATGTAACAGGTAACCTCTTTCTAATGGTAACTGTGTATTGAACAGCAGAAGGCAGAAGCACAGAAGTTAAACAAAGTCAGGAATTTGGCTGTCCCCGGTTTGATAAAGATAAAAATCCTCAAATCTTCTCTTCCTATGTTGGTGTATTCATGCACAGCAGTGGCACACTTCCAACCTCTCCYGCAAATATGCATTGCAATTGCTTTAGAAATTATTAGCTGCATTTTGGGACATCTTTGTGACAAATTCAAAAGTGACAGTGACAGTTTCTGTTATGTAGAGGAGAGCACAGATTTTTGCTCTCCATCACCACAGGCAATAACAACTRGATTGACAAAGTCATCCATCAGCAGCAAAAGGAACAAGAACAGAAGATGTTCATCTGATAGTTCAAATAAATGCACTGCAAGGTCGTATTAGTTGTGCAATGTGAGGCATGCAAAAGTATTAACTCAGCATTACCAGTCTATTTATTCCAATTAGGGCTTTTCATCAATTTAARTCATTACAGGAAAAGTTCTTGTATACACCTGTGGACTGCAACAAAYTCCAGCCCACAAAATAATCAAATCAGATTTTGTTTCATATAGATGCCTTGAGTTCAGAGGGGAAGAAATGTATGACCTGAATTTAAATGACCATATAAAAATTATCTTTTGCTGTAAATGATTTCAAAACAACATATCCAAATTTGAGATTATAGGCATATTAACTTAAGGTGACAATGTTGCCTTGTATTCTGATGCAAATGACATTCTCCAGACAATGCTTTAACTTCTTCCCTCCAAGTTTTTAAATTACATGTGTCCTCACTATTTGAGGAATCTCWATAGCACAAAGCTTTATTTGCCATAGCAGGCACTTAGCTTCAGTAACAAACAAGGTTTTTTACTCTTCTCCATGGCAAAATTAAGTCCTAACTAAATGACCAGTTAGCTTGCCAGATCAGCACACTGMTACGGGGAGAAAGCATCAAGACCCATAAATAATATATGGGTTTTTTAAGTATGAACAAAGTAGCACAAGACATATTTTTATGCCTTTCCAGTACAGTCAATTTAGGCAGTTTATGGTGCACAGAGTCAGCTGCTCTTTTTGATAGCACCRTGTCCCCCCTTCCCAAGCACTGTTTAGCTCTGCTTTATCACTGTCGATTCACAGCAATAATTGAGCTCCAAGAGGTTAAAGTGCCCACCAAAATTAGGTTTTCCATAGGTAGATAATTTTTTGAACGAAAATGTCTCAATATTGCTTACAATCATGTAGAGAATTAAATGCCTAATCCTGACACGGGAAGGTAATGTCACAGCAGGAGATTAATGACTCCAGCAGACTGCCTAGCTTTGTCACAAATAAAGTGACATAAAGCTATATGTAACACTAGCCTACTAAGGAGCACCAGCTTCACCATCTTCCATTTAACCAGCACCTCAACCCCAACCCCACACCAAAAGCCCAATTTGTCATGAGGAAGTATTCCCAATCAGGTCCTAACTTCACCAGCAGAGATTAAAGTTAAAAAGTCTCATTTGCAGCTAAAGCCTTCAAGTATGTTGCCAAACAGGCCTGGAGGGAGAAAAAAAAAAAAAAAAAAAAAAAGGAAAAAACTTCAAGGAAGTGGTTTTTACAAGAACTTTGTAGAAAATGCAGTAAGTTCCTCCTAATTTTAGACCACTATAAATAAATCTTTGAAACTGTACATGACCAGAAACACAGAATTTAGTTACCAAATGCCTATATACTTAATTCCCATTAATTTTTTTTTAACTCTTGAGTGCTTTAGAAGTTTGTCAATTTTAGTGACTTAGAAGTTTATAGTTTATATTGCCCAGAATTTTTTTTTAACATGAAAGAGCCTGAGACTCACTAACCACTAGTTACATAAAAGCCCAGAAGTTTTATATGTTATCAATGAGGAGAAAGAACTCACCAGAGGTAAATATTAGAATGCAACAACTTTGCCTTATCTTATATCTATTACAATGATATCCTAATATTGATGAGGAAGAAAAAATGTATTAAACATCCTCTTATACTAATAGCTGCAACTCACTAACTATCATTTGAACATGACCCAAGACAAAATATTAAAGGTCAGTACCCTGGCTTCAGAACCTGATTTTTTATATRATATCAAAGCAAAAAATTGGAGAAGTTAGGGACCAAGTTGTTTTGGGGCAGTTAACCAGCTATCTGGTCACAAATGGCACAGACATAGCCAATGGAAGCTCTTCATGAGGTTATTCTCACTGTATACCCATGAGCATGCATAGCAACTTCACTTACATGTAGTTGCATCTAATAATATCTAAAGGGATAATARTGTAATGATGCATCATATATGTCTTCCCACCTACCCACCAACTTACTGCCATGACAAATATTACCAGTGTCCACGAGACACAAGGATTTAGCCGTGGTGAAAGCATATGGCAGCTGTCTTTTGTAGAGGTATCCAACTCAACTCCTATAACAGAGTGGCTGAAACAAGTGTGCTGAACACAACTGTGCTCAGCAGAAACAGTTATCACCACCATCCTTTCCCAGAGTCACTCAACGTTAAGAGTTGATCCTGTCTCATCTGTGATCTTTGTAGATGGAGCTATTTGTATCCATTACTGTGTACCTATATATATATACACATATATATACATACATGAAGAGTTGTAGTCTTATTACACTGTTATTTCCCTGCTGTAACAAAAATCTACAAAGGATAACTGGAGGTAGGCATAAGAAAAGCTTGTATTTCTGATTGCATAACAAGTAACATCAAAGACATCTTAAGAGCCCTTAARAAATAGTATTATTGAACAAAATGAATGTCAATTAGGAAACAAATGTAATATTAAAATCCCATTTRGAAATTAAATTCTACTCCTTTGCACTGCTCATGAATCCATTAGAAAGACAGCATCATAAAAGTCAGCAGAAAGGCACTATATTTTACTCTGCATTTATACTTGACCCTAACTCYTGCCACTGCATTATTGATAAGCAACACCAAAATTTGAACATTGCCTTTAGAAACTCAAGCTTGTGTAAATTAGCTATGCTGTCAACAGGCCACTTGCAGATTTGCACTAGGAAACAAAGGCTTCTTCGGGGTAAATGATGCTGCTTCAACTGAAACTTCTCAAAATGKTTTTTTCTTTTTTAGCAGCAACATTATATACTATCTATGAGCTTCTTTCCCTCRTACTTTTAGCCTTTCTTATTAAAAGGAGTTTAAAAATCCCCTATCTGCTTCCCTGCTGTGATCATAGATTCTAGGTACCRTCTAGACTTCCTTCAGCTACACAAAGATCTGGTGAATTGCATCTCAGCTACAGGACATGAGAAATCACAGCCAAACTACAACTTGTGCACAATATATTTGCCACTATACTTTGGCTCACGACTTTTCCAACCAAGTGATGTTGCAATCAGAGTGTTGAGTTTTCCAAGGGGCTGATGGGGAAGAAAGAGATTGACGTCAACATATCCTTACCAGACCCCTATTTCCAAAAGGGGAAGACAGCTACAGCCCCAACACTCTTTGGCTTTCACCAGATAAATCCATCATTAGGACGATGCTGCAGATGGAGATTTTCCTCATTTCATGAGCGCGCTATGCTGTAGCCTTGCGCAGAACTACCTGATATGGGCATCATTTCTTGAAATATGGTACCATATGTGCATCAGTAAACATTATGTGTAGAGTAAATTAAACCGAGTCTTATAATTAGGCAGTAAGGAAATTACTGCAGACCTGGAAGAGTAAATCAGCAGTATTAAAGCACTCTCCATTTCCTCTGAAGCACTTCAGAGTACCATAAAAACCTCAATGTCACAGCAATAAGGATCTAGAAGAAATACATTTTAAGGGAGACAAAGCAGCACTCACTCCAGTAAATTCAACTCAAAAATCATCCATTTAAGTGCCATTTAAAAAAACCAAAACAGTCTATTGCCGCTAATACTGAGATCAGCTCTTCGGATGTTTCTCTAAGTTATCTTTTGTAAAGCAAATATCTCAACAAGCCTTTTAAGTGATAGCAGCCAGAARGTGGCTGCAGGGCTGAAGGCCATACCAAAGGGGCAGAATTCTTCCAGCTCAAGTGGATTAAGGCCACATTCACCTACTTCTTGCTTTTAAGACTAGCTATAAATTCATTGGCAGATGAAAGAGCGGACAGCTTTATCAAATGGAGTGTTACTATTGCTGCTTTGCACAATATTTCTGCTGTATATCATCATCCAAGCTGATGGGGAGGATAAAAAAAAGGCTAACAGAGGCAACACACCCCATCAATATTAAGTATGTACAAGAAATAACCATAGGATAAATCCATGCTAGCACTGATAGACTGCTTTCAGTGAGAGAGCTTGCAGATCTCCCTATGCCCCAAAGTCATTGCAGGTGAAAACATGACCTATTAAGCAACAMGGCAGAGGTGATGATTTTCTAATAAGCAGCAGCTGATACTGCAGGTGGCCTCAGGTTAGACATTCAGCTTGAGTTATGGTTGGCTGACCATAGAAAATGCTAAACTGTTTCCAAGAAGCATTCCCATATCAACAGAAGGAGGCAATATCACTAGTCCACTGCAGGTTCTCTTACTTCAGTAAAGGAACACAATCCTGTCAGGAGAGCCTCTAGATCATCTATCTAAACATGATCTTATCTCATCTGTGCCCTTACAAAAAAAAAAAAAAGTCTTCATTAAATGTTCATATGAGACTAAATGCTAAAGTTACARCCCTCTTTGATATTCTGCTACTACTCTGCATCTTTAAAATACTGGACAAACTCTAACTCTCAAAATACTACTTGAGTGAGGTGAGGTCTATGAACACTCTGCTTTTAACKCTCCTTGAATTATACAGATCATGGCTTAATAAAGCCACCATCATGATATACATCCTTGACCCTGCAACAGAAAGGACAACAAACCCTACTYTTGTAGCAACAAGAGGAAGTGGCTTCCCTCAGCTTCACCAGAAATGAAGCTGTTGATGGGGTTTTGCTCTACCCTGTAAACCAGATACAAAAGCAACATTCACACAACCTACCTGCAGGCTCACATCTTAGAGAGTGCTTAAATTAAGAAGAAATCCCCTCACACAGGCTCTCTATTCATGAGGAAAGGGGTACACTTCCAGAGCATGTCTCTGTTACTCCAAACCACCCATCAGAGGGAACTTCCTCTACTGACTGGGAGAAAGTCCTAGCAAAGCAGCTTTATTTTATAACCAGTCAATTTCTGCAGTTGACATCAGCTGATGTGAATTTTCCCTTAACGATCTCTCTTTCTCTCTTTCTCTCTTTTTTTTTTAAAAAAAAAAGAGTTTTTATTTATTTGAATGTTCTGTTCAGCTTTTTGAACAAGCTGAAAGTAATAATTATCTAATACCTACTAAGTTAAATTTGAACAGGGMTCACTAGGTTCCTCTTAGTTTTGTTTTCCCTCCTGAGTACTCACACCCGCCTTGGGCCTGATCTGCATGTATAGATGCATTGTAGCTCTTAAAGGTCATACAATGCAGAATATCTACATTGAGGGAGCTTCACCTTCACAAGCGACTTCATCTCTCTGTGTTTCAGGTTATTGTCCTGTAAACTGGACAGTAGCATTTGCTTGTCTTTGTAGAGCATGTCAGAGTGGGGAGAGGATGAATATATAGCTTAAGACATTCAAGATTCAAGAATGGAAGATATCTTTGCTAGGTGCCACTGACCCTCCCAACACCACTTGACAAGTCATCTGGTCCATATATAAGAAAGKAGCTTGCCTCCAGAATGATGGTGATAACGTTTCCTCTTTTGGAAGGGGCCCTGCGTTTCCTGCCAAATGCTCACATACCGCAAAAGGATTTAACTCCACAGATTGAAAACATTATATAAGTGWCTATTCATATCACATTTTGCATTGTATGGGTTAGATGCCATAAAATCTGCTCCAATAGAACATGTTTTACTTTAGTTTTAGGTGTCCTGCTTGTCTAATTGCATGGCCTATACATAAAGTTTTAACTCTGACAGGCTCTCTAGAGTCTATGTGAATTATCAGAAAACTTCAAAGTGCTAAATGATATCTTATTTGTTGTTTTTGTTTTTTATCTCAAACAGCATTCATAAAGAGTAGCAATACAACTTAATCTAAGCAGAACTGACTGGCATAAAGAGCAAAATGAGATACGCTGCTTCTTAAGAGCTAAGAAATAAGACTGATAGGGGTAAGAACATTAAAAAGACTTATCTAATTCAAGCTGCTGTTACACACACAGAAGACATGGGAGAAGACAGGAAAAGACAGAGCAGGAGATCATAAATGTCTTGACCATAAAGAGTTTTGTGTCTAGACTAGTTTTCCGAGGAAATGGAACTCATTACATTTGTCTTGTCCATTCTTTCTGATCTATGTTGATAGTGGTCGATTTCAAACAAATCTGACTGCCAGGAACAGTCTTGAGAACCTAAAATAGCTACAATTTTAACAAAAACTTCTGTGAGGAGAACTTCTAGGAGAAAGGTAACTCCAACCAGAGTCGCTTCTTAAGATCACTTAGCAGTCATCAGATGGCAGACAATGCACAGATGTAGACAACAACAGCCTTAATTTAATTTCTATTAGGCAGCCGCAACTTCTTTAAGAAATAAAAGTCTAGTGAATGAGTCTGAAGACTCAAAGCACCAAATGTCTTCACTAAAATAGAACAGGTAGTGCAGTTATTTCTGGACTTGTCACTGCACGGTTCCTGCATACATTTAATTACAAAAATTCAAGGTATTGACAAAATTCAAAATGGTTATCTAATGGTTATCTAAAGCAGAAATCTATTTTATTTTCACAGCTGTGTTTCTGGCTAAATAAACATAATCTTATTCATTTTTTTAAAAGAAAGTGAACATTTTCCATTGAGTTTTTATTCCATGAAASATTTTCAACTAGCGTTAGCAATGACATAAACCTCAGTCTGCAAGAGGTAGATGTCTTCTCCTCAACAGCTGCATGTGAGTGACATTTACAGCACAAGCTGGCAAGYGCTGGTAAAAATTCTTCCTACTTCCCTAGAATTCCTCCCATTTGGAGGCATATGAAATACTAGCCTGGCTTGAATTAGGAGGGGAAAGAAAAAAAAGAGAGAGGAATTAAGGAATTATTTGATTTCACTCTCCTGGAGACAAGCTGCTCTGTTAAAATTAATGGCAATATCTGCTCTTTAGGAGAAAACGTGTGTTTTCACAATTTTTCATGGTAGAGAAACTAGCTGATGTAGATGGAACAAGACCAATGGAGCCAGAAAACACAGGAAAGTGACAGCGGTCACGGCAGGCGCACCACAAGTAGGGGGGACACCAGCAATGGTGACAGCAGAAGAGCCAGCACCCTGCCAGCACCCTAAATCCTGCCTATGGGCCTAACTTGTTATCTGACACACACACCTCAGCTTTTTCCAAATCATCCAAGACAAAACAAGCAATGGCAGCAGGGAACCACGGGCTGGTGAGACTCGCACGCCTCTAAGAACTTGCTCAGTCTGACTTAGGTTGATGCTCTTACTGGCGATTTATACTAAGACATATAATAAGATCTCCATAATAGTTTTCCAACGCCCAGGAGAGTTTAAATGATGAGAATAAAAAACATAATTCCATCAGAATGGGAAATATTGATGTGGCTGTAAATTGCGAGATGAAATTTCAGCACCGAGTGTCCCAGCTACAATCATTCCCCTTGTCCGCGTGTTCTTCAGGTAATCCAATAAAATCTCAGGAATAAAGAACTAAGTATCCTGGCCAGCGAAAGAAAAATCAGTCTTAGGTCACTGACCACTGAAGCCTTGCAAGGGTTCTTGGCTGCTGAATGAAGTACATATACTTTCTTCATTACCCAAATTCCTTTTCATTTCTTCTTGAACTTCAACCTCCAAACTATTAAATTAAGACCTCAGTGACATCCATGTATCTGGAACTCGGCAGGGAGAGGGTCTGGGGCAGGTTTGGGTAGGCTTTAGAATGGATGTTGTTGATTATACATAGGATGAAAGAGGATGGAGACTGTAATTCAAAAGCATAATGGTTTGAGGTCAAAAGAGAGATTGGGAAAACTCTGTCTTCCTAAAGACTTGTGCAAAATCTAGCACAACTGTGATCTAACTTTTATTAGTTTTCTAGCAAATTCCACAGCTAAAATAAATATAATTTTTATGTGCTGTACCTGGACATAAGAAACAGAAATTCCACAAAAAGCTTCAGCTGCAAGCAGGAAAACGTTTCAAAACGTGTTTCGCTTTACCCACACGCAGGGTTCCAACATTTTGCAACTGAATTCAGCACCCATGGGCCTGAACGTACCCGCAAAGCAGAGCATTTATTAAGAAAGGTGCCACTTTTGTATCACGTTTCAGAGTAAATTTGGCTTCGGAGATGAGTAATTCAGGCGAGCGCGGCGAGCCTCGCGCAGCGCAGAGCCGCATGTGTTAGTCTGCTATTTCCTCCGAGCGGTGAGAACAGAGGTGGGAGGCAACACATGGTGCAAACGCCACTGCAGAAGCGAGGACGCCGCAAATTTGGAGGTCGGAGCCACAAGAGCTCCTTCTTCTGTCATTAGCCGAGTCGCAGATGTGATGCTAGGCTTGATCCGAGGGAGCTGATGATTCATGTAGTCTGCAAGCCCGTTGCAATATTTTTATCATTCGGAGAAATAAGCCCTGGGACTGCTCTGCTGGAGCACATCCGTGGAGAGCTCGTCGACAAGGGAAATGGGCTGAATTTTGGAGGCACGGAGCATTRACTCCAAAATGTCCATAGATGCCACTTTACCAACTCAAGAGGTACCTTCAGCTACACTACAGCAGATTTGTGTGTTTGGGACTATTTCTACAGAGTCAAGCTCTGATTGGTCAGTGGTCACTTTTTCTGCATGGAAAATATGCAGAATTGGGATCATTTCAAAAGAGATGACCAGAAAGAGCGAAACTCATACAGAGTTTCTCTCTTTTGTTTTCCAATATTCCTTCTGTTATTTTCCATCTCAAGCTTTCTGAGCAAATCGTCCTGTCTTATTATCAACCACAAAGACAAAACCAAYATGAAAAAAACAGTCTTCCTGGCTGAAAATACGCTTTATTGCTGTTTATCAATCTTATCCCTAGAATCACAGCATCTTCATTTGATAATGCACCTAGAAATTTTTCTTTGAAAATATTCTGTTCTTGCAACCATTTTTATATGCTCCTTAGTGCCATTGCAATGTGAGTGTTTGTATAAATAAGCACATATGCCACCGTTTTTATGATTGGGGATGTTTGGAAGCAAAGGTCTGGACAATGTGCTCACCTTCCCAGATACTGGGAGCGTTGGGGATCAGATAGGCAATATGTTGCAAGATCACCCTAAGGAGAAATCCTTTGCTTAATGTAGAGCAAAATGCAAATAAATAAGGACATGAATTCTTTATATTTTGACAATGACAAGATCAATCTGAATTTGTAAAGCAGCAACTTTCTTAGGAAATGAAGAAGTATTACAAAGATTACCTGTCTTCGGAGGTCTCGCGTTTTCTTGGTCATCTTGTCGATAGCGATGTTCAGTGGGTCACCCTTCTCCTTCCGCCCAGTCTGTTATAAAAGAAATTATGGAGTTAGAGCTAGAGCTAGAACATCCYCCAAAACATGTATCTTTTTAACAGTACAGATATATGAAAATAAATCTATGCATGACTTTTTATTTGCTTCCATTAAGCCCTGATCTTCAATGCAATGTTTTAAACATGTTTATGCATGGGGGCACTGCAGATTATTTTAAAACAGCCCGACAATGATAAGACAAAAGATTAAGGTGACTCACTGGAGAGTTCAGGACTTTTCCACCAATATATTATGTGCATACATTATAGCCCGTGCTCCAAAAATCTGGTGAGACCTTTCAGTATAAAGCGAATATTAAGAGTGTCTAATCTCCAGCCTGCCAGGCATTGGGAATGTTAAACATGATAATAAGCAGCAACGCGGCTTGARGACTGAAGGAAAATGGTCCTTATGCCTGCAACAGGACTCCTAGCAGCAGGCATTAGGTGCAGTATAAAAACAACTACCAGTTAAAGCACTGTCCTGCAGGAAGACTCAAAGCAAAAATCCTCCTRAAGACTGAAAAGGGTGGAAAAAAAAAAGTTTTGTGGCTGACTATTTATGATAAGATATAGTGCATAGGTAGCACCTTGCAGAAGGCTTAAAGTGGCTTTGTCAGCTGCATGACAGAGGGGACTAAAGCTTCATAACATCTCTTTGCACATTGAACTCCCTTTGATTGCTCTTTAGCCAGAATCACAGTGATCATCCTCCCTTCCTGGYAATGCCCATTCTTGCCCAGTGCTTTTTAAAAAATCTTCCTATTTAGACTTGTTCTATGCATCTGATTAAGAATGATTTGCTAATTCCAGCTGAGMTTAACAGGCTACGTTGAGATCAATGGAGAACTCCCTATTGGGTGGGGAGGCCATAAACCAGCCCTGTCACTAACGGTCCTGCAGTACTGGGCTTTAACCACTCATTTTAGTGGATTCTCTTACTATGTGTAATTTTAATCACGATATGAGGCCTAGGCATTTATGACCATTTTTAAGTATGTAAAACCCCCCTTTATTATCTAAAAATTCAGACATAACAACACCAAATGCCCATAACATTTAGCATAAAACGTAAAATTCCCTCCTAGCTACCAAGAATCTCTTACAAATTCACAGAAGTCAATGCCACAAACTGACACTGGAAAGCAGAGAGAGAGAAAAYGTTTTATGCAGGAGGATGCATCCCTTTAACCTGCTGATACTCCCTCTTCTTATGCTTATCCTTAAARCGAGGTCTCCTGGTCCCTTGATAACTACAGCTCTTCAGCCTACACACTTGCAGCACGACATCCTTTTGGGTTTAGATGTCCTGAAATCGGTCCCTGCTAGTGTTGTCCAAGGSAGCAACTGTCATACATGCACACAACCCATAGTTTTGCAGGCTGAAATGCCACAGCAAAAATGAGACAGCCTGGGGCAGCAGAGCTGGGTATGGCAGGGCCATCCTCATCGTTGAAATGCTGCAGCACATGAACTCCTTTCAGCCAGGTTCCTGGTCTGCTTGGCTATAATGGTTTATTCTAAAAAAAAGATTTCAATTACCCTGGCTGCGTGCTGTGGACTAGCTGCAGCAAGTATCCCTGGCAACATTAGCATTCGAGGATGCTTCATTTCCCAGTCAAGTAATTTAATTTCCGTAATATTGTTTAAATTCTTTCCTTCCTTCTCAGCGTTTCAGCTTTGACCCATACACCTACAGGAAGATCTGCGACCACAGAATGTTTTAAGACATTTACGCTGGGGCAAGAATGGCCTTTCTTTTTTCCCTGTAAAAATAGGGCATACTTTGATGAAAGATGCAAATCATAGCGAATATTAACACAATGTGATAATTAAAAAGTAAAACACTTGTCATTTAAGGTATTCTGGGCTAGTATTTTACAGTTATCAGACAAAATAACTGGTTAACTATTCTTTACTGAGTTTGTGTAGGATGAGTGTAACTTGCACTCATCACTTGCAAGATCAAGCACTTGCACAACTCATTAAAGGGTCATTGCTATGGGAAGCAATGATAGTGAACAAACCTGGCACCTGATCTATGGCCAAGTTTAGGAGCAAAAAGTCCCTACCTTGCTTGAAAAGTAACTAGAGGAAGGACAGAAATGTTGAGGACTGAGTTAGAATATGGAAGTTGGGCTTCCAGCTTAGGCTTTTCTGAATTAGACTTTGGTCTTTGGAGGAAACCCATAGACTCCAGCTAGCATCTTATATCTCAACCTCTTACATTTAGCATCAAAACCCCTTTTCAAGTTTATTTTATCACACTTTTTGTCTAATTTTAAATTGCATGAAGTGTGCCCCATTACATCCTACTGCCCAACTCAATCAAACTGGGGACCACTTGGCGGCCCTTAGGCCGCCCAACAAGYCCATCTAGCCAGATACTTTTCCCTCCAAAGCAGGGAAAAGCCTCATCTATACTATTTACTGAAAAGCATCCCTACTCACCATCGCCCAAACCACGCCTACGCTTAATGTGAGATGCCAGCTGATCTGAGCCAATGCTGAAGAACTCACTGCCAAACAACCTGGACTCAGATCCAGCTCTTCAGCCTCTCCATGACAGTATTTTCTTAAATTGTTACGAATATAGTTGAAATTTTAGAGGCTGTGCTCCTGATCTGCACAACTATTTATTCTACAGGAATTTTAAGTGAAATTTAAGTGAATGCACATCACTTGTTACTTGTAAAGTGGATTTTGTTTTGCTCTTTACTCCTGTTGCAAAACCCTTCCTTCACTGTGCAATTTCGAAAAAGGAGAAATTTGTTTAGTAAATCACATTATTGCAAAATAAATAGCATGGCATGTGATGTTACATAGCTCCAGGCAGGTCTGTCAAACACCATCTGCTGTGTGCTGAAAATATAAGTTTATTAAAGTTTATTTATTTAAGTCCTTAAATATGCTTATATTAATGTTACTCTATGCTAAATTTTTGGCCTCCATTCCTAGAAGGGATAGAAGGGATTTAGCAGTTTCCTGCATTTTTGAAAAAAAAAAAAAAAAGACAAAAAAAAACCAAAAAAAGCTTGGTATTAAACCTCATGTCATTTCTCTGTTAAGGTTTGTATATGATGGGATAAAAAGGAAGTTAAAAGGAGCTCCTGGCATTGGAGTGAAAGAAGAAGAAGGAAAAATACACTGCATTCCTGGAATGTGTTGCCCAAAATACTGGCATTCAGAGATGCTAGGTCTACAGTCATGCCAACTCATGGAATAGGAGGGAGATTATTTTATTTTATTTTATTTTATTTTATTTTATTTTATTTTATTTTATTTTATTTTATTTTATTTTATTTTATTTTATTTTATTTTATTTTATT